>CM055742.1:5818098-5913098 GCA_029465975.1 Dallia pectoralis
GTCACGTCTCCGAGTCCGACCCTCTGAACGGAAGAAGGCTCTACTTTTTCTGACTGGCCAACGGTTTAAAGTGGCTCGTGCATTTTTCACGCGCGCCTCGTTCTGACACTGGGTTCACACGCGCTGCTCGTTGTGTCAATGGGCTCACGTGCTCTACTTAGGAAGGTTTTGAAAACATCATCTGGGATTGCGACGCGCACACACACACACACACACACACGCACACACACACACGCACACACACACACACGCACACAGCCACGAGATTCGCATTAAAGAATATGCACCTGGCCGAGCCTGGCCGAGCATGCGGGGTACCTATTTAGAAAGGCACTTAAAATGTAATATGAGGCTTAGTGCACATGCTGCTTTCATTCTGCTGGCATGTGACTAAACCACCTCCCTCCAACCTAAAGGCTTATTAACCTTTTTTTGTTATAATATCTGGAGCATAAAGACAGCATTAAATATTTACATATGCACAAACCACCATGAAAAATTAAGAAACCAAAAGTTGTGTTAACCTGTGGTAATGTACTCCGTGTAATGTCTACTCACGGCCAGCGCGGCAAGATAGAATATAAATGTCTTATATTTCTGCACATTTAAGCATTCTCAGAGGGTGCATGCTAATATATGGTAAGGCGGTCGCCTAAGAAGATGCGTTTTAATATAACATTAGGTTTCCCTTAAACTGGCTTTAATCAGTGAATAATGATTTAATTCAAGGTGTGAAAAAAGAATAGGAAAATATTTTGCCCGCGAGAAATAAATAGTTCTGGGGAAAGTATGCATTTAATTACAGTTAAGACGCAACGCGTTATTGTACTTCGACGTCGAAGAGGATTTCAGATAAGGCGGAGAAATTTATCACACCCATATAGAAGCAGTGGTCCTTTTACGCCTTGACTCAATTGGGCTTTCCTGGTTATTCAACTCAGGTTAGACGAGCGCATCGATCCCTCGCTTTCTGTATCCCTGTCTGTCACACCGAACCTGCCGAACGACAATCTTTGACCCTCATCCCCACGGGGTGGGCGAGGAGACCGGAGAAACCTTGGAGGGCCGAGGGGAGACGCTGGGAGACGGATAGAGAGGCCAAATAACAAGGACGGTTCGGGAGAAAGAGGGAAGAGTCACAGTTGGTAGGTGTGAGGCAACGAAAGACAGGGAGAGATGTGAGAGCTGGTCGGAGGAGGTGTTAATGTTTCATGCCTCCTGTGAGGTGCCAGTGGCGTGCTCCATCAGCGGACGAGAGCTCCAGGCCTAAACAGGCAGGTAGACATGGCAAGAGACAGCCAGGGTTATCCATGATTTAAGTCGCCGTCAGACAGCCCCAGACCAGACTCACACGGTACCTTTCAGCTCGTATCATCACCGAGCTGATAATGAGTGCTGAGCAGGTCTCTACTTAAGCTGGTCTCTCCTTAGGCTGGTCTCTCCAGGGCAGCATGAAGGGGTTCTGATGGGGGGGGGTCAGCTCCAGGAACGGGGCTGGAACCTGTGGTGTCCCGGGGCTGTGTGAGCAGGGGTCATGGCGCATGTGAAGCCCCCTGGTGGAGGGCCCTAAAGCACCTCCAAGAGTATCGTTCTGTTATTTGGGTTAATTCGGCGACCGTGTCACTCATCGGACCGGGTAGGCTCAGTCGAAACCGAATGATTTCAGAGGAAATCTGCTTTGTTCCAGCGGCGTTACCCACCTGCCATTCCCGCGCACGTCTCCAGATGATCGCCTAGGCAGGCTGGGTGGTGCTGCCGCCCCATAAGTCAGCCACCATCCAGCTGGTATCGGGGCCCAGGGGGTCTGAGACTGGGGGTTAAGGGTTTAAAAGGTGGGCTCGGAGGACGTTGAATGACCAGTCTGTTCACCCCGACCTAGGCCTTTGTGCAGAGTTAATGAGGGCACTAATACGTTATACATCTCCACCCACATTGTGATTCATGGCTTTCATCTCCTCTGTGTCAGGACGGTCCCCTCTCACTCTCTCTCTCTATCTCCCTCTCTCTCTCTCTCTCTCTCTCTCTCTAGCTCAATCTCCTTTATTCACTGCCTGCTTGTATTTTAATGATGTCCTGGAGACAACTGCGGTGGCACACTTGACCCTTAATCGGGGGGCCAGAGTGGGAACACACACACACACACAAACACACAAACACACACACACACACACACACACACATTGGTGGGACATTTGGAGAGGCAGGGGAACGTAAGCAGAAGAGGGCTAATTCAATGGGATCTATTCCCCAGATCACACACAAATACAGATAGACACACACACACACACACACACGCACACACCTATTTATCTAGTCGTCTAAGCAATATGTTCCTATGTTCTCTTTTCTTAAGATGGTGGATCGGATGGCTTGAAAGTGTGTGTGTATAACACAAATGTCCTCTCAAGTATAGAAAACCTTGGTAAATTATGACTTGTGTTGTGAGGACAGTGGAAATGTGTGTGTGTGTGTGTGTTGTGTGCGTGTGCGTGTGTTCCACACTGAGCGTCGACTGCCTGTTGGATTGGGCTACATATATTAATCACCGGGCCTAGCTGCTCGTGTTGCTTCCCTTCCCAGGATGCCGTTTGTTTTCGTGTCGGAGGTGGGACGTGGCAGGTGCCGAGGTGTTGGTGTTTGTCTGCCGGTACGCCACCGATGTTGCTGCGTCTCGTGTTCTGTTGTCTTATAGCACCAGGGAACGCCTGAATAATTAACACAACGACGTGGTGAGACGAAGTGCCCATCGTGTCCCTGGTTAAAAATGCAGCCACGTTGGCTCGGCTCCTGTCCATTGGCCAAGCATACACACACACACACACACATACCTATGTATTCACATAGGTATACACACACACATACATATGTATTCACATAGGCATACACACACACACACACATACAAATGTATTCACATAGGCATACACACACACACACACACACACATACCTATGTATTCACATAGGTATACACACACACATACATATGTATTCACATAGGCATACACACACACACACACACACATACCACACATAGGTATACACACACACCATATGTATTCACATAGGCATACACACACACACACACATACAAATGTATTCACATAGGCAAATGTATTCACACACACACACACATACAAATGTATTCACATAGGCATACACACACACACACACACACACATACAAATGTATTCACATAGGCATACACACACACACATACAAATGTATTCACATAGGCATACACACACACACACACACACACATACAAATGTATTCACATAGGCATACACACACACACATACAAATGTATTCACATAGGCATACACACACACACACACACACACACATACAAATGTATTCACATAGGCATACACACACACACATACAAATGTATTCACATAGGCATACACACACACACACACACACACATACAAATGTATTCACATAGGCATACACACACAGATGTGTTCATTTCGGCGTACACACACAGATGTATTCACATAGGCAAACACACACACAGAGATGTGTTCATATAAACATACACATACAGACACACAGACAGACACACACACACACACAGATGTATTCACACAGGCATACACACACACACACACACACACAGGTGTGTTCAAATAAACATACACACACAGACATGTCTCTGGCACCATGGCCCCGATAATAAACATCAGATGTTGTTCTCACCAGGGGCCATTCTACACTACCTAGCCGACTGTTAGGGGCCGTTTTTCCCATCATCTTATATTGTTTTTTTAGTTCTACCCTCCAACCAAGCATTTTTCTTTTCTTCGTTACCCACCATTTGAGAGGCGGATTACGGCTAATCCTCTGCGATTTGAGCCAAGGCCTTTGCCGCCTTTTGTCCACCCCTCTGCTATGTTTCTATTTGCTGAAGATCAGGAGGTTTGGCTCACCAGTTTATTGACGAGAGGTGGTCTGGACTGCGGATGTTTGAAAACAAATCATGACACTGCCTTTAAGTAAACAAGCAGAGTCGATGTGTGTGAAGAGGTGGGGTGGGTTTATGGGAAAGGGGTGGGGTTAATGTAAAGGGGTGGGGTGAATTAAAGGGGTGGGGTTAATGTAAAGGGGTGGGTTGAATTAAAGGGGTGGGGTTATGTGAAAGGGGTGTGGTTACGTGAAAGAGAGAGGAAGGGAGAAATAGTCCAGGCTGTTTAAACTGGAAGTAGCAGTTGTCTTTAGAACCGGCTGGATTGCTACAAATAATTTGGAGGGCCAGGATTTAAGACAAACCAGGTCGTGGGTTCAACCCTTATTCGCTCTATGGGGATAGATACTACTGCCATGGGCTGGTCTACACAGTATATATCCGAGTTGATCACTCAGTTGTTGCAGATTATTTTTTTAAACGTTTCAATAAAAACTTACTGTGGGGTTCGCAAGAGTTGGAGTAATTCATCATTTCCTTTTTCAATCTGAGACTTGATTTCCTCTAATGAAAGAATATTAATGCCTAAAAAAACGAAATAACACCATAATAATTTATAATAGAACAACTCACGTTTGCTGTTGTTGCTGTGTAATTAGTTATTTTGCTGTCCGATACAGGACACAGCATCCGTATGCTCACCTTGTTTTTACACTTTAGCAATACCAAAGTCTCACCGTTACTACGACAGCCAAGTCGTCAAATGCGATCAGAGTCAAAGCGCTCTCGGAGTCTTACCGCTGACACAACACAGTTGATCAGTCAAATGCAATCCGATCCCGTCCTCCATTCCCGACCCGTGTGTCAACCTCGTTTCCCTTCACGGGGCCACAGAGGGATGTGAAAAGCTCTCCAATCCCAGAAATTGATCTAAGTCTCATAGTACGTTACATTAAAAGGCGATCGTCCATCTCCCCCCCGTTATTCATCCATTTCCCTCCACGAGTAGTACCTCTCAGGGGGGCTGCAGGGCTTCAGGCTACTCCCAGGCTTCAGGCTCCAGAGAGGCCTCCCCTCCCGTCTGTGGGTAGACAGGCACGGTAATGGAAGCAGTCAGCCTGCGTATGATGGTTACCCAGAATCCCTAGTACCTGTCCATCTTCCCTACCCCCTGAAACATCTCGTACAAACAGAAAACCGGACCCGCTTGAAACCACCATCGGGAGTTAGTACGTTTACGTACGTCACAAACCGGCGAGGACATTTGTTTACCCGATTACAGAATGTCACACGTGCCCAACACACCGCCGATAAAACGTAACCGCCATCTCCCCTCTATACGGATATAGGAAGAGCTTTGGAAGAACTCCAGTTAGTTACCTCAGCCCTGAGTTCAAAGCCACTGCAGTCCTAATGAACCAACAGTTGAACACAAAGACGAGCTTATGTAAATGTTACCCGTCTCTCTCTCTGCTCGGAGATAGTCTTGAGCTAGCCCCCGAGCCACACACACACAAGGTTTCCAATAAGCATTTAGATAAACCTTTGTACCTCTGCTTGCCTATAGGGCCCATCAGGTTCTTGCTGAGCCACACACACACATGCGCGCGCACACACTCACACACACACACACACACACACACACAGTTAGTCAATAAAGACTGCTAGCGCTGCGCGCTAATGAAGTTTAGCCAAACCTTTTTTAACGAAGCACCATTTGCATTTAAAATGAACATGTTTTTTCCACCCCAGTTCATATTTAGTTTCTACATGTAAGCAGAAAGCAGGTCTGCCTGCTGGTTGTTGGAGTTGCATGTTAATCACTTAGTGTTAAATAACAAACGCAATTGAATGTGATTTTTGTTATTTTCTTATTATTATGGTCGTCAGTACAACATTTTCATTTTTTCATTGCACAAAAGCCCTAGTTCCAGAAGCCATGGTTTGCCACTACCTAACAGACATTTTAGCACCACGTCTTTCTGCTTAATAGTTAGCATGGTAGCTAATAAAGCTAAGTATCTAGTTGAGTTCAGACAAAAGGCTACTTACTTAAAACTTTGCTAACAGGTCGCACAGCTAGCCTACAGAATGCATATCCGGGCAGAACAAACGTTAATCTTCGTTAATTGGCGCATTGGCGATTAATCGTTTCATCCGATGCACTGCACTGCACACTTGCTGTTTGCTGCTGACTTGCCAAGTTGGACATTTGTGGAGATCCACCTGGCTGGTTGTGAGTGGCGAAGTCAACACTAGAGGGCGCACATGGATTTTCTAGGCAGAGTGACTACTATTCCTTCTAATAGACATGGGACAAGAAACGATTGATCAGAAAGGAGGGTGGCCTGAACGAACATGCGTGCGTGCAACAGTGCTCGTTACAGCGAGTCTGCCATGCTAGCTATGGTAATGAAGTCTAGGATTAGTACTGTTACACTCCGGGGAGTCCTCAGGAGAGAAGTGCAGCTAATATTTACAAGTTACGTGTTTGTCTCCTTCCCTCTACGTCTCTCGCTTCCATCCAAAGTGTCTGTTAATAATCCCTCGCTCCGGGCTGCAGGTAGAGAGCAAAATACAAACACATTTGAATGCATGTTTACTCGGTTGTTATTTAACGTCCCTATCAAACACACAGCTGTGTCGTCTTCAGTCTATTTACCATAAGGCGGAATTACAACAGAAAAACGTCTGGAGAAAGAGTGTGTTCATTTGAACCAAATCGAATTTGACTGTTTGAGCAAATGGTCGATTAACTCGCCGGATAGGACTTTTATTTTAGATCATTTCAGCCACGTGCACTCTCTTTTGGTCATGTATGTGGCATGTGCCCATGTTTGGTCGTGTGTGTGGCATGTGCCCATGTATGTGGCATGTGCTCATGTTTGGTCATGTATGTGGCATGTGCTCATGTTTGGTCATGTATGTGGCATGTGCTCACATTTGGTCATGTATGTGGCATGTGCTCATGTTTGGTCATGTATGTGGCATGTGCTCACGTTTGGTCATGTATGTGGCATGTGCTCACGTTTGGTCATGTATGTGGCATGTGCTCACATTTGGTCATGTATGTGGCATGTGCTCACATTTGGTCATGTATGTGGCATGTACTCACATTTGGTCATGTATGTGGCATGTGCTCACATTTGGTCATGTATGTGGCATGTGCTCATGTTTGGTCATGTATGTGGCATGTGCTCATGTTTGGTCATGTATGTGGCATGTGCTCACGTTTGGTCATGTATGTGGCATGCGCTCACGTTTGGTCATGTATGTGGCATGCGCTCACGTTTGGTCATGTATGTAGCATGTGCTCACGTTTGGTCATGTATGTGGCATGTGCTCACGTTTGGTCATGTATGTGGCATGTGCTCACGTTTGGTCATGTATGTGGCATGTGCTCACGTTTGGTCATGTATGTGGCATGTGCTCACGTTTGGTCATGTATGTGGCATGTGCTCACGTTTGGTCATGTATGTGGCATGTGCTCACGTTTGGTCATGTATGTGGCATCTGGTCACGTTTGGTCATGTATGTGGCATGTGCTCACGTTTGGTCATGTATGTGGCATGTGCTCACGTTTGGTCATGTATGTGGCATGTGCTCACGTTTGGTCATGTATGTGGCATGTGCTCACGTTTGGTCATGTATGTGGCATGTGCTCACGTTTGGTCATGTATGTGGCATGTGCTCACGTTTGGCTCAGGTATATTACGTGTGCTCTGTTTGTTCTAATAGAGCTGCTTTACAGCTTCTAACTCCACAGCTTTTATGCAAACACTTCAGATTCACCTAGGGGCCATTCGTGTTTGTTTGTTTGCTCTCAGTTTATTACCCTTTTCCCAACCTCACCTGCGAAACAATCGGCGTGTTTGGTGTGTTTTCCGTTTCTCGAACAGGGAAATGATATGTTACCGAGTGGGGCGTATTCCCAGTGGGTGGGAATATTACGCGTCGCCACCACCACCGCCGGCTCGTAAACCGAAACCGGCTGGGCACGCCGAAGTCTGCACAAGTGTCCTGTCTCACAACTCCCTTCGGAAACTCCCGACGATCAATAACTTTAAGTGGAACAACTGCTCAGTTCCCAAATGTTCCCCCCTGACGCAGAATCACAAACCGAGGCGGGAAGTGGCGCGTTTGTATGTGAACAGCGTTCGGCGCGTCGCGGCGGTTTCGACAACGCGGCACCACCTGATCCCTTTTTAATCATCTGACGCCGACTTTATTACCTGCCGCCTGTTTTTCCGGAAAAACATAATTACGAGGCGTCGGTCTCGCGTGCCCGTCGGGGCGGTAAGTGGGAATACCGATACGGATCTTTTGTGAGGGAAATGTCCCGCCTCGCGTTCCCCGTGTCAGCGGTGTGTGCCACGCAGGCAGACACGACGGCGGCAGCCGCAGTAGGACGGCAACATCCTAAAGTGTAGCCCGCGGCAACACTAAAATGTGCATCAGAGGAAAACAGTTGTTTACTTTGTTTGAACTGTGGCGTCTCACCCCGGGGGGAGACGGTTCGCTTGATGTTTCGCTCCTTTTCGCTTTTCCACCGACTCGCGACAGAGACGCGGGCGAATAACAATGTCATTTTCGTCCCCCTCTTCTCTTCTCTCGCTACCTCTTTTTCTCTATGCCCCCGCCCCTCGTTGCCAGTCATCCCCCTTTCCAGTCCTCCCAAATTATTCATCGGGCCTGTTAAATTTTCAGCATGCGGTAAATTGATGGTGACACACAAACCACATTATGTTTCGTCGCTCCGTTTTTTTCCCCTCAGAACCAACAGCAGTGGCTCATCCCTCTTTAATTGTAGATCCAGGAGGCGAGAGATGAAAGAGGGATGGAGTGAGTAGAGTGAGGAGATTGCAGGACATGGGCGGTGTTGGGGTGCGGGGGGGGGGTCATTGGAGTGCATTGCGTAACTAACTTAAAGTGGCTGTGGTCCTAAGTCAGTAGTTCTCATCTTCAAGCATCCGGGGTCCAGAGAGCTGCTGGCTTTCATTCTAGCCTCCTAATACGGGACAGGCTTGACCCAGGTGAGATGGAACAGAAAACGGGCGGTACTTCGGTTCAACCGGGCTTGAGAGTGGTCGAACCCTACATGACCTGACCTGGGCTGGCTCTGGGACGCGTCTCTCCCCCAGCGTCTCTCCCCCAGCGTCTCTCCCCCAGGGTCTCTCCCCCAGCGTATCTCCCCCAGCGTCTCTCCCCCAGCGTCTCTCCCCCCAGCGTCTCTCCCCCAGCGTCTCTCCCCCAGCGTCTCTCCCCCAGTGTCTCTTCCCTCAGCGTCTCTCCCCCAGCGGGTCTCTCCCCCCAGCGGGTCTTTCCCCCCAGCGTCTCTCCCCCAGCGTCTCTCCCCCAGCGGGTCTCTCCCCCAGCGTCTCTCCCCCAGCGTCTCTCCCCCAGCGTCTCTCCCCCCGCGTCTCTCCCCCAGCGTCTCTCCCCCAGCGTCTCTCCCCCAGCGGGTCTCTCCCCCTGCGTCTCTCCCCCTGCGTCTCTCTCCCAGCGTCGGCCACACCGTACGGGATAACTTGAGGGGACGGTGATTCACCGGCCCTGCTACTGCACACCAAATTACCCAAATTAACCAACTGTATTGTTTGTGGTGTGTTGAGTCATTATTGTTAAGCAGAACGGGTCCACCTCACCTGGTTGTCACGGTAACCCAAGAGGAACAGGAAACACATATACAGTTGGCGGTAATTTGCAACATCCTCTAATTTGCAACATCTTCAGTGTAGGAGTCAGGCTCCTGCATGCGTCTTGAGTACCGCGCTAATAGACGGTGTTAATGGCTCAGAGCTGTGAGCCAAAGCAAATATTATGAGGATCAACTCAACATGGACCAGCCTAACCAAGCCGCCGGTCACCCGCCCGTCTCCTGAAAGCACTCCGAGGGAACGGCAGCCCGCCGGCTCGGGGGATGTTTGACGAACGCGTCGCCGCGTCGCGCTTGACAAGGTGTACGAGGCCCACACATTAGGGTCACCCCCGGCCCCCCTCCCGATGCTGCCGGGCCAACACTGGGGACGGTGTTAATGTAGTTCTTAAGAGGCGAGCGGGAGCGTCCCTGTGCCCCTCGTCTTCTCGCAACTGTGCACGTCTATCCTTCTCAACTTCCGACACCCCCCCCCAACCCTCTCAGAAATGACTTTCGTCGGCAGGAAGAATCCATTTACAATGTGCGCTTCATAACATGTCCTTGACAATGCAGCCGGAGTGAGTCGGAGACGCTTTACGATGAATCTTTCATGGACGACCACCGGGCTCCGAGTCCTGCCTGGGGAAACGTACGCCCTGTGCCAAGTGTCTGTTTCGGATGTCACCGCTCCGAGAGAGAGAGAGCGAGAGAGCGGGTGACAGAACGGGAGAAAGGGAGAGAGGAAACGAGAGAGAGAGGGGGGAGCGGCGTGTCCTTCGGAGAAGTAGAACGGGGGGGCTGACGCGTTAGAATTGATCCGTGAGTCACAGCAGCTGCCATGATAGCTGGCAGGAAACCGCTCTTCGAAGGGATCTCCGTCTCTCTCGTCACTTCGCATGTCCTGTCAGACGTCCTACGGTCCCTTCAGAAGGGAGACAACGGAGACAACCGCGCTCTCTCTGTACTCATCAATTCTTCACCGCCATTTCCACGTCCGTCTCTCTCTGTCATTTGCAATGTCTCGCTCGTCTCTTGGCTTTTTTTCACACGCCGCTCCGGTAGAACGCGATTTCAAATTTAAAAAAAAACGTTACTCTAAAATAAACGGAGTGCAATGTATAAATATCTAAAGTTGGCGTGATGTTGGTTGTGCATTAGTCCCTTTGAACAGCGATTTTGTTTTGTTCCAACTTTAAGGACAGTCTAACACACACACGCACTCTTAGGTTAACAAACACACGCACACACACACGCCCTCTCCGTTATCTCGACCTAGTCAGAGTTTCCGATCTATCTGCACCTGCTAACAGGAGAACCGTGGGAACACGCCGATGTTCCCCCGTGGAACACGCAGACGTTCCCCCCCGTGGTACACGCACTACATCTTTCTGGAAGTGTAGAGGAATGACATTTCCTTGTATTAAAGTTCCTCTGTCGTGTTTGCATGTCACCAGGCTGCCACCTTTGGAGCTCGTTTCTGGCTGGTTTGGTCCTCCTTTTTTGTACACTAATCACTGCACACGTGTCACAAAGCAAGTGGTAAAAAGGGATTTGCGGTAAACAAATGCAAGACCATTTCACGGGACGTTTCTTTAATGTTAAGGTGAAACCGCTGTGAGAAGGAAAGCTTCCCAGAATCACGTCCCAAACCACTTTACGTGATCCCTCTACAGTCAGTGTAACAGGTTCTGCATCTCATGAAATGCAGAAGAGCTTCATGACTTAATAACATTCACAGACGACTTGCACTAACGTACTATGTTGTAAGAGTATTGCACTTTTTGTGTAGCTTGGATTTTGGCAACTTCATGAGACTATACGGGCAGGTTTATTTTTATTCCTGTATTATTCCAATATACTATAACTAATTTAAGGACTCTCTCAGGGATCTGCTGTTAATGTCTTTGTTTCAGAGACAACAGGACTCTCTCAGGGATCTGCTGCTAATGTCTTGGTGTCAGAGACAACAGGACTCTCTCAGGGATCTGTTGCTAATGTCTTGGTTTCAGAGACAACAGGACTCTCTCAGGGATCTGCTGCTAATGTCTTGGTGTCAGAGACAACAGGACTCTCTCAGGGATCTGCTGCTAATGTCTTGGTGTCAGAGACAACAGGACTCTCTCAGGGATCTGCTCCTAATGTCTTGGTGTCAGAGACAACAGGACTCTCTCAGGGATCTGCTGCTAATGTCTTGGTGGACTCTGCACTGTTTTTGGCTGCACGCAATATATATTAATATATTCTGTTTCAGTAATTGACATGGTGCTGGACTTACTCAACATTTAGTTCCAGATAATACTCTAAGTTGGGGTTTATTATCGCATCACATGTCATAGTGAGGAACTAGGTTCAGATGGCCTACATAGATCATGATGAATAAATAATTATCCACGTTTTAACCCAGTTTGCCAAGTGTTGTCAGTGCACATAGCTAGGTGTGTCAATTCTTCACTTTCCAGCAGTTTACACCCTAAACCCACCAGCTTCTCCTATTGTCCATTAGGGAGAGAAGACCAAAGAATACGATGCAAATGCAATGAAAATCAAGAAAACGCATCACCGGTCCGTTTAAATTCACGGTGGGCATCACGCTCCGTAAGCAGTGGCTGTCCCTTTAACTCAGAAGATCTGTCGCTTCTCCAACTGTCTGTTTACAAAATAGGAGACTGAAAATGAGCCCTGGTCCCAGTGGACAACCTCTGTGTATGACTATAAATAATAAAGAAATATTAGATAAATAATTTGTGCCGTTTTAATAATGCAGAACTAAAGTAATTCACTTATACTGTTGAAAGAGTATAAAAGTAAGGATAATGCCATCCATATAGTAGGTGACGAGATAGAGAGAGACAAGGAGAGAGACAGAGAGAGGAGGGGGAGAGGGGAGGAGGCAGAGACGGGAGAGAGAGGAGTAAGGAAAGAGAAAGAGATGGGGAAGGGGAGAGAGGGGGAAGAAGGAAAGGAAGTTGTCAGGAAAGAGGAGTAAGGAAATAAAGAAAATAGAGTAGGAAAGGAAGGAGAGCGGGGAGGAAATAAATGAGAGGACAGACAGTGGGAAAGAGGAGAGAGTGGGAAATAGGAGAGTGGGAAAGAGGAGAGAGGGGGAATTAGGAGAGAGTGGGAAAGAAGAGAGAGTGGGAAATAGGAGAGTGGGAAAGAGGAGAGAGGGGGAAATAGGAGAGAGTGGGAAATAGGAGAGAGTGGGAAATATGACAGTGGAAAATAGGAGAGTGGGAAAGAGGAGAGAGTGGGAATTAGGAGAGTGGGAAAGAGGAGAGAGTGGGAAATAAGAGAGTGGGAAAGAGGAGAGAGTGGGAAATAGGAGAGAGTGGGAAATAGGAGAGAGTGGGAAATAGGAGAGTGGGAAATAGGAGAGAGTGGGAAATAGGAGAGAGTGGGAAAGAGGAGAGAGTGGGAAATAGGAGAGATGGGAAATAGGAGAGAGGGGGAAATAGGAGAGAGTGGGAAATATGACAGTGGAAAATAGGAGAGTGGGAAAGAGGAGAGAGTGGGAAATAGGAGAGAGTGGGAAAGAAGAGAGAGTGGGAATTAGGAGAGTGGGAAAGAGGAGAGAGTGGGAATTAGGAGAGTGGGAAAGAGGAGAGAGGGGGAAATAGGAGAGAGTGGGAAATAGGAGAGAGTGGGAAATAGGAGAGTGGGAAATAGGAGAGAGGGAAATAGGAGACAGTGGGAAATAGGAGAGAGGGAAATAGGAGAGAGAGGGAAATAGGAGAGAGTGGGAAATAGGAGAGAGTGGGAAATAGGAGAGAGAGGGAAATAGGAGAGAGTGGGAAATAGGAGAGAGTGGGAAATAGGAGAGAGTGGGAAATAGGAGAGAGGGAAATAGGAGAGAGTGGGAAATAGGAGAGAGTGGGAAATAGGAGAGAGGGGGAAATAGGAGAGAGTCTATCGAGGGACTACCTGGGGTCTATCTAGGGACTACCTGGGGTCTATCTAGGGACTACCTGGGGTCTATCTAGGGACTACCTGGGGTCTTTCTAGGGACTACCTGGGGTCTATCTAGGGACTACCTGGGGTCTTTCTAGGGACTACCTGGGGTCTATCGAGGGACTACCTGGGGTATATCTAGGGACTACCTGGGGTCTATCTAGGGACTACCTGGGCTCTATCTAGGGACTACCTGGGGTCTATCTAGGGACTACCTGGGGTCTTTCTAGGGACTACCTGGGGTCTATCTAGGGACTACCTGGGGTCTATCTAGGGACTACCTGGGGTCTATCTAGGGACTACCTGGGGTCTATCTAGGGACTACCTGGGGTCTATCTAGGGACTACCTGGGGTCTATCTAGGGACTACCTGGGGTCTATCTAGGGACTACCTGGGGTCTATCTAGGGACTTCCTGGGGAACGCTGTGTCTGTGGTCTGGATGTTGAATAATATTAGAGCTGTTCCTAACTGGCTTATCATCATGAGAAGACAGATATGATTATGAATGGGGAATTATAAAACGCTCGCACCATGTGCCAAAGCTGGAGGTAATTAGCCTTAATTGGCTAATTGGGCTGGATTGGGGGATGGTACAAGATAAACGACTCTTCCATGTTAAATGCAGTAGTACAGTAGTCTAGAAATTAGCTGTTACACTGCACACTCTTAGTCAGTGGGGGGTATCTGACAAAGCATAAACCCAACACTCTACTGAAATAGCATAAACCCAACACTCAACTGAAATAGCATAAACCCAACACTCATTACTGAAATGGCATAAACCCAACACTCATTATTGAAATAGCATAAACCCAACACTCATTACTGAAATAGCATAAACCCAACACTCATTACTGAAATAGCATAAACCCAACACTCATTACTGAAATGGCATAAACCCAACACTCATTACTGAAATAGCATAAACCCTACACTCATTACTGAAATGGCATAGACCCAACACTCATTACTGAAATAGCATAAACCCAACACTCATTACTGAAATGGCATAGACCCAACACTCATTACTGAAATAGCGTAACACCCAACACTCATTACTGAAATAGCATAAACCCAACACTCATTACTGAAATAGCATAAACCCAACACTCATTACTGAAATAGCGTAAACCCAACACTCATTACTGAAATAGCATAAACCCAACACTCATTACTGAAATGGCATTACTGAAATGGCATAGACCCAACACTCATTACTGAAATAGCATAAACCCAACACTCATTACTGAAATGGCATAGACCCAACACTCATTACTGAAATAGCGTAACACCCAACACTCATTACTGAAATAGCATAAACCCAACACTCATTACTGAAATAGCATAAACCCAACACTCATTACTGAAATAGCATAAACCCAACACTCATTACTGAAATAGCATAAACCCAACACTCATTACTGAAATAGCATAAACCCAACACTCATTACTGAAATAGCATAAACCCAACACTCATTACTGAAATAGCATAAACCCAACACTCATTACTGAAATAGAATTACTGAAATAGCATAAACCCAACACTCATTACTGAAATAGCATAAACCCAACACTCATTACTGAAATAAATTAAACCCAACACTCATTACTGAAATAGCATAAACCCAACACTCATTACTGAAATAGCATAAACCCAACACTCATTACTGAAATAGCATAAACCCAACACTCATTACTGAAATAGTAGGTTACCTATAACAGGAGCCAGTTCACCCTCGTTCAACTCCCAGTGGGATCCAGAAACACGGATAACACCATCCAGAATTCACAAGGTCCAAATAGGTTCCTGTGTTCTTGCCCAGAGGGCTCCCCGTACCCTAGCAGACAAATTCTCTTCAGCTCAGGTTCCATTAAGCAAGAACACCAGTGCCTATTAGCTGCTACAGTGTGTGTGTGTGTGAGTGGGAGCGTGTGTGTGTGTGTGTGATTACTACCTGGAGTGTTGTTAAATGTTCTGAGAGAACAGTGTATCCACCTCTGTCAGGCTGACAGTGGTGTGTTGTGGTGGCCTGAGGGTGAAATGTATTAGCCCATGGTTCTACAGCACACACACACGCACACACACACACACACACACGCACACACGCACACACACTCATACACACACAGCAGAGAGTCAAGAGTTACCTTTATTCACTATTTACATTCAATATATAACCAGCGTGTAACTTGGTGAAATCTTACAGCTGTTAGATAGACAACATGCTCAGCTGGTTATAGTGTGTGTGTGTGTGTGTGTGTGTGTTGCATGCAGGTATGTGTATAATCGTGAATGAGGACAAACGTACACTTGAAAGCTGCCATTTCAGGACCATTCGTCTTCTCTCACTGTGTCAAATCAATATTCGTTGAGACCAACAATTCCTCGAGTGTCTCAGAGCGTGGCATATTGTTCTTTAATGATTGAGAAAACGCATGTGATATCGTGGAAGTGTGTCCACCTGCGGCTAATGAAGGTGGAGTGTGGTGCAGGAACTGGACGGTCACAGCACACACACACACACACGGCGTAACAACTTTCCCTTTAAACAGACTGAAGTTTTAACCTACCGATATCTCTATATATAGACTGAAGTTTAAACCTACCGATATCTCTATATATAGACTGAAGTTTAAACCTACCGATATCTCTATAGTCAGACTGAAGTTTAAACCTATCGATATCTCTATAATCAGACTGAAGTTTTAACCTACTGATATCTCTATAATTAGACTGAAGTTTTAACCTACTGATATCTCTATAATTAGACTGAAGTTTTAACCTACTGATATCTCTATAATTAGACTGAAGTTTTAACCTACCGATATCTCTATAATTAGACTGAAGTTTAAACCTACCGATATCTCTATAGTCAGACTGAAGTTTAAACTTACTGATATCTCTATATTACTTACGTAGTTATTACATAAAGCTTCGGTCTGAATTATTCCATTGCTTTTTGTCCTTTAAATCATTCTGTGTGTTTTTTTGCCTTTGTATTTTGCAGCACGTTCAATAGTTTATTACCTATAATAGAATTATCTGGAAGGTGTGTAATTCACAGTGCTGTACTTCCGTTATTCTGGATGCACAGTTTGTTCAGTTTTTGCCCGCAGGGATGTTGAGAAAGCCAGCGGGTGTGTGTGGATGTTACAGTATATATCTGCTCTGCTGTATGACCCAACAAGTTAGAAACGGCCTAATACTGGCTATGGCTGCTGTGTCATACGAAGCCAGAGGCTGTGTTTTTAAAACATTTTAGTAAGGTTTTTATTAAGATTATTGTCTAATTTATCAACCAAAAATGAAATGTTTTTTTTTTGCTTTTATAGTGTAACATATTTACAAGTTTATACTTTCTTATTGTTTCGAATCCATTTGTAAGTACAGACTGTCTGTGTACAATTTGCTTCCATACTATCAGAGTTAAGTGACAAAGGCTTGTTGCTCCTGGTCGTGTTAGAGACGTTAGGTGGCCAATGCATTGTTTAAGACTGACCCCTAGTGGTTATCTAGAGAATGGCAGGTGGCATATGTCTCAAATAATTACTGACTTCTCTCAATCATGTTGACGATTTTCAGGATAACTATAAGGCAATTTTAAATCTATATAAATATTATACACTACTGTTCTAAAGTTTGGTGTCACTTAAAAAGATCTGTTGACAACTGCAATTCTAAAAGGCTGACTGATCTTCAGAAAACCATTTTGCATATTAGTTAGCGCAGCAGAAAACTGAAAACTTTGCTGATTGAAGAAGCAATAAAGCAGGACTTCAGTGAAAAAGTAGGAGATTGTCCAGGGAAAAAGGGATCTTGAAGAAGGAAACCTATAAATTGGGTTGGCCAATAATTGGAGACAATTTCCACTTACAACAGGTCAATGATTCAAAGCACAGCTCCAAACAATGCAATAACTATTTAGGTTTGAAGCAGTCAGCTGGTATTCTGTCTATAATGGTGATGCCAGCACAGTCACTGGATCTCAAACCATTGAGTTGTCGTGGCGGCTGCCTGACCGTCTGGTACGTTAGGAGTGCCAATCAAGCAAATCCGACATGTGGGAGGTGCTTCAGGAAACAACAGGTGAAATCTTCTGTTTACCCCAACAAATTGGCTGCTAAAATGCCATATGTAAGTCTGTAATTGCTGGAAATGGAGGATTTTTTTTATGTAAGCAAAGTTTGAAAGACACAATTATTAATTACACGTATTTCTATCTTTGTAAATTACTATATTTCCCATTAATTTTGCTATATTTTCTATTGAAACATATGTATTCAGATGTTTGTTTTCAAGACATATTAAGGCCATTTCTGACCCGAAACTTTTGAACGGCTGTGTTCACATTTATTTAAGTTGGCGGCGTACGCCTCAATTCCTTTAGAGATTAAAGTATTTGATTTGATAAAAGAGCCCAAAGCCTTTTAAACCAGACAACTAACTACATTTATTTATATCTATCTAAATACCATCCTCAATTATTTATGATCTTTTCTACTCCGGTCAATGAAACATCCACCACAGAAATACAATTTAAATCACTCTCAATCCTCTGAACTCATTTATCTTTGAAAACAATAACTTAACCGTTGAATATGTATTAAGTCGGAATATTCCTGAGAGATGCAATGCATATATTTGATGAATTCTGCGGATGACGGCCGGACCAGTCTAATTGTCAAGTATAAAATAGATCTGACCAACCGATGAGACAGAGAAACTAATTAAATGGACGAAAGATATATTAGGCCCCAGTAGAGAATGTCATATTAATTCTGAAAGACTGAGCCTCTAGGCCAATACATTTACCATAGTCAGTATGAAGCTGAAACAGTGGGAAAAAACTGCAAACTGCCCGTTCCTTTTAAGGTTTAGGGCAAAAATTTAGTTAGGGTTAAAACGTGGTTATATATAGGCATGAATGTACGTGCAGTTGTGTTTAGGGTTAGGTTAAGGTTTAGGGTCAGTTTTTAGTCTGTCCTGTCATGGGGCCCCTGGTCTGTCCTATCGTGGCGCCCCTGGCCTGTCCTATCGTGGGGCCCCTGGTCTGTCCTATCGTGGGGCCCCCTGGCCTGTCCTGTCATGGGGCCCCTGGTCTGTCCTGTCGTGGGGCCCCCTGCCTGTCCTGTCGTGGGGCCCCTGGTCTGTCCTATCGTGGGGCCCCTGGCCTGTCCTATCGTGGGGCCCTGGTCTGTCCTGTCGTGGGGCCCCTGGTCTGTCCTATCGTGGGGCCCCCTGGCCTGTCCTGTCGTGGGGCCCCTGGTCTGTCCTGTCGTGGGGCCCCTGGTCTGTCCTGTCATGGGGACCTGGTCTGTCCTGTCATGGGGGCCTGGTCTGTCCTGTCATGGGGCCCCTGGTCTGTCCTGTCGTGGGGCCCCTGGTCTGTCCTGTCATGGGGGCCTGGTCTGTCCTGTCATGGGGCCCCTGGTCTGTCCTGTCATGGGGCCCCTGGTCAGTATTGTCGTGGGTCCCCTGATCCGTCCCGTCATCGGGCTGTAAACCCCTGGGAAGTGTCTCCATTTGGCTAGCCATGAGTAGCCAGCCTCACAGGGAGCGAAGGCTTGCAGTCTGTCTTCTGGGTTTTGGACCAGTCAGTGTGTGTGTGTGTGTGTGTGTGTGTGTGTGTGTGTGTGTGTGTGTGTGTGTGTGTGTGTGTGTGTGTGTGTGTGTGTGTGTGTGTGTGTGTGTGTGTGTGTGTGTGTGCTTTCGTGCGTGCGTGCGTGTGGAACCTCCCAAAAGGCCGCAGTGTGTGCTTGCAGTCGGCATGACAACAATATATAACTGCTTAACATAGGTGTGGTAATAATGTGTCGGTGTACATCATTAGGTGGACGTACTGGGATGACAGGCTACAGAGAAAGAAAATGTCTCTGTGTTCCTCCGCGGTTCCGCCTGGCCAGTGCCACACAGCTCCACCAGAGGGCGCCGGCAACCCTTAACGAGGCCAGTGAGACCCTGCCAACTCGCCCGGCCTTGGCACCCAGGGAGGAATCGTTTATTTTTGGAGCCCAGAACTACATGGCAGCTGAGGGGAGTCGTTGGGGGAGGAGAGAGAGAGAGGGAGGTTATGCCAACTCCGGTGACACAAAAAGCATTGTCCTGATTTCATGGCTGTGAGGTTTCGGATCCACCTCCCCCTGGCCCAAGGAACCAGCCACGCTTAATTAGGACGGACACACACACACGCACACACAACCCCCCCTCTGGCCCCCCAAAAATCATAATAACTAAAACACACGAGCAACTTTGACTTAGCAATCGTGCGGGTTACGTTTCGACAATGTTTTTCACAGCAGAACACAGTCCACGGGTCCATATCGATGTGATAGAGTCAATAGAATGACTAATGCTAATGTCCAGAGTAGCACACTGTTAATTAGCCATCCATTGGACATTACCTCGTTAGAGTGACAGCAGCGCGATGATGAATACAGTTATGTTGTTCCCAAAGCCAAACCAGATGACCTAATAATATAGCAATAGTTATGCACGTGTCGACACGCACCCTTTCAATTTCATATTTACCAAGTTGACAACCGTTTTTCGGTCCATACTGTATTATGAACGTGACGTAGTCACAAACACGTTGCTTTTTGGTTATATTGATCTCCTCTCTATGATCTATTAGTCACTGTGTTTTGATTTCGTGTTCTCAAAAAGGCTACATCTGTTCATCTATTAGCCAAGATGTTATGATTGAATGCTCTCTGTTTCATAATGTATAATATTGATTGAGTTTTCTTAATAACCATGTGAACATAAGTCTGTCACATGCAGCGCCCTACACAGATAACATTAATATATATCAGATAGTAGTTGCCTTTCTTTTTCCTGCCGTTCTCAAATTAGCATAGGCATCTCATTTGTACTAGTTTCTGTTTCTGCGGTAGCAAAAAAAAAAAAAAGACATCGCTCATTCTCTATGTTTAACTACTGTGAAATATGCAGTGTGAAAAATTCGAATTAATATTTTACCCGTTCTTTACCGAAAAAAAGTGTCTTTACACATAAATGGTTTAAAAGCTCACTCAAATATATGCAAACGTGTTTCTTTAAGAAATTTACAGTAACAGTAAATTGAAATGTAATACAATTCCTGACTCTATTATCTATCTGAAATTATTTTCTTTGTATTTTTCAATTATTCATTATGAGGCATTGTAGCACCCAGGTCTTGTAAATGTTTTATCCGTGCTTTGCTTCAAACAGAGCGTGTCGTAAGCAGGCACCCAATTTCGGGCGGTGGGAATTCGCTGCGGGGCCAAACTGACAGGATTCTCCCAGCGCATGTTCCTTTATCCTTTCAGCAGCGGAAAGGAAACAGATCCAGGTCAATTAAAACGAAGGGAACAAGAGGGCTACTCTAGTTCAGCTTGTATGCCGCTAAAGCCAATATTTACTGGTAGCAGTTCCATCCCTCGCCACAAGAGGGCAGAAGAGGCATCGTTTTGAACGAGAGAGGCCACAGAAGGGTTCCTACAACAGATGCGGTGAGAAGGTGAAGGGTTTTACACTGGCCAAGTAAGGGACCTCGCTTGACATTGTTCACCTTTTTGTCTAAATTACAAGCCAGCAACGAGCGCTTGCTGCAATTAAGTGATCAGTTAATAGGTCTACAGAAAGCAGGTGAAACGTGAAGATAATGTTAGAAGAGATTACATGGCGCGGACGTAGTCATTTTCCCGGATGAAATTCCGAAAGAATCCTGCTTCGGACGTGTGAGCGAACAGTTTATAGAAGTCCATCAGCGGTTCGGGTTCGGGGAGCTTCCAGGTTCGGGGAGCTTCACCTCTGTCCGTGCGCCCTGAGTGTCTCTCAGTCCTCACGTTACCCGCGAGGCTCTGGTCCAAACGAGGACACTGTGTAGGAGATGAGGGTGAGATGTGGACACAGCCGGGGACCCGGGATGGCGGAGTGCGACGCCTGTTAAATCTCCCAAAGTGACACGCCGCGTAAAAGGCGTAAGTGCCCGAATGTGGGCGCTGTCACATTGAGTTTAACAACCGCTTGTTTTTACCTGCTAGTTTATTGGAATAATATCTTCATCTGAAAGGTGCCTCTTCCTCCCAGCCGACTTGGTCTATACACAAACACACACACACACACACACACACAGTAGTGACAGAGAGAGAGAGAGAGTGGACGGATGAGAGACTGGGTCTAAGCGTCCTTAATTGTGTTTATGACAGTGCCCTGCCTTTGAGATTGGCCCGAGTCCAAAGAGCAGAATGTGTGTGTGTGTGTGTGTGTGTGTGTGTGTGTGTGTGTGTGTGTGTGCGTAGGTGTGCGTAGGTGTGCGTAGGTGTGCGTAGGTGTGTCTGTGGCATGCTTGTGACCTCCCTGATGGCCGGAGATGGGCTGAAGTCATAACTCTTCTGTCTGGGTTTACCCTTGAGAAATATCACAGCATCTCCGGAGCTGTGCAAAGTGCACCGTGTCAAGCCGATGAGCTTCTCTAACTGGCACACACACACTTCTTGTCTCACGTAGCCACTCATACACACACACACAAATACACACACAAACACACAAATAGATACATGCTCAAATACAGAGATTCAAAACCACATTGAATCATGGGCTGCGCCACTTAAACAAATACAATTCTGTTGATTGGGCATTGGACGCAAGCTCAGGTTTGATCACCCTGTAGCTGGCCGCCTTTGATGAGGGTGTCTAGTGTTGAAAGGCTGAAACACCCCCTGATTCAAAGGTACTCTACTGATGATGTGTCCAAAAAAAAAAAAAAAATCTATATAAAAATACATTTCTCCGACATCTAGTTCGCAGCTCTCAGGCTACTCTCTCGACATCAAGGCAAATCTCATGTGCATACCACTTATTGGCACAATGGACACCTTACCATCACGTCCCGTGTTTCATAAATCTGGGTAAATTGGGATTCACTGACTGATCAACAAATAGTTACAGTAGTTATTATTTTTGATCCAATGTGATTTGTGGACCAGTCAGTGTTCTCAAACCTGTCCAAAATAAATAACATGTTTTAAATAAATAAAATACAATTAATGACCTATGTGGCCTCGTTAGGAACAAAAAAAAATTCTGCTAGTTTCCAAATTCACTTCAAAGGTTAAACTGGTTAAACTGGGTTTTTGTGGGATAATACGAAAAAGATGTCACAGTTAATTATGTCATTGAGGGCGTTCCAGAACATTCCCACAGCTGGCAGCACTCAAGCAATCAAGTAAGTTGTAACTAATTGACGAAAAACACACGCCTAGATCTCAATTGCGTACTTCCTGTGGTGCTCCAAACCCCATACGAGACGAGACCTAAACAGGAAGTTCGGCCAGCCCTTTATGGACTCAGCGGTTGTTCACGAAAACATAGTTGACCTTCAGATGAAAAATTTGAAGCGGTTCACCATAGAAAACACGCTGACCTATTGGATCTGCTTAATGACCCGACGTCCCACCGAAGGTGTACCTGGGAGTGAGAAATTCCACTGGCACATTTTTTAAAGCAGCCTTTGCAGGCCCCAGTCCACTCCAAACACCCCCCACCCTCCCCCGACCAGAAGTGAATTGAGCCTGTGAGATGTCTTGCTCTGGGGCATCTATTCTGTGTGTGTTTGCGTGGGGGGGTCGACAGATAATCAGTAATAATTGGGCTGTGTGGTCAACTGGGTTGTCTCAACTTCCTGTGATTAACACGTGGGATCCTGGATAAAGGTGAGCAAAACAACAGTGCTAAGAAATATAAATACAGGGCTACATTATACGGGAAACATGTTTCACAGTTCAATTATTATACCGTTTCTCAGAAAGCTGATTCTGTCAACAGTTAATTAAATCGATTAGGTTCAGTTCAGTTCGTCCATGCTAAACACGCATAAAATCACACAGACTGAGACACGGAACAGAAAACAAAAACCGGTGTTATAGAAAAAGCATTATTCCAAGAGCAATTCAACTGGCATGATGTCATCAGTAGAGGTGAAGGGTCATCCAATGATTCCATAGCCCCCTCAACCCCCCACCCTTTTCTGGAGGCGCACCAAGTGACACAGTGCAGCTGACACACACACACACACACGCACGCACAGACTCGAGCCGTCAGCTTCCAGTGGAGAACCAACAACAAAAGACTGTCACTTCCGTCGAGCAATTCCATTACCATGTTGGGCTCTTGCCAGCCTGTGCTCTGCGTTACCTTCAGCGACGGACAAATTGGCACTCAGGAGCGTGTCCTAATGGAGGCTAATTGCCTGAGTGCAGGGTTAGTTTGTGTTTCATGCAAATCTGAAATCCACAAACGCAACCTGTAAAGACCGGTGCCAAACAGAAAACGGTCGTATCCCAAATCCCAGGGAGAGAATTGACAGGCATGTACATGGACAGAGTATCTACATACTCGATGACACGGCTGCGACCTCACTGTGAACTCAGAGGCTAAGTAGCATTAGTTTGTCTTTCATGGAAGTCTCATGCTAGAGACAGAACCAGATTTGACAGTAGAATGGCAGTAGTATGACAGTTGTATAACTGTACAATGGTAATATGACAGTAGTAAGAGAGTGACAGAAGTAAGACAGTAGTAAGAGAGTGACAGTAGTAAGACAGTAGTATGACAGTAGTAAGACAGTAGTAAGAGAGTGACAGTAGTAAGACAGTAGAATGGCAGTAGTATGACAGTTGTATAACAGTATTACAATGGTAATATGACAGTAGTATGACAGTGACAGAAGTAAGACAGTGGTAAGACAGTGACAGTAGTAAGACAGTGACAGTAGTAAGACAGTGACAGTAGTAAGACAGTAGTAAGACAGTGACAGTAGTAAGACAGTGACAGTAGTAAGACAGTAGTAAGACAGTGACAGTAGTAAGACAGTGACAGTAGTAAGACAGTAGTAAGACAGTGACAGTAGTAAGACAGTAGTAAGACAGTGACAGTAGTAAGACAGTTGTATAACAGTATTACAATGGTAATATGACAGTAGTATGACAGTGACAGAAGTAAGATAGTAGTAAGAGAGTGACAGTAGTAAGACAGTAGTAAGACAGTGACAGTAGTAAGACAGTAGTAAGACCCATGTAAATATGTCTCTTTCGTATCCTGAATCAAAAGTGAAAAGTTCATGATATGATTTATCTTCAATGGGTCCCCACCCGGCTGCTTTTTGTCAAACGCCTCTGTCAGCCAGGACCCATTTGATTAGAGGAGAGCCCTCCTGGCTAATGGTTCCAGTCAGCCTGCAGACGCTGACCGTCCACAAGGAGTCACTAGAGGGCGGCGTGACTAGGTAGTCCTCGATTCCCTTTCTTCCCTCCATCCCACTGGACTGTGCTGGGCTAATTTGCACCGCCCTTTCTGGGATGGCGTGACAGTACTGAACTGTGCGGTACTGAAGAATCGCCCGCCGGACCAACAGTATCTACTCACACATGAGAGGATCCTACCCACATACGGTAGCTAACAAGTATCTGACTTTCCAAAATGGCGGTGGGCTGCAACTGCACTGGTTTTGAGCCACTGGAGTCGTAGGCTTCTTCCTGATTGGCTCACAGAACAAGATGGTCTGATTAGCACCGTATATGGATTTGTAGTCTTCGGTGTGGCCCTTTTAGGGTTAACAGCAGTATGCACACTGTTTCCAGTGCATTGCAGGTATACGCCCTGTGGCCTCTTACACAAGGGTGGCAAAGGTCCTTCCCTCGTCTCCAAGCTCAGTTTGGGGCCAAGGTAAATCCCGGCGCCCTTTCTCATAATAGCTCCTTTCAGATAAGAAGGTCGGAGTTCACATTCCTGGCCAAGGTTGACTGTGTGCACGACTACACTGCCTGGGCTAAAATAAGAGTGGTGTGGCCAAGAGGCCAGGGGAGGTGGGGGGGAGGGTCAGGTGGATTGGCCAAGAGGCCAGGAGAGGTGGGGGAGGGTCAGGTGGATTGGCCAAGAGGCCAGGGGAGGTGGGGGAGGGTCAGGTGGATTGGCTAAGAGGCCAGGGGAGGTGGGGGAGGGTCAGGTGGTGTGGCCAAGAGGCCAGGAGAGGTGGGGGGGAGGGTCAGGTGGATTGGCCAAGAGGCCAGGGGAGGTGGGGGGGAGGGTCAGGTGGTGTGGCCAAGAGGCCAGGGGAGTTGGTGGGGGGTTGGTCTGGTGGGTGTTTCCAAGCCAGAATCTGAGCCTGGAACTCGATCAGAATCAAACCACTGAGGGAACCTGATCTTGGTGTTGTGGAGAACTCTCCGGGCACCTGGTGTTGTCGCGGTGCTCCGCTGTGTTATCCTGAACGTGGAAACTCTGTCTGTGGTGAGTGTTTATTCCAGGGTAACCTTTGACCTCTGACCCCTGAGAGTGAGGTGCACTACGGTAGGGGAGTGAGCATCAACATTTATTACTTGAACATATTCAGTCAACCAGTAACCAGCAAACCAGTCAACCGGCCAACTAGTAAAGCCAATCTACCAGTACCTAACTATTCGGCAAACCAGTGACCTACCAGAAAACCAGGCAGGCAAGCAGTTAGAGGTCTCAGAAGGCTTAGTTCCCCAGATCCTTTTATCCAAAGCTTGTTTTTTTCACCACTACCACTAACTAAACCAGACAACAATCAGATGTTTGGCACGTACAAAGATGGTGGGGACACTAAATACCGTGTCCAAATAGAGGACAGATATCCTGGCAGTACAACTTGAAAACACACACCCAGCCGAGAGATGAGGGCAGACATGTTTGTCTCTTTGATTCAGATGACCACTAGGTCAGGGTCATTGGTACTCTCTCTCTCTCTCTGTATCTCTCTCTCTTTTTCTGTATTTCTCGCTCGGTTTCAGTCTCTCTGTCTGTCTCTCTCTCTCTCTCTCCGTTTCAGTCACTCTGTCTGTCTGTCTGTTTCTCTCTCTCTCTTCATTTCAGTCTTTCTGTCTGTCTGTCTCAGTCTCTTTCTCTCTCAGTCTCTCTGTCAGTATCTCTCTCTTTTTTTCTGTATCTCTCTCTCTTTGTGTTTTTCCCTCTGAGTCTCTCTCTTCTGCTGTAGTAACTTGCTCTGCCAGCTGGTGGTGCTGTTAGGCTTTGACTCACCTGACTGCTCCTCAATGACATGGGCTGACAGAGTGTGTGACAGAGACTTGAGGTGGGGAAGGGGGTGGGGGGCAGAGAGGAAGATTGTGTGCTCACTGCAGCGTCCTTGGCCAACCCTGAGTGGTGAGCCTTTGATGGGCAAGGTGTACAGAATGTGTCCGCTCAGTGGATTCTTTAGAAAAAACCCAAACACACTGAACTGACGTGTCCTCATTCACATACCTATTTAAAGGGAGATTACAAAGGGGGAAAAATGGGCGGCTGCGAAAAAATGCGACTGCGCGGCTTCAAATCAATACACACACACAAGCCCAGACACACACACTGTCCCAGACATAAAAACTCCCCCATCCCAGACAGACACACGCGCCGCGTTCAACGATCTCACACACACACACTGCGTCGTGGTATTGTCAGGGTGTGTGTACAAGGACTGCCGTTGGGTCATCAGTGTGAACACTATTAATTGGGCGGCCTGAGAGGAGGCGGAGCCAGCAGCTCTGTTATGGTTCCACTAGGTAAATATTTGCCCAGGCTAACCTCACTAGCTGCCGTTATGATTGTCTGTGTTTCATTTGTGTGTGTGTGTTTGTGTGTCTGTGTGTCTGTGTGTGTGTGTGTGTGTGTGTGTAAGAGAAATAGAGACACCGAAAAGACACACGCAGAGATACAGGCATCACTGAATTTGTTCGCGTGTCTACGCCGACGCGTGTCTAAACGCGCGTGTGTCTTTTTCAGTGTGCCAATAGCCGAGTGTCTGAGTGTCTGAGTGTGTGTGTGTGTCTGTGTCTGCTAGTCATTTCGGTGCGTGTATATCCGTGTGTGTTTGTGGATCCATGTCAGTGTGCGGATATGCGCGTGTGTGTGTGTGTGTGAGTTGGCGTGTCTTTGTCAGCGTGTCTACACCCGTGTGTTTGTGTGCTCTCTGCAGCGAGCCCTCGTTGCCCCCCCCCCCTCATCCGCTGTGCTCGGCGGAGGGAGTTTGATCAATAACATGTCCTTCATCCTCAAGTCGGGCCTGACCTTGGCAGTCTTTTGTCTCCTAGCAGGGCCAGAGTGCTCATGTACAGGGGCGGAAAACAAGGCCCTGCAAAATCTCCCGTCAGAAACCACCCCCAACACACCCCCCCTGTCCTCAACACAGATCATTAAAGGCCCTAATGAATCAAATAATTACTGTGTTCTTATCTTGGCATAATGAACTAAAGCCATGTTTGTTTTGAACTCATCCGCCGAATGTCCGCTTGGACGGTGGAACAAATATAGGCCAGTACTTCCCGTTCCTCTCAAAAAACCTAAACTCATTGCCTTCCTGAAGACAAATAATACTTATGAAATGCTCCTGTCGGTTCCAGATCCCAAGATAGCACTGACACTGCAGTGGTAAATTACTTTTTAATGGCTTAAGACAAAGGTTCTGCATCCGTCTTATTGCTTCTTGATCTTTGACATCATTGATTACTCCCATCTCTTGGAGAGATTAGAACCTCCTGTTGGGCTATGCAGAAAGGTATTGCCTGGTTTAGATTGTATCAGTTCATACGTGTCGATGGCATGTCCTCTGACAACTTAAAGGTGTACTTTGGTGTCCCTCAAGGCTCGGTTTTGGGACCACTATTGTTTTCACTATTTATGCTGCCTCTGGGCAATGTCACCCAAAACCACAATATCAGTTTTCATCATCAATTATGCTGATGACAGAGATTCAGATTAGCTACTAGGGAAGCATTA
Source organism: Dallia pectoralis (assembly GCA_029465975.1). Taxonomy (NCBI): domain Eukaryota; kingdom Metazoa; phylum Chordata; class Actinopteri; order Esociformes; family Umbridae; genus Dallia; species Dallia pectoralis. The sequence goes on from CM055742.1 coordinate 5,846,367, forward strand.
AGACATAATAAATTCAGGGAAAATAGGTGTTTTTTTAAAGGACCCAACAAACAAAATTATTTGTTGGCAGATCTCACAGTGATTCTGAACACTTCCACCTTTGGAAGAATCTGAAAACGCTTTGTCAAAAAAAGATGCAGAAAAACCATCCATGCTTTTGTTACTTCACGATTGGATTATTGCAATGCTCTTCTCTCCAGTTACCTTGACGAATCAATAAATACATTTCAATAAGTGCTCAACACTGCTGTGCTGGAATCTTAACTAGAATAAAAAACATTGGAGACATTACTCTGGAATTAGCCCCTCTACACAAGCTGTCTGGCTAATACTAAAATTTGATTGTAAACCTATAACGAATTACATGGTCTTCCTATCTACCTTATTGAATTAGTCCAGTTAAACATACCTACAAGTAACCTAAGATTACAAGATACTGCTGGCCTTCTTGGTGTACCAAGATATTTCTGAACAAACAGCTGGTGGCCGAGCTTTATCCAATACAGCTCCATTAGAGTGGAATGATCTGCACGATTAAGGTGAGAGACGCTGACTCAGCGCACACTTTTCAGTGTCTACTAGTGACGCATCTCTTTAGCAAGGTCTATGATTTAGTGTGTTCTGGCCCAGTGGTGTGAAGGTGAACGGACGAGGGCTTGAATACATTCCACCCCTGCTGTCTTTGCCAGATGGGCTCTCATCTCCACTGGGATGTCCTCTCTCCAATGGTGGCGGAGTCACTGGCCGACTGTTGTTCTCCAAACTCCGTTGTTCTTCGATCGCCGTTGGCGTCCTCGTGCAATGTGAGTAATCTCTGTGGGCGATACTCGGCTCTGTTTCAGGGTGGTGGCGTTTGGTTGGTGTCCCTTTGGTTGATGCTAGGCAATGCGGCCAGACATTTGGCCTTTTTAACAGTTTGGGATAAAGTTCAGGGATAGAAAGGGTTTTGAGATTTTGATTGTAGTTATGGAGGTGAGGGTTTGGTTACTGTGAGGGTTAATTAAAAGGTTAGGCTTTTCTATTGACACAATATTTCCGGCCCTCACTTTGATAGCAATTCTATGTATACTGTGTGTGTTCATGTATGATTGCAGGCGTGCGTGCCTACACGCGCAAGTGCGTTGGAAAAAGAAATACTTTTCATGTGGGTGGTGAGAAATCCTGCCACGTTCAAGATCTTAACACTTCCAGGCTACATCACATTTTGAAGTCACAGCTTGTGTTACTTAGTATCCACTATCAGAAGCAAATAAGTAGAAGTTATGGCAGATCTGTTAACATGTTCACAGAACCTACCATAACCTGCAGGAGACATCGTGGAAACACAGGCAGAGAAGACAGACCATAGACTTAGATAGAGGACTCATCACTGATGACACAGCGACAGGAAAGACTTAGATTTAGGACTCATCACTGATGAGCCAGTGGACAGACCGTAGACTTAGATAGAGGACTCATCACTGATGAGCCAGTGGACAGGCCATAGACTTAGATAGAGGACTCAAACAAACCATAGGTAAGAACCTGGTAATGGTGAAACTGTATGTGGTAAAATTGTCTCTATACAAATACATTATTACAACTGAATAACATGCAGCCCCTCCTGGGAAACAGGCAATAACCTGAAATCACATGCATTCAATACACGTGATTTCTAAAATTGACACATGTAAACAAATTAACTGCCACCAAGGTTGATTTTTAGTAAAATGGCGGTAGGGATGTATTAATTGCAATTTCATACTCAGTTTTCCTGAAAGTGTCACTCGAATTATCACACCCAATTGGAAAGCGTGTCCGGAAGTGGATAGGTTAACGGATCATTTTCTCTGGATGTCCCCCTATGACTTTGTTCAGCACCACATGACATCTCGGGGCCCTCTGGATCAAGACTAGGGTAAGATGTGCCATATTTCAATAGCAGAACGGTTGTTACGACATATGACATTAACTGACACTTGAAATACCTAGTAAGGCCTGTAATGTATCAGTAATGCCCAAGCAGAGGAACACATGTGCTATGAGCCAATCAGCAGATTCAGTTAGGCAATGCCGGGTGAAAGGGTCAGAACATGAACAGGGAGTACCGCCCACTTACAAACCAATACTTGACCTGGGAATTTGCACAGGGCTCTCACAAGATAGGCAGATTACATCTCATCCGAAGCAACATATTTACCTCACATGCTTAACATTGTGTCCTTTGCTTTGGCCACTCTTGGAGTTGTTCTCATTTACTCCAAAAAGTGAGACAATAAACATAGACCTTCAGGTATCCGTCTCCTTTATAAACCGCCCAATGACGTCGAAGGAGAACAAGCCGTAAGTAACACGGTGACACCTTGTGGTATCTTACATCCTGTGTTTTACAGTCTCCGATATTATTGGACGCTGGCAGTGTTTAAGTGGGCAAAGTGCATTACTGGATTGAATCCGGAACAGCCCCTACATCAGCATGGCTTTATTAAGCACAGTCTTCATACAGGAATATTATCAAGAAGAATCATTGCTTATGTTCACACCGCCCCTGGTTTAGCAGAAAAAACAAGCGAAGTAATACTCAAATATAAAAATACGTCAGCACCCAAGTACGGGTCTACTCTAATGTGGTCGCAATTCTATGCAACATATGTGCTTCTTTCACACGGACGGTTATTATTAAACATGACAAACTCACGCTACTCCTCAAGACTGCAGTGGGGAAAACAGACTTTATAAACATACAACAACAACTTCTGTAAACATTTATTGGATTGTTCTAATTTTTTACAAAAAAAATTAAGTTCACAACAAAGTCAAATACAAAAAAACAAATCCTCTTCATTACATCTTCCTCTTTTGGGTGCTTATGTACAACACTAATAAAGGAAACAAAATTAGATATATTATTATGACAATAGCTTGTAAGGATGACAATGGGTGACTTTCTATTTTATAGGTAGAATATATGAGAGATGCAAAGTAAACAGCAAGATCTGGCCAATTACCAAAAGCCTAAAACTTATGAGCTGTTGTCATCAACATTAATAGATATTTGACGTCAGTTATACATTCTCCATAACGCTCATCCTTGTCTAATGTACCTTATGCTTTTAATTGCAGAAAAAGTATGTATGGTGCAAAGTCACAGCGTAACGCATGTCATGCAATAAAACAGAAGCATTTACTGAAATGTATTGGGCTGAGGAACCCACTATTCAAAAAAAAAACAAAGCTGGAGTGATTGTTGACCTCTTACCATTATTTCCTCTCAGAAAGGCGTCCCCATATTTGTTTTTCAGCTGGCCATTGACATACTCCTCCGTTTGCTCCACTGCAATATTCATGTAACCATCCAGACATGCTAGAACACCTGGAACGACAGAGTGATAGTAAAATGGCATTCAGTAAAGAAGATCTCTTTTCTTAGTAGTGTAGTAACAATATCAGTTGTTTAACAAGCAGGAGACTACACGTGTTACTCGCAGCCTTGTTTACCTCGGTAATCCACGCCTGAGTTGAGTTTCACCACCACCGGCCTGCCAATGATCTGCTTTAAGAAATCACTGGGGGTCTGCTTCCTGAGACTCATGTTTCCGCCTGGAGCAGAAAAACACAGAGGTGGTTCAACGATACACGTTAATTAAAAATCAAAAACTGAAGTAAGCAACTTCATTTTACGCAATTTAGTACAATACAACTACGATATGGTATTTGGATCTCTACAATAGTATAAAACAAGCAAGTTCAAATTTTATTCAGTCTGCAATACTATCTTTATACTGTGGTTTTGCCTTGCCCAATTCCTATTGTATTATCGGGAGCTACAATGACATAGGCATAACAAGGCGTTGTTATTTTCTTACAATTCGTGGTTGTGATAGCTTAGCTAACACACTTAATGGCTAGCTATCAGGTTAGCATGCTAACGAACACAGATAACCAGCCTCACTGAACAGAGTATCTATGCTAACATACTAATGGCTAACGGGCCTAGCGATTAGCTAACTAGTGTTTAGACATTCTCAATTTAATGTTGTACGTTTCACTTGAAGACGATGCGAAAAATACATTAAACAACCCGTTAAATTACTGTACTGGCAATTAGATATACATATATGATATTGACAAGTTAGAAACACTAGCTGCACAATTAGCATGATAGCTAACGTACCTATTCGTTTGCAGCACGATTTCTCTGGTGTTGTATTTGCTGTACAAATGGCAGCAGCCAATCAGACGCTTATACTAGTCATCTATATGGTGTCCGGCACGGGACAAACACTACCCATGGAAACCGCGTTTTGAATATGTTCTTAAATCCTTTTTCTTTTTTATGAAAGATGTGAATGTATCGGAATTGGTTTTAATAGGACGAGGTGAAAATCCTTCAAATAAGAATATTTGCATACTACCAATTATTTCAATTCTTTAAAACATCAGTATGCAAATTCTCGTTGTCAATAAAGTCTTTTTGGAACTACTTATTGTAGCAGCACCATTTTTTAAATGAACGTAGTCTTAATCCTTAATCCTCCTGTATTCATGGTGCAATATATCTGGTAGTAATATTGCTGGTGATAATGTATCTGACATTCAGAGTATCGTGCATTTATATTGTCCTCATAGTCTCTTCATGAAACATGCATACACTTCTGATCTGCTGCAACCACAGACCACAATGTGATTAATGAAGACCATTTCATCACAGCGTGATCAATATAGCAACGCTCGTGACAAGATAATGCAATCCACTCTAACTGGCTGTGATGGAAATAGCTCATTCCCATTCTGATGATAATATATATTTAGATCCGTGTGAAGCTGTTGTTATATACAGTATTACGATACATCATTTTTCATGAAGATATAGCGTGTCTTCTAAAAAAACCTGGAAATTCCCGGGTGTGTGTGTCATGACCTAAAAGCCACACGAGTTATAAAGCATATGAGCAATGAGTTTGGGAGGAGAGACAGAATGTATGGAGAAAGGATGAACAGGACCGAACAATGAGCAGGTGTGTGTGTGTGTGTGTGTGTGTGTGTGTGTGTGTTTGTGTCTGTGTGTGTGTGTGGAGGGAGAGAGAGGGAGGAAGAATAAACCAGTGAGATGTGGAATCATGAAGAACTTGTTAGCATGGTATGGACAGGTTGCTTGTTAGCAGGGCATGGCTAGCCCTGTGGAGGCTAGAGGTTAATTTGGTATCTGCTGCTATGTTAAACGGAGGTCAATGCTACACGTCCTTAAATCATAAACAAGAATGGTTAAGAGCCTTGTGTAGACCTAGGTACAGGTTAATGAATATTCAATCAGGTGATTTGTTTCTCTCCCTTGTTGCAGTTTTTTGGGATTCAGTCACTTGCGTATGAAAGGTATTTTTCATGGTGGAAAAAATCAATCTGACAACCATTTACAAAAAAAACCTCTGTCTTTCTTTTTTCAGATTCAGATACAAATTCAGATACAGATACACATTCAGATACAGATTCAGATACAAATTTAGATTCAGATTCAAATACAGATACAGATACAATTTCAGATTCAGATACAGATTCAGATTCATTTCGAGTGAGTCGTTGTGACCCGTGCCCCTTTCACGTTCACGAATCAGAAGCTTAACGACACACACTGACCAGTTTGGGGAGGATATTGAAATTGAAAGTGACACACACACAGCCACTGTAATAACTCAGTGTCGTGGCCAGATGTGGCTTCTCTCCTCTCCGTCTGACCAGCCTAGTAGCTATAACAACAGTGGTCAGCTCAAATGGACAGCCGGTCGGAGCAACAGTTGATTTCCCCCCACAAATCTTCCCTCTCCACCTACCGACCCCTGACCTAAGGAGGACGGGCGGCGAAATAGAAAGATTATGGTGGAGGAAGATGCTATTGTTGCCTGGATGTGGGTGTAGGAGCGAGAGGTGGAGGAGGGAGACAGTGGAGTGCGAAGGGGGGGTTCAGGGTGAGCGAAGGTGCCGCAGGCAGTGTGGGTGGAGGGAGGGAGGGCGGGATGAACGGGGGAGGGGCAGGGGGGGCTGGTCACGAAGAGTCTAGACTAAGCTGACCCAGCGAGGCCAGGTTTTCTCTTCGGGTCATGCTCGATATGGATGGGAATAATGGAAAACCTTGGGGGACTGTTCAAATGAAAAACAGATTGGCTGCTGGCGCCGCCTTGTTCTATCTATCCGCCTCCTAATCCCTGTACTGTATGGAGGTAATAGCTTGGAAGTGATGGGCACCGGTCTGTCTTGATCAGGAAAAGGACCGTGAAACCCCGCAGCTGTCGCCACGACTTCCCGCCTAGATACCCCGGATGTCTTCAGTCGGCGTGGGACGTGTCTGGTGTTCTGAAGGCCAGTTCTATTCACACCTGTGGTGTGTTGATGAGTGTGCCCAAGACTGATCTGCCTCACCACACGAGCAGGTTGAACTACCTGTCATCCACTGGTGCTACCGTGTTGGACGGCCCAGCAAGCAGAAGATGTCCAATGGGAATGTACAAAAATCCTGAATGTTCCCGCGAACGTCCTGGCAACTTATATTTGTTTGCACCAAGACTGTTCAGACACCCTTTTATTGATGTACAGTGTGTTCTTGTGTGAACCGGGGATAAACGACTATAACATTATGGGAATACATGCACAAGAACCAACCAGGAGCACCGTAGCTAGGTTACCTGCAGGAACATATCATAATGCTGTGCATGGCACGCTACAGTATCATAATGCTGTGCATGGCACGCTACAGTATCATAATGCTGTGCATGGCACGCTACAGTATCATAATGCTGTGCATGGCACGCTACAGTATCATAATGCTGTGCATTGCACGCTACAGTATCATAATGCTGTGCATGGCACGCTACAGTATCATAATGCTGTGCATGGCACGCTACAGTATCATAATGCTGTGCATGGCACGCTACAGTATCATAATGCTGTGCATGGCACGCTACAGTATCATAATGCTGTGCATCGCTACAGTGCGTCTGTGGTTTATACCTCCTTATTTTTCCCAGTGACACATCCGACTTCCTCTTAATGAGTCAGCTGTGAGCATTGACGGTTGACAGCGGTTAGCTGGCCCCAAAGGCCCTCCGGGGGAGCCGGGCACAGTGTGTGTGTGTGTGTGTGTGTGGGGGGGGGTGTAATCAGTCCCTGTAATTTGGGAGGAAATCCACAGGGCCGCGTGGAGAACGTCTGAAAAGAGAGTGGGAGGGGGATATGAAGACGAGAGAGAAAGGGATGAAAGCCTCTTCTCTTCCTCTGCGGCCATCTAAACTCCAGCTGCCTCAAGAGAACTCAGTCTGCCTGGTTGGTGTCCCGCAGGGGTTGGTGCTGGGACCGGCTCAACTCAGCCTAGCCCTGGAGGCATGTTCCCTCCCACAGGAGCTGTGGCACCACAGACAGCCGGGCAGTCAGTCGTTCCGCCCCCACCGGGCTGGTCTCTCCCCAGAGACTCCCCTCTTAGTGGGAGAGAGCGCTCGCTGGAGCTCTGCTCGGAGTGTCTGCTTCAGTCTGACGCCCTCCCCGTGTTCCCTAATCTGCTGGAGCTCTGACGTTGATGTCTCTATTGGTGGTGTTCTTTGATGTGGTAAAAAGTAGCAAATGTAAAGACAGTTCTCCCTTTCGTTTTTACTAAAGAATGTGTGAAAACCTGACCAACAGTAACTAACAGAAGGTTGTGTATAGGAATATAACTTTGTATAATACAGCGATTCCCAGAAAACGAATCAACTCAAGCGCAGGTTCTCCTTACATTCCTTACAACCTGTTCATGTATCACGTACTAATCAGGTAACACCATATTTTAGCTTAACGTTTGAGATGATATCATGCTCACAAATGACACTGTCCTGTAACCTGCTGGCTACTCCGTCACCACCTGCGCAGGCCAACGTTACGCGAGGGCTACCCACACGACGCCAGCCGCCAGCCGCGTTCAGTCTCCGTGTCGAGCAGACAGTGGCTAGTGCTTCCGTCAGACCTCGGCAGGACGGTAAATGGACGGAGAGCGCTAATGCGGGGAGACGCTCCATCGGCAGAGGCCATAAATATGCATCGTGACATTTGGAACAAAGCCTCCTCATCCCGCTTTCGTGGTGAGACCCTGTGCCTAAGCCACGGCACCCGTGACATATTGCCATGCTGTCACGCCTCGTGTTTCGTAGCATATCTCTCTGTTCAGCATCCCGGCAGGCCAACCTCTAGATGTTGGCAGGTGATATAGAGACAGAGGAGAACCACGCCGCTCTGCGGATGGAAGCTCGATACGGGGGGCAATTTCAATGTGGACGTGGAACGTAACCGATGGCGATGATACGAGCGCGTCTGGGTTTTCTTCCCGGTGTGCAATGCATATACGCGCGCACACTGCCCGGATACCGCATTTGCATGATATTTCATGTGCGACCAAAGTGTGTATTTTCAGATTCAAAAGAGGCCCTCGACATAACAGAGTATATATTTTCCGTTGGCTGACTGTGCAGGTCATGGGATCAACACACTGTAGTGTCATACTGTTGTTTTCAGATAGAGAAACTGATTTGACAGCTCACAGTGTAGCATTTAGACGACTGGCTGGCCTTTTTCACCAAACACCTCATTGCTTTAGAAAGGAATACATATCCAAGACAGCCAGGAGCTGTTCCTTTCAAATCCCACACATCTTTCTTGTTCTCTCTGTCCATCTCTTTTTTAATCTCGTCTATAACTCTCCCCCTCTCATTCTCCGTCTTATCTCTCTCTCTCTCTCTCTCTCTCTCTCTCTCTCTCTCTCTCTCTCTCTCTCTCTCGGTTTACCTCTCTCTCTCGTTCTCTCTCTCGCCGCTGCCGTTTGACCAGCAGTGCATCCCGGGCGCCGAGGACCTGTGACTCAACGGTGTACAGCAACATTCTCCGCTAACCCCTCATGAATATGCGTGGAATTAAAACGACCGCGCCGGCACCAGCTTGTGTCATGCCGGTTTCCGTTTGAGTCTCCGATCTGCTGTATCGACCTCAAAACGGGAATATGATAGGGGGGGGGACCGAGGACACGTGACTGCCTGTAAGTGTGGGCCGGCTGATATCTCAACTGTGTGGGGGAAATGTTTTACACTCATCGCTTTATCCCATTCTCAGGAGTACCGTATTACAAGAGGCTTCCCTGCAAAGGACCAGCAGTCCCTGATAAATCTGCCCCCCCGCCCCCGCCCCCAAGCCTCTCTCTCTCAATTTGTCTCAGCGTAATGTCAGCTGGCGAGCGCCCAAGACACAGAGACGTTCTTTACAGGACGTGCCAATCTCACAGACGAGGTAGGACGCCGGTGCCCCCTTCCTCATCCCGTCTAGCGACGCGGGCGAAGGCGTTGCCGCTAGTTCGGCGAGGAAGGACGGGCGGAGGGGACGGGCGGAGGTGACCGGAGAGACGGGGCGCCGGGGGACAAATGGTAGTGACCTTATCTGTGTCCCTTTATGTCAGCCATCGCTGAGGCGGCGTTTCACACAAAGCCCCCTGATGACCACTTCCTCCCGACACCGCCGGTTGACCTCTGTCCGGCACGGCTGACGGGACACTGACAGAGTACACGTGTCACCCGGAGACGATCCGGGGAGAAAAGACAGAGGAGGGTAGACAGTGTGTCAGCTCGTCTCTCGCTCCTTGTCCCCCCCAACTAAGGACCTTGGGCGAGAAACTGTTTGGTCGGAAAACTAAACGGCCTCGCCGGGCGTTGATCACCGGAACCGGGAGTTAGCGATCGTCCTCTTCCTCGCGTAGACGAACGGCCAGGTGGCCAGAGCCGCCGAGTGGGAAGAGAAAATGGCGTTTGTGTGAAGATGCAACAGCACCCTCTCTCTCTCTCTCTGTATCTCTCTATCTCTCTATTTCTCTCTTTCTCTCTAAATAGAACGCTTTGCTGCCCTTGGTTTTTGTTCTCTCTATATAAAGCTAGGTGAGCACAAACACTTGTTTCTCAGTATGACTCATGAAAGGATTGGTCAATTTCCAAACACACACACACGGATCTTTCTCGGGCGGATAACACGCACACACACACACACACACACACACACACACACAAACGGTCCATCCGCACGCACACACACACACACACACACAGATGCACACACACACACTCACATTGCCCGCACACAATGCGCCTCAGGTCATAATTATTAATGCAGTATAATCTGATATATATCTTATTTACGTTGCCATGTGGGTTTAAATAAAGTCGTGTGCAGATACCTCGCTGTTGATTTCACGGCGGGACACAAGCGCACAACCTTGCTTTCCCACAATCCTTCATGTTGCATGCTTCCGATATATGGCAACCTATAACAAAAGTGCAATGCTTTTAACCAAGTCTCATACGACAGTGGGCAACAGTGGTGCCCTACCTAGGGAATAGGGTGCCAATTTGAACACGCCCTACGCAGTTTACAATCTAATTTACTAAGTCAGGACAGCCAGGTGCCTTGATGTCATTTTGACACACGAACGGACCCACAGCGTTACCTGTTTGAAAGGTTCCCGTTACAACGCGTCAGTTAGCATGACGGTTTAATAACAGCCGTGTTCCACTCTGCCAACTGGAGCTGGCTGGAAAGTGGTCTCCGGCTTGGCTGCTTTTATTATTTGAATGTGTTTTCATTACAACAGCATGGGAGTAGATAACCTTTCTGACGTCCAGGCAATTGTCTGCAAATAAACGAGATTACATGACAAGCAGTGAATGACAGCAGCGAGAGCAGAAACCCAGGCAGAGAGCGGGCGGCAGCCGGAGTGCCCGCCCCCACCCAATCCCCTTGCCAGTTATCAGATGGTTGCCTGGCAACAGATCCCTGACCTGGCTTTGACCTCTACCCAATAAGGTCAACACCTGAAGACGAGGCCATTGGTCGACGGGCCAGGGGAGGGGGGTTGATGCGGGGGGAGGAGCCAGGGAGGAGCAGAGGTTGGGAGAGACAAAGGGAGTCTACGCAGGAGGACAGAACGCCCGGCTAGTGGGGGAGAGAGTGAACACGCTTCTCACAGACAAAACATGCCAGTGGGCTGCCCCCCCCTCCCACCCCCTCTGCATTATCAGTGTTGAGTTACCTGAGTGTGTGTGTGTGTGTGTGTTCTACTGGTGGAAGGTCATTCTTTAAAGACTGATGTCAGAATGTGAGTTTTTGTTTAGAGCGCTTCGCACTGCCAGCTAGTCGGTTGCCGCTAGATTTCTTCCGACTACTGCGCCAGTACGTTTGGTCTGTTTTTACGGTTGACGGCTTCACTGACACGCTTTTAACTCTTATTCCAAATTCAGAGGTCTTACGACTCAGAGGTCACTCGGTTTTCCCAGAACATAAGCCACAACATCCAGCAGAGCTGACAATGTGGGCAAATAAACGTGTAAAAAAAGTATGTGTATAAATACATACTAAGGAGCATAGTCAGAAGGTGATACTGAATGAGGACGTAATCTAGCAAAACCACACACACACACTAACAACCAAACACACACACACACTATAACAACCAAACACACACACTAACACTAGCAACCAAACACACACACACACACACTATAACAACCAAACACACTAACACTAACAACCAACACACACACACACACACACACACTATAACAACCAAACACACTAACAACCAAACACACACACACACACACACTATAACAACCAAACACACTAACAACCAAACACACACACACACACACACACTATAACAACCAAACACACTAACACTAACAACCAAACACACACACACACACACTATAACAACCAAACACACACACTAACACTAACAACCAAACACACACACACACACACTATAACAACCAAACACACTAACACTAACAACCAAACACACACACACACACACACTATAACAACCAAACACACTAACACTAACAACCAAACACACACACACACACACACTATAACAACCAAACACACTAACACTAACAACCAAACACACACACACTAACACTAACAACCAAAAACACACACACACACACACACTATAACAACCAAACACACTAACACTAACAACCAAACACACACACACACACACTATAACAACCAAACACACTAACACTAACAACCAAACACACACACACTAACACTATAACAACCAAACACACTAACACTAACAACCAAACACACACACACACACACACTATAACAACCAAACACACTAACACTATAACAACCAAACACACTAACACTAACAACCAAACACACACACACACACACTATAACAACCAAACACACTAACAACCAAACACACACACACACACTATAACAACCAAAACACACACACACACACACACACTATAACAACCAAACACACACACACACACACACTATAACAACCAAACACACTAACACTAACAACCAAACACACACACACACACACTATAACAACCAAACACACACACACACACTATAACAACCAAACACACACACACACACACACTATAACAACCAAACACACACACTAACACTAACAACCAAACACACACACACACACACACACACACTATAACAACCAAACACACACACACACACACACTATAACAACCAAACACACACACTAACACTAACAACCAAACACACACACACACACACACACACACTATAACAACCAAACACACACACACACACTAACAACCAAACACACTAACACTAACAACCAAACACACACACACTAACAACCAAACACACACACACACACTATAACAACCAAACACACTAACACTAACAACCAAACACACACACTATAACAACCAAACACACACACTATAACAACCAAACACACACAAACACACTAACAACCAAACACACACACACACACACACACTATAACAACCAAAACACACACACACACTAACAACCAAACACACACACACTAACAACCAAACACACACACACACACACACTATAACAACCAAACACACACACTATAACAACCAAACACACACACACACACACACTATAACAACCAAACACACACACACACACACTATAACAACCAAACACACACACACACACTAACAACCAAACACACACACACACACTATAACAACCAAACACACTAACACTAACAACCAAAACACACACACACACACACACTATAACAACCAAACACACACACACACACTAACAACCAAACACACACACTATAACAACCAAACACACACACTATAACAACCAAACACACTAACACTAACAACCAAACACACACACACTAACACTAACAACCAAACACACACACACACACTATAACAACCAAACACACTAACACTAACAACCAAACACACACACACACACACACTATAACAACCAAACACACTAACACTAACAACCAAACACACACACACTAACACTAACAACCAAACACACACACTAACAACCAAACACACACACTAACACTAACAACCAAACACACACACACACACACACTATAACAACCAAACACACACACACTAACAACCAAACACACTAACACTAACAACCAAACACACACACACACACACTATAACAACCAAACACACACACTAACAACCAAACACACACACTATAACAACCAAACACACTAACACTAACAACCAAACACACACACACACACACTATAACAACCAAACACACTAACACTAACAACCAAACACACACACACACACACACTATAACAACCAAACACACTAACACTAACAACCAAACACACACACACACACACACTATAACAACCAAACACACAAACACACACACTATAACAACCAAACACACACACACACACTAACAACCAAACACACACACACACACACTAACAACCAAACACACACAAACACACACACACTAACAACCAAACACAGACACACACACTAACAACCAAACACACACACACACACACACACACACTATAACAACCAAACACACTAACACTAACAACCAAAACACACACACACACACACACTATAACAACCAAACACACTAACACTAACAACCAAACACACACACACACACACACACTATAACAACCAAACACACTAACACTAACAACCAAACACACACACACACACACTATAACAACCAAACACACTAACACTAACAACCAAACACACACACACTAACACTAACAACCAAACACACACACACACACACACTATAACAACCAAACACACTAACACTAACAACCAAACACACACACACACACACTATAACAACCAAACACACTAACACTAACAACCAAACACACACACACACACACACTATAACAACCAAACACACACACACACACTAACAACCAAACACACACACACACACACACTAACAACCAAACACACACAAACACACACACTATAACAACCAAACACACTAACACTAACAACCAAACACAGACACACACACTAACAACCAAACACACACACACACACACACACACACACACTATAACAACCAAACACACTAACACTAACAACCAAACACACACACACACACTAACAACCAAACACACACACACACACACACTATAACAACCACACACACACACACACTAACAACCAAACACACTAACACTAACAACCAAACACACACACTATAACAACCAAACACACACAAACACACACACTATAACAACCAAACACACACAAACACACACACTATAACAACCAAACACACTAACACTAACAACCAAACACACACAAACACACACACTATAACTGTCACGAGTGGTGAGTTAGGGTACTGCACTGTCTGGTTTCGGGTGCCCACTTCCTGGTTTATGTTGGTTACAGCTGTTGGGGTTTTGCAATCACTGGGCTATAAAGGGGATTGCTAGATGTCACTCTTTGCTCTTCATTGTTACATGTCACAGTATGATAGAGGTGAGTGTTTGTTTGTAAATAGGTTGTATTGGTTTTGGGAACTGTATATTTATAAGACGCTACATATGCGCACTTTCATTTCAGTTTAGCCATTTAGCCTTTTGTCGCCGTTTTCGGTTTGTTTTATGTTTGAAGAAATAAACCTTGTCTTTAAACGGATCATCTACGACTCTGCACATGGCTTCCTACACTACACCTTACAGCGGTCGTGACAGAATGAAGAGCCACCTAAGCCAGCGGAGCCAGACGGTGAGTGGATTCCACGGGGGCAAGCAATAGCGCCCGTCGGATGAAACTCACCGTCGCCCCACGGAGCGGTGGGAATGGAATCGGCCGGAGACACCACAGGAGCGGTGGCTACGTCTCCGGCCGTATGCTGAGTACGAACCATCAATGCAGCATTCAGGGTCTGTGAAAATGGGTCCGCGGGCCTTCTATGAAGGCAAGAGGACATCCCGGAGGCGCCCAAAGTGATTTTTGGGGGAGCTAACGGGGTGTTCAAGGAGGTCCGCGGAGAGAACACCCACGACCCTGGTGCTGCCACAGCAACCACCCACTGCTCCGGGCTGCAGCCAGAGCCAGCAAGAGCTCTGGAGCTGAAGCCAAAACCCCAGCTCCAACAGGGCTATGACCCTTTCCGGCCACCAACCTCCAGGGCCCAGAGACCACCTAAGGGCCTGGAGAGCCAGCCGTCCGAGGTGATTAGGAGATGGTGGGGGGTGTGGTTCACCCTACAGGACCAGCCTCTCCCACTCCAGCAAGAGTGCCCTGAGCGGTCCCTTCCACCACAGCAGGAGTTCCAAGATGAGCCCCTCCCACCTTTGCTTGAGTGTACTGAGCGGCTCCTCCCTCCTCTGCGTGAGTGTCTAGATGAGCCCCTCCCACCTTTGCTTGAGTGTACTGAGCGGCTCCTCCCCCCTCTACGTGAGTGCCCGGACCAGCCCCTCCCACTGAAGCGTGAGTGTCCTGAGCGGCTCCTACCCCCTCTACGTGAGTGCCCGGACCAGCTCCTCCCACTCCAGTGTGAGTGCCCTGAGGGGCTCCTCCTTCCTCCGCCAGAGCTCCCAGAGCGTCCCTGCCTGCCAGAGCTCCCGGAGTGTCATCTCCTTCCTCCGCCAGAGCTCCCAGAGCGTCCTTGCCTGCCAGAGCTCCCAGAGCGTCCTTGCCTGCCAGAGCTCCCAGAGCGTCCTTGCCTGCCAGAGCTCCCAGAGCGTCCTTGCCTGCCAGAGCTCCCAGAGCGTCCTTGCCTGCCAGAGCTCCCAGAGCGTCCTTGCCTGCCAGAGCTCCCAGAGCGTCCTTGCCTGCCAGAGCTCCCAGAGCGTCCTGCCTGCCAGAGCTCCCAGAGCGTCCTTGCCTGCCAGAGCTCCCAGAGCGTCCTTGCCTGCCAGAGCTCCCAGAGCGTCACCGCCCGACAGAGCTCCCAGAGCGTCACCGCCCGACAGAGCTCCCAGAGCGTCACCGCCCGACAGAGCTCCCAGAGCGTCGCCGCCCGACAGAGCTCCCAGAGCGTCGCCGCCCGACAGAGCTCCCAGAGCGTCGCCGCCCGCCAGAGCTCCCAGAGCGTCACCGCCCGCCAGAGCTCCCAGACCGTCACCGCCCGCCAGAGCTCCCAGAGCGTCACCGCCCGCCAGAGCTCCCAGAGCGTCACCGCCCGCCAGAGCTCCCAGAGCGTCACCGCCCACGCCGATGGCCGCCGCCACGCCCACGTCGATGGCCGCCGCCACGCCCACGTCGATGGCCGCGCCACGCCCACGTCGATGGCCGCCGCCACGCCCACGCCGATGGCCGCCGCCACGCCCACGCCGATGGCCGCCGCCACGCCCACGCCGATGGCCGCCGCCACGCCCACGTCGATGGCCGCCGCCACGCCCACGTCGATGGCCGCCGCCACGCCCACGTCGATGGCCGCCGCCACGCCCACCACGATGGCCGCCGCCACGTCCCACAAGATGGCGGAAGCCTTGCCGCACAAGACGGCGATCGGGCCACCAAGGCCCTTTAAGGGCTGGACCTGCTGTCTTGGACTAACCCTTTGGGTATGACAGTGGGTCCTTGCCTGTTGCTCCCTTGTTTTTTTTGTATGTTGTTGATGTTGGTTGTTGTTGGCTATCTGGGAGCTAGCCTTAAGTGGGGGGTACTGTCACGAGTGGTGAGTTAGGGTACTGCACTGTCTGGTTTCGGGTGCCCACTTCCTGGTTTATGTTGGTTACAGCTGTTGGGGTTTTGCAATCACTGGGCTATAAAGGGGATTGCTAGATGTCACTCTTTGCTCTTCATTGTTACATGTCACAGTATGATAGAGGTGAGTGTTTGTTTGTAAATAGGTTGTATTGGTTTTGGGAACTGTATATTTATAAGACGCTACATATGCGCACTTTCATTTCAGTTTAGCCATTTAGCCTTTTGTCGCCGTTTTCGGTTTGTTTTATGTTTGAAGAAATAAACCTTGTCTTTAAACGGATCATCTACGACTCTGCACATGGCTTCCTACACTACACCTTACAGCGGTCGTGACAATAACAACCAAACACACACACTAACAACCAAACACACACAAACACACACACTATAACAACCAAACACACACACACACACACACTAACAACCAAACACACACACACTAACAACCAAACACACACACACACTAACAACCAAACACACACACTATAACAACCAAACACACACACACACACTATAACAACCAAACACACACACTAACAACCAAACACACACAAACACACACACTATAACAACCAAACACACACACACACACTAACAACCAAACACACTAACACTAACAACCAAACACACACACACACACTAACAACCAAACACACACACTATAACAACCAAACACACACACACACACTAACAACCAAACACACACAAACACACACACTATAACAACCAAACACACACACACACACTAACAACCAAACACACTAACACTAACAACCAAACACACACACACACACAAACAACCAAACACACACAAACACACACACTATAACAACCAAACACACACACACACACTAACAACCAAACACACTAACACTAACAACCAAAAACACACACACACACACTAACAACCAAACACACACAAACACACACACTATAACAACCAAACACACACACACACACTAACAACCAAACACACTAACACTAACAACCAAACACACACACACACACTAACAACCAAACACACACAAACACACACACTATAACAACCAAACACACACACACACACTAACAACCAAACACACACACACACACACTATAACAACCAAACACACTAACACTAACAACCAAAACACACACACACACACACACTATAACAACCAAACACACTAACAAACAACCAAACACACACACACACACACACTATAACAACCAAACACACACACACACACACACTAACAACCAAACACACACAAACACACACACTATAACAACCAAACACACACACACACACACACTAACAACCAAACACACACACACACACACACTAACAACCAAACACACACACACTAACAACCAAACACACACAAACACACTAACAACCAAACACACACACACACACTAACAACCAAACACACACACACACACTATAACAACCAAACACACACACACACACACACACACACACACACACTATAACAACCAAACACACACACACACACTAACAACCAAACACACACACACTATAACAACCAAACACACACACACACACACTATAACAACCAAACACACACACACACACACTATAACAACCAAACACACACAAACACACACACTATAACAACCAAACACACACACACACTAACAACCAAACACACACAAACACACACACTATAACAACCAAACACACACACACACACTAACAACCAAACACACACACTCTAACAACCAAACACACACACACACACTAACAACCAAAACACACACACACACACACACTAACAACCAAAACACACACACTAACAACCAAACACACACACACTAACAACCAAACACACACACACACACTAACAACCAAACACACACACACTAACAACCAACCAAACACACACACACACACACTAACAACCAAAACACACACACACACACACTAACAACCAAACACACACACACTAACAACCAAACACACACACACATAACCTCAGTCAGTTCAACAGCAGCGATACGGAAGTTAATCCAAATTGCGATAGTGGCAATATCCCATTAGAAGCGTGGCAATAAAATCAAGCTGGGACTGGAACCACATTAGAGTTATCAGAACATGTTCAGCATGCTTCATTTACACAATGAACTGACATGAATCACAGGCCTCTTTCCCCTGACACACACACACACACACACGATACACACACACACACACACACTCACACACACGATACACACAATACACACACACACACACAATATACAATACACAATATAAAATACACAATATAAAATACACAATACACAAATTGTAAGATGACCGGATATGTGTCAGTGTAAGTGTACAGTACAGTATAGTATCAGAGAGTATAGCATAGTACAGTAAGGTGCAGTGTAGTTTGAAACAGTACAGTGCAGTACAGTACAGTATAGTATGTAACAGTACAGTGTAGTACAGTATAATATAGTGTAGTACAGTACAGTATAGTATGAAACAGTACAGTGTATTACAGTACTGTATAGTTTGAAACCGCACAGTGTAGTACAGAAGAGTGCAGTGTAGTTTGAAACAGTACAGTGTAGTATGAAACAGTACAGTGTAATATAAAACAGTACAGTGTAGTACAGTACAGTACTGTGTAATACAGGACAGTGTTTTACAGTACAGTACGAAACGGTACAGTATAGTATGAAACAGTACAGTGTAGTATGAAACAGTGTAGTATAGTATGAAACAGTAGTGTAGTACAGTACAGTATGTAACAGTACAGTGTAGTACAGTACAGTATGTAAAAGTACAGTGTAGTACAGTACAGTATGTAAAAGTACAGTGTAGTACAGTACAGTATAGTATGTAACAGTACAGTGTAGTACAGTACAGTGTAGTATGAAACAATACATTATATAGTATAATAATGCACTGTATAGTGTAGGATAATTATATAGAATAATAATGTACTGTATAGTGTAGGATAATTATATAGAATAATAATGTACTGTATAGTGTAGGATAATTATATGGTATAATAATGTACTGTATAGTGTAGGATAATTATATGGAATAATAATGTACTGTATAGTGTAGGATAATTATATAGAATAATAATGTACTGTATAGTGTAGGATAATTATATAGAATAATAATGTACTGTATAGTGTAGGATAATTATATAGAATAATAATGTACTGTATAGTGTAGGATAATTATATGGTATAATAATGTACTGTATAGTGTAGGATAATTATATAGAATAATAATGTACTGTATAGTGTAGTATAATTATATAGAATAATAATGTACTGTATAGTGTAGGATAATTATATAGAATAATAATGTACTGTATAGTGTAGGATAATTATATGGTATAATAATGTACTGTATAGTGTAGGATAATTATATAGAATAATAATGTACTGTATAGTGTAGGATAATTATATAGAATAATAATGTACTGTATAGTGTAGGATAATTATATGGTATAATAATGTACTGTATAGTGTAGGATAATTATATAGAATAATAATGTACTGTATAGTGTAGGATAATTATATAGAATAATAATGTACTGTATAGTGTAGGATAATTATATGGTATAATAATGTACTGTATAGTGTAGGATAATTATATAGAATAATAATGTACTGTATAGTGTAGGATAATTATATAGAATAATAATGTACTGTATAGTGTAGGATAATTATATAGAATAATAATGTACTGTATAGTGTAGGATAATTATATAGAATAATAATGTACTGTATAGTGTAGGATAATTATATGGTATAATAATGTACTGTATAGTGTAGGATAATTATATAGAATAATAATGTACTGTATAGTGTAGGATAATTATATAGAATAATAATGTACTGTATAGTGTAGGATAATTATATAGAATAATAATGTACTGTATAGTGTAGGATAATTATATAGAATAATAATGTACTGTATAGTGTAGGATAATTATATAGAATAATAATGTACTGTATAGTGTAGGATAATTATATAGTATAATAATGTACTGTATAGTGTAGGATAATTATATAGAATAATAATGTACTGTATAGTGTAGGATAATTATATAGAATAATAATGTACTGTATAGTGTAGGATAATTATATGGTATAATAATGTACTGTATAGTGTAGGATAATTATATAGAATAATAATGTACTGTATAGTGTAGGATAATTATATAGAATAATAATGTACTGTATAGTGTAGGATAATTATATGGTATAATAATGTACTGTATAGTGTAGGATAATTATATAGAATAATAATGTACTGTATAGTGTAGGATAATTATATAGAATAATAATGTACTGTATAGTGTAGGATAATTATATAGTATAATAATGTACTGTATAGTGTAGGATAATTATATAGAATAATAATGTACTGTATAGTGTAGGATAATTATATAGTATAATAATGTACTGTATAGTGTAGGATAATTATATAGAATAATAATGTACTGTATAGTGTAGGATAATTATATAGAATAATAATGTACTGTATAGTGTAGGATAATTATATAGAATAATAATGTACTGTATAGTGTAGGATAATTATATATAATAATGTACTGTATAGTGTAGGATAATTATATAGAATAATAATGTACTGTATAGTGTAGGATAATTGTATGATATAGTACAGTATAGCATAGAACATTTTAGTGCAGAATACATCTTTGACCTATATAAACCTTTTTACCGGAGGACCTTTCAACTAGTTTCTACTGCCTGGTATGCAAAAATAACTCCCTGAAGGACCCACACTGGCCACCCCTCCTGGGCCCTTAGCAAGACCTCTCCCCCAGTTCACCAGGGGCAACCTAGACTCCTCCTTGTATGTGTGTGTGTGTGTGTGTGTGTGTGTGTGTGTGTGTGTGCGCGCGCGTGTGTGTGTGTGTGTGTGTGTGATTGTGTGCGGTTGCAGAGTTGAGACAGAGGAAGTGTTGAAGGTCAAAGTGCAGGAAGTAGGCCACCTGTCAGTCACACACAGAGAAAGTGTCCGACGTATTTCTCTGTGTGTGAGCGGCTGGGTTAGGGTTAGCAAAGTAAAGGACTGAATGTACTCAGTAAAACTTGACGTGTAGAGTCGCGTTAGGGCGTCCCAAATTGAACCCTTTTTTTGGAACAGTGCACTACATTTGACCGGAGAAAATGTGATTGTGTCCTCCTCGCTTCTCTCCGGTTGGTCAGGGGAAAGTATGGCAAGGCAACAGCGGCCCTGGTTCGATCTCCGAGCGTCCCCACCGGGGGTGGGCTCTGGGACGGCCCGTGAGAGAGCTGGGCCACCTGCTTCTGTCACACTTTCAGTTCAGCTAGCGAAGAGTGTGTGTGTGTGTGTTTGTGTGTGGGAGGGCTGGGGGGTTGTGGTTTTCATGCTGGACAGCATTGGCACAAGCCACCCTGTGAAGATTTATCAGCCTGCAACAGTGGCGGCTGAACAGGGGACAGATGTTGCTTGTTTCCCCCAAGGCTGGCCAACGTCCAGCTAGCTTTAGCCTAGCGTAGCACCACTGCTAACCTGGTTCAGGCCCCATGGTACAGTGTGTCACAGAGGAGCAGGGAGAGACGGGTTGGCGGATGTGGGGGGGCAAGAGAGCATCGTGGTGGAGGAGCCAGACTCATGCACCCTGAGGCAGGACCCCCCCAAGCATCACCAGATAAACCCCCTGAAATTAATTCAGTTGTTTGCTAACTGCCACACCGCTGCAGGGAATGCCAACTAACAAAACAATCTGTTTTCAAAAGCTGTGGGAACAAAAGCAGTTATTAGTAGGAAGGGACATTCATGGACAGTACTACAGGCAGCCTAAATGTGACAAATGTATTTTTGATTCTCAACTAATTAAAATTGTCATTTCAAATAAGACTTACGCTAATGTCTCTTTAAGGCCACCATGTTTGATAGATTTCCTTTTCCCCTACTTCGTTGTTTTTCTAACACATTTGGCACCGCAAAGAGAGCATGGTGATGTCAGAGCGGTGACCTTTAGGTGCAACTCTGAGTGAGGTCATGCTGGCGTTGCCATGGCTACTATCAGAGGGTTGTCTTGTTGCCAGCATTACTTCAGCGCCCTGGCATTGTTGGGGTCAGAGAACACACTGTGACCTCGCCATGGTGACCAAACTCTAGTCGGAGAACAAAAACACGACTGCGGTTCCAGACTGTTACTCTGTCTGTCTCTCAGTCTCTCCAATTCCCTCCGTTTTCACTTTCTCACTCTCTCTCTTTCTCTCCCCCTCTCTCTCTCTCTCTGACTCCCTCTCCCTCTCTCTCTCTCTCTCTCTCTCTCACTTTTATAGAAAAGTTACATAAAATGTTCATTGAACTAATACAGTACAGTAGAATTTGTCATTGGCAACTAAGGCTTTGTAACCAAGTTCATCAGGGATATTGCCTGTAAACTGTCTCATCCCGACGCCAACAGATGTCATATCGCTAGATAAGATATTGGCTAAAGGCGACAAAAACATGCAATCATGTTTTATGTTACAGCCGTACACTAAAGTACGTTCACAGGTTTAGCGTGTGTGAATACAACTCCGTTCACTCTCGCCGGAAGAACCTGAAATGATCTGACTGACATGTACCGGGTAGGATTCTGGAGATACCCCAGTCAACATGTGCTCCTGTCCAACCATATCATGGCCAGGCTGGTTGTGGGCGAGTAGAGGGAAACCCCACCCGAACCCCCTGAAAACCCCCCGGGAATCAACACAGCACCTGTCCCCGTTTGGAGTGCTCAGCTGCAAATGCAGGTGAGACACAAAAAAAACAGCTGCCCACACACACACACAGACAACAGCACCTAGGCCTTCACACGTGTCAGATACCGTATGAGACCTTCTCAACAAAACACCAGCAGGAGAGGAGAGGCCGGACCTGGAGTTCAGACATCCACGGCACATGTGGACTCCCTTTTTACCTGCCCAGTCCCAAACTACTGTCGAATAACATGTATCCCTCGGTCGGGGACAAAGAGCCAATGCAACCAACGGCACAAAAGACAGCACTCATCTCTTCGTGGGTGATCAATGACTTGCCACGCGTACTTCGACACGTGTTTGCCTGTTAGCGAGCCAGAAGACCTCCGTCTCCTCCCTGGGCTTTTACGACAGGTAATGGACATTCTAATCATGTTGTGCTCCTCCCTAATTAGAGACATGCAAAGCGGCCGTGTCACCTGTGGACATAACATAGCTAGTCCACCTAGGAGGGCTGATTTGGGCTTCTGCTAATTGCCACGGTAACGAGCCTCCTGCGCCTCTCGTTCCGCCGCGTTCCAAATCGCACGCTAGCTCTCGCGTCGCGAGCGCCACTTCCGCCGCAGGGGCTCCGGTGGACAGGAGGCGCACTTTGCAGACCGCAGGGCGCTTGTTGGGACTGTGCACTGCGGAGGGAGGAGGTGTCAAGGATGGAGAGACGGCAGGATGGAGGGATGAAGCCACAGCTCTCCTCGCACACGGAGAGGTGTGAAAGAATGTGCCGGGCCAAATGAACACAGCCTGCAGCAGGAGTCCAGCAGCGGGGGGGCAAGGGAGGGGGGTATTCTGGTTGGACAGGCTGAGCTGCGAAAAACTCAACCCAACAAAATGATCATCGGGAGGCAAGGAAATAGAGAAGAACTTTAAATGGCTCTTTTTCGGTCAACTATGTTGTAAACGTACACGGTGGTCCAATCTGGGGTACAAATATAGGGGTATCACACGATTAACCTATAGGGCCGGAAGGGGGCGTTATGGCCAAGATACCACAGCTTAGGGCTCTCCTTAGGCACACTACACTACAGAGTGCCCTTACCTTATTTTGGTCCGATAACGCAAATTTTTGCGATTCCTTATTTACATTACAAATTAATATTGTGGACCATTATAAACCTGTTTTTAAGCTCTGATTGCTAATTAGCTGAATGTTGTGGTATGTCAGATCACAGGTGTACTGCAAAAAAAAAGTACTTCTATTTACGCTGGCAGTCGGTTTGTAAATGCATTTCGTCACATTGTGGGTTAGTGGTATATCACTAAATGTAACGGCAAGAGGCTGTATCTGGGCTATTTGTTTTGTGCTGTGGGTGAGAACAACTCAAACCCATGGCACATAAGCCAAATACACCCACCCCCCCTGTTTTTACAGACATGTTTTAGAGGAAGTTAAAACCAACCAAGCAACATTGTTATTACATGTCCAACTTCATCTAAACCCAAAGTGGGTTTGTAATGAAGTGTTTTCTACTTTTTTTCTAAAAGGAAGAGGTCACAGTGTTTTGGGGAAGAGGGGAGGTTTAGCAGCCGTTATTTCTCACAATCTATTTCATGGATGAAACTGACAAATACAATAGCAAAACATTACACGTGTGACGTAATGCAAACTGAGTTTTTAAAAATCAGGAAATAAAGGCTCATTTTTTTCCACATGTTTTCTAATCGTCTGTCTAATAAAAATAATCATAGTCATTTATGCATATTGAACATTTTGTTTTGGACAAATTGGCATTCCCACTGGGCTTTCAGATGATTATTCAATCTATTTAATGCATTTCATTCATTCGCAAAATGTAAACGTCACATATTGCATTTCCTTTTAAAAGCCCAAATTATTGACAATAAAACTGAATGCAGTCAACATAAAACGTCTAAACTGTGCAGTGTTTGAGCAGCCTTTAAAAAAAAGCAATAAGCCAACTTTGCCCTATTTCTTATTTATTTGTATTAATACAAACATACATGCATGCATGTTCAAAAATATCTAGGAGTTTGGCAGTCGGCAATTCACCCTGGAAGCTTGGGGGGGCACCTTGTCTCCTCTAGAGTGTGTGTGTGTGTGTGTGTATATATGTGTGTGTGTGTGTATGTGTGTGTGTATATGTGTGTGCTCCTCTGCTGTTGCTGCCCTTTGATCCCTGCATTAGTGTTAGTTAGGGGCTCGGAGACACACACACACACACACACGGAGAGCAGCCATAGTCAAGACACGGCAACAACAACAGCAGCCCTCCTCCTCTCCTCCCGTGCCCGCGACGATACACTCCAAGCCGCCGGAGGAGCAGCCAGGTGCGCGGTCTCCCTCTGCCACCAGACTCGCCCGCAACAATCTCAATGGGGGAAAAGCTCGTTTCGTCTCACGCCTAAAACGCGGAGGAGGAGAATGTGACCAAAACGGGGGAAAATGCCAAGGAGGAAGCAGGAGCAACCCAAGCGCCTGCCTTCGCGTAAGTCCATTTATGCTTTTGTGCGATTTTAACGTGTGTGTTTGTGTGTGTGTGTGTTTTTTGCGCAGTCGTTTAGGGTTAGAGAGGTGAAACGCGGACAAAGATACACGGGGCTTCTGACGGTCTGAGCCAGGCAGCCATGTTGTCGGTCACGTTACAGCGACTAGTCGGACGCGTTAGGACCGTGTGTGCGTGTGTCTTTATTGGGAGTAAAATCGATAAAGGTCCCGTTCGCCTAAAGGTTGCGGTCAGTGTGTGTGTGTGTCGGTCGGTTGTGGCTATATGCGATAATAATAATAATAATGGCCGAGCGTCTGAATGCATGCGAGAGTCTTTCTGTCGGGGTGGAAAGGGGAGGATCTGAGAGTGTAGCCGCGACATAACGCAGGTCAGTCGGATCAGACGAGCCGGACTGAACCGGGCTGAACCGTGCGCCCGGGTGTTGCGCGCAATATAGCGCCATATCTAGCGGGGCTGTGTAGACAACTTCAACCATTCCCGTTAATATAAACGTCTAACTTTTTTTCACGTCGAGCTCTTTCAAAGTCTGGGGATATTATTTTTTTTAAGAGCAAGTCGTGGAATTTTCTTCCACCCTCCGCGCGGTTAGTGAGGGTCCATGTCTGCATGTCAAAGCCATGGTCAGTCACCTGGAGTTCAGGGGTGTTTTTTTCCTTCCCCCTTGCAGCCATTCATTGCAGACACACTACTATATTGATTTTCACCCGTGCCGAGATGGGATGTTGCTTCGGATGCACATCGGCATGGGCGATTTGTGTGTTTTGTTTGTGCATTTACATTATTTTTTCTGTGTGTGTGACCCTGAGTAGCTTGGATGTGGATTGTGCTTTTATCAGTGCGATAATGAATAGCTGCCATGACACCGGTTGGCCGCCAGGGGATGGCTCCCAGGTAGACACTGTGTGTGGAGAGAAGATGATCAGAGGAATTGGCTAAGTGTGCCAATTTTCCCCTGTTGTAGTGAAATGTGCCGGAGACGTGCACAAGAACACGGCCTAATGAGTCAGATTGGTATGCAAATGCCATGAATAATTGCGTGATTAATTTCATAAATCAACAGTGACTTAATGAACTTGCCATAATGACACGCGCACATACACACACACACACACACACACAGTGTTATCTTTGTTTTTTAAATGTCAAACAATTCAGCTGTTCACTGCTATTGCCAGCTGTGACCAAAAGAGAGTCTGTAATACCACAGGGTGTCATAGTTTATTAAATTGATATTTCGGGAACGTCTCCGTACTGTAGTAGCGATCGATTAGTGGCAGGCGGACAATGCATCCCCACGCCTGACTCGTGCACATGGTCTGGGCAGACGTCCGCACGCGTTCACTCGCTCACAAGCGCAGCAAACCATCAACAAAGTGAGATGGTTTGTTTCTCCTGATCCACAGACATGGTGCTCAGGTGTCTGACCCGTTATTGAACTGGGGGACATTGTGTCGGTTGACTGCGTTGCGTCGAGGTCGGGTTTGGGGCTAGGATGGGGAGAGGGAGAGCACGAGAGTGCGCGATGGAGGGGGAGTGATGCTCGGACAGTAAGCCCCGCACTTACATGCTACTGACTGAACGTATGGGAGAATGCTGCCGAACTGTACGGAGCGGGAGATGCTTAGTCGCCTGACTGGAACACTGACTGAATCAATGGCTGAATCAATGGCTGATATTGCTCCAAAGCTTCCTTACACCACAATAACCACCGAGGCTACAGTTAAAATGTGTGAAACAAATTATAGGGTCTGTGTTATTATGAAGAGTTGGTGTAAGGCTGGCTGACCAGTCACGGAGAAGTTGCGAAGGTCGATTCCTAAAGCCAACATGCGGAAAACTATGCATTCCTGAGCAAGGCAGGTAACCCTAATCGCAGTTTATGTCTTTCTGCTAAATTACAAGCTTTTCTCAGTCCAAGTACAGCAAACGAAAAGGGAAGATGTCCTCTTATGAAGTTGTTGCCAGTTATCTTTCCTTCGTTCTAAAACATAACTGTTACAAATGTTAGTTTTTTTTTTTAAACGATGGCCCTCCTCCCACACTGACTTGAATGGTTTGTCCCTTCACCCCATTGGCTTTCTGTCCGTCTGTCTGTTTGTTTCAATTGTTCAGCCAACAACACCTACACCGATTGGTCATCTGCCAGGGACGAGCACAATATTGAAGTTCAGATGTCTTCATCTGTGCGACGACCCCACGGGGATATCGGCAACCTAACATGCTGCTTTTCGACCGCTAAAGGTGCTTAATTTTAGCCCCGGAGACACGCTGGGTTCAACATTTGGTTCTCTACTGTGTGTGTTGTGCTGGCTAGACTTCATGGTGTTTCAGTTGTAGAGGACGCGTACACACACACACACACACACAAAAGCTGGCCATGGAGGTCACAGTACACTATTCCTCTCTCACACTGACAAGTAAACATGACCTTTGGCGCCACAAGGAAAAATGCCATTCTTTGTGACCTTGGTATTCGCATGATTATGCATGAGGTGTGTATTTCTATTGGCCGATTTGTTACTGTAAATATTGACTGCGAAATTATCACTCGGATAAGGCACGGAGGTTTTAAAGGACCCTGTTATTTGCTAGCGCAGATTATTCTAGAGGTCGCTTCTGGAACATCGTCAATGGCAACTGCTTAGTTTGCGGGTTATGAGGGTAATTGGTCTTACCTGCGTTATGTGACCATTTTACGGTAACCAAAGCAATTCCCAACTCTTAGTAAACCCCCCATATCTATTTTAAACCCCCATATCTATTTTAAAGGCTTAATTAATTAACAAACAACAGGGAAAGCGAGAGAGAGAGAGACTAGGTGGCACGTTTGGTCCGGTCAACATTTTCTCCTCTTCCTGCCTTATTGCCCTCCTTGACTGGTTCCTCAGATGAACAGAATTTAAAATGAAGAGTGTTTAAGCCCCTTTCCTGTACCACCACCGACCGGACCTTCTGACCACCATCGAACCGGGCCTCTTGACCACCAGCCGACCGGACCTCCTGACCACCACCGACCGGACCTCCTGACCACCAGCCGACCGGACCTCCTGACCACCAGCCGACCGGACCTCCTGACCACCATCGACCGGACCTCCTGACCACCAGCCGACCGGACCTCCTGACCACCACCGACCGGACCTCCTGACCACCAGCCGACCGGACCTCCTGACCACCATCGACCGGACCTCCTGACCACCATCGAACCGGGCCTCCTGACCACCAGCCGACCGGGCCTTCTTGCCTCCTGACCACCAGCCGACCGGACCTCCTTAACTTTTGACCAGCAGCCAATCAGGCCTGCTCACTCCCTGACAGCCAGCCGACCAGGCCTCCTCCGCTCCTTACCATCAGGCCGTGTCTGGGCTTTACCTTACCTTTATGGCGGGTCACTAGCTCCTCTCCACTTGCTATGATTATAATGACCTTGGCTGGGCTGGGGCTTGAAAACATTGGATTAAGGGGAGAGGAAAATGAGGGGAGGTTTCCATTTCACTCTTGGCATGGAACTTGTGAGGAATTCATGCCAAGAACCCACCACCACCGCAGCTTTCCACCCCCCTCCTTCCACGCCCTACAACTTGACGAGTCTCGGGCTCTCTCACGGTGGCGCCCGCGGTGTCGGCCCAAATGGAGCTGAGGCGATTAACGATACACAGGCGTTCACTTAGAAGCAAATTAACGGGCCTGAGAAAGGAGGTGGGACGCCTCCATCGACATTGGCTTACCTATTTCAGGCGCCTCGGGACCGGCTGTGATCCAACACCCTGCTGGTTCTGAGTCGCACAATTGGCCTCGCAGTCTCCCCGGGATTGGATGAGGAATTGAATGGATTGTAATAGGGAGGCCTCCAATCGTTGATTTGAATAAACGTTCGGGGGAAGGGGGGTGAGTTAAGTCTGTAATGGGCCTGGGTCCATAGGTGCTTGTGAGGCCGGATCAATACACATTTGAAATGTGTTGTTGCGTCAAACAGGTTGGCCGGACAGTACAGAGGCCTGCTGGTTTAGCGGTCAGGATTTGCACAGGCATCCAATGAGATTCCCTCAAACTCAATCGGAATGCTTTTAGACCCACGGTGATCAATTGGTGGGAATTTCATTTAATTTCCGATGCCCTTAGTAATTACAAAAACGTCCGATAAGCAACTCTCGTCACTAACTTTGGGGCTGCGTTTGTAAGTAATTAACACTTTTGTGCACACTTCGTCAAGTGTCAGATTTACTGGTAATACTAATGAGGTAATTTGAGCTAGGTTTTTTTCGTGCCCGACAAAAGGAACCATGGGAAGCATCATATGCAAATGTCCTGAAGTAATTATTTATGGTTGCCTGTCGCCATAATGCCTATTCAGTTAACTTGAGTGGTGGCTTAACAAAGACCTAGGGATGAGTTCTCGATTGTCGGCCATGACACCTGATCTGGTTTCCAGAACAACTTCAATGTCAATTTTACACTGACCTAATTAAGGGAGGACTCATCCACTGTCCACTAGGAGGCCGACAAAATACACTTTAGTAGCTACTGGCACTCTGTTTCACACAGTATCTCTCCGGTCTTAATCAACCCAACCCCACCCCACCCCCCTCGGTGTGGAATGGAAGTGCCTCAGCCGTGGTAACGATTTTCTCAGTGTTGACAAGTCCCTACACGAAGATCTACGGCTTCTCGGAGCAGCCCTTTGGCTACAGCATAGCCCCGGCACTGACTAATAGCAATCTCTCAGGACCAGCACATGCTCTCTGCTGGCAGCACTTCATAAGGAACGGCAAACGGCTCACTGGTGCAGCCGGGGATGACGGAGAGACCGAGGAAGAATGAGATGGAGGGGGGGGGCTGGTGGTGTTTCTGGACAGGGTGCTGGTAAGGGCTCTGGGCGGTTTGTTCTGTTGTACCACATATGTGAATCCAGGCCCCTGTTGTACAGAACTGCACCAGGTTAGAGAGAGAGAGAGATGGAGGGAGGGAGGGAGAGGATGGAGGTCTGGGCAGCAGCAAGCTCCGGTCAGCCAGTCGTGCCAGACTGCTGCCTCCATCCAGCGCTTTAAATGGGGATGTCATTTACCGCCGAGGCTCGTTTCACTCTTACCAGGGAGATGGGAATTGCGTCTGAGGGAATCAGAACGCTCTCCTCGATTGTCTCAGAGAAGAAAGCCGTCGCTGTAGGCCTGAGGAGGTTTCAGAGCATGCGGTACGCGTCTAACTGGTGCGTGAAATCAGAGGATGTATTTTTTTGCCTAGGTTGACTTGGATTTTTCCTCTCCTTCGGTTGGTGAGAAGGTCTTTGTAGTTTGGGTCGGGGATTCGGTCATTGCGTTTGATGGGTTTCCCATGTTCAGCCATAAAGTAATTCCAGTTCATCCTGCGTGTTGCCAGATATAAAAATCACGGTAAATGTGCGGTTATTAAATGCAGCTCTGGACGTATGTTGTCGGGGGGGTTTAAATGGCTGTCTGCCAACATGCTGATCTAGTTGCCCCAGTGCCCCCTGGGCGTAGTGCACTATAGCTAGTGTGATGACCTCACTTCCTGTGAGGGTGTTAGAGGGGCCGGGAGACCACCCTCACATGTCTGGCTGTAGTTAGCCTTTAGCGGCAGAAGCCAGGCTGGTTCGCGAGGGCTTCGCTTCCTTTCGGAAAACCGTGCCGCACGGTAACCCAGCATCTCGTTCAGCAAGCTGGCCGAGGTAATGCCCTTAACTAGCCGGACTCGCAGCTGTGTCTGAAAACTCTGGCGATGGCGGTGTGTGGGCGGTGTAGCTGTGATGGCCACAGTTTCATTGCTGGCTGTGATTTTAAAAAGTCCCAGGAAGGACCAGGTCAGGTCAAGGCAGATTAGTGGCACCACAAAGTATTGACAGCTCTCGGGGGCGGGACCATGTGGGCGAGTCGCTGTTGGTCGTGTTACAACGAGGCCACTCTGACCCGGGGTGATGTTAAATACATTGACGCGAACTCGCCTCTGTAAAAGCTGCCGCCGCTGTGCGGGGTGGGGTGTATTTACAACGCTGTTGGGCCGATGAACTCCTGAGACGCGCGCACACTCGCTGATGTTCGGTTACGAAACAAAACAGACAACGACTTCCCGGCGTCTTCTGAATGCACCGCTGTCACCTCGACATGGTGCTTCCCAGTGATAACGGCATTCCCCCCTGTTGTTTTCCAAGCGTTGGCTTCGTAGTGTTTGATATTTCGTTGTCGCGTTAGTGATCATCCCAGTGATTGCCCGGACAGCTAGCACTAGGCTAGGATGTCACCGGCACTGTCTTCAGCCGGTTACTACTCATCAGGGCTGCAGGCGGGGTGAACTGTTTAACCATGGGGGAAAATAGGTTTTTGGCGAACACGGTCAGTGTCGGACTCAACCTATCGCCATTGATGGGCCCTGTTTGTTCCCGGGTTGCCAGTCGGTTCTGAATGGACGATAACACTGTCAGCTATTGGCATCCCAAATGGCATTCTGTGGGAAACCATCTAAGCTGTGGTCAGAAGTAGCGCACTACCAAGGGAATGTTTTTTCTTTGGGGGGGTGACGGCACGCTCAAGGTCATTAATCCTTGCACCCAACGGGGAGTGGTCAGCAGCAGATGTATTTGCACTCGCTTCCAGAAGGTCTTCTAGATTAGCGAGCAAGTCCTTCCAGAGTAATCAT
Source organism: Dallia pectoralis (assembly GCA_029465975.1). NCBI lineage: Eukaryota > Metazoa > Chordata > Actinopteri > Esociformes > Umbridae > Dallia > Dallia pectoralis. The sequence goes on from CM055742.1 coordinate 5,879,275, forward strand.
TTACCAACTCCATTTGGCACACATGGCTAGACTTGGTGGATCTTGGTGGATCTTGGTTGGTCGACTCCGGGCCAGAGGCAAGTGTTCCAGCCCACCTTCCTCTCCACCACCTCATGGTCCTTAGCGCTCCAAGACAATTAGGCCATGGCTTCAGTTTAATGTTTTCATAAGAAGTGTTATTTTAGTTTCTGTTTTTATTTATTTAGATCTGATGGCTAATAATGTATCATATCCTTGGACAACATTTGGTGTTCTTTATAATTTTTTAATGAAGCAATGGTTGACCGCTGTAATAATGTTCCAGTTATGTGTGTATGTGTCTCGTATTATGTGGATCCCAGGAACAGTAGCTTTTGGATTTAGAGGAAGCTAATAGGCAACATTATTCAACCTTCTATTCCATTCAAGAATCCCTTTAAAAATGTATACTAAAATAATTTCCCCTTAGATAGCTTTGTAAATGTACAGATGTAGGCATACAGATGTATTGTCCCTTTAAACTCAGATGGTACTTGCATATCCAGTGGGTTTGTTTCCCTCAGGTGGGAAGTCCAAAAATAGATATGCATGTTCTGAGCTGACTCACTACTGTAAATTGTTTTGGATAAAAGTATTTGCCAAATGGCTTAAATTACAATGATTTTAGATTTCAAGCAATTTATCCTACCCGGAGCAAGTTGCCGTGGTGAGATTGCTCAAGAAATGCTTAGTCTTTTTTAAACAAACGTCCATAATGATCTGGTATCCTTTAAAAAGTGCAATGTTTTCAAACGTATAGTTTTTGTATTGAGCCAAGAGTGCTTTTTTATGAAATACCAGGTTTTTAATGCGCTCAGTGTGCCCAGAAAGCGTGTCAATTCCACGTAACATGGATACCACATGTAATTCGCACACTATACACATGTGAAACGTTACATTTGTATTTTGTTTGTCCATTTATGAGGGACTCCAAAAGCTCTGATTGCGATGTAAGTGTCATATCTGTAATGCTGGAACGCTCCACAGACAGTCTCTTGTGAGAGCCAGTGGATTGACCTCGGTGACCCCGGCAGTCAGTGGTGAGGTCATCACAGACAAGGCATCTCTAACCCACTGTACCCGTGGGGGGGGGCTTAAGTGCCGGTTGTCATAGCGATCTCTACGCCACAGAGAATAGCCTCCCTTGCGGGTGAAAGTCAGCGGCGATGATGACGTGGGCTTTGAATGCGGCAGCTTTCAGGTCATAACCTGGTTGTGGTCGGAGACCGCCGGCGGGGGAGACTGGACGGAGACGGATACGGTGCGCGGCCGACAGACATGCATCACTGTCCGTGCCGTATAGATTTCAGGTCAGGATTCGAGATCGGCGCTTTGTGCCATGTGGGTTATGTCGTTTGTAGAGGGAGAGAGCGAGCAAGAGAGAGAGAGAGAGAGTTTCGACGGAGGAGCGATGGGGGAGGGGAGAGAAGAAAAACCGAAGGGATTGAAAGAGGGAACGAGGGAGACGGCGTCACAAATGTCACGACCTCCCCGACGTGGGCTCTGGTGATAAGTAGTGCACGTCTGACGGTGGAGAAGGAGAGGTCCGTTTGGGACGCACCCTGGTTGTGCCGGCGGGCAGGGAGAGCAGCGCTGGACGAACAATATGCCTCCGCATTCCCACTGGCTGCCCTAGCCAGGCGTTTAACATGGAGATTGGAAATGGAATCAGCCCCCCCCGCCCCCGCCCGCTGTGTCCCTCCACCTCCTCTCCCCTGGACCTGAATGCAAATGTGGACTGGCCTCTCGTGCATCCCTCGTTGTTTATTTTTTTCTCCTAATGGCCGCAAACTGGCTCCTCCTTCTCTATTTCTGATGATGGTGATTAGAATCCTGATTAGCCCCCCCCGTCCCTTTTTGAGTGACAGGGCTCCGGTCCAACCAGGCACCACTGCAGACTCCTCTGCCAAACTATTGTCACCACTGCCTCTCTTTCTCACTTTCTTTCTCGCCGTCTCTCGCACATTTAACCGTCCCACGCAGCTTCTTTCTCACACCCTTCGCTGTCTCTCTTTCCCTGTTACCGCTGCCTCCCGCTCGCTCGGTCCAAATCGTGCCCTCTCTGTCTCTTTGGGTGACCGACTGCTGTAGTGTATGTCAGGGCTTGTTTAGCCCAGTCTGGCTGTTTTGCCAACTTTTGTTTTTGATCCAAACGGAGTCCGAAAGGCAAGTCGCCAAGTTCGACACGCTTGTTTTCGGCAGTTGACCTGGTGATGAGCTGGGTGAAGTCCTGCCTCTGGCTTGGTGTGAACACGGCTGTAGTGCTGAGTTGGCATTGAATACAATACCCATAGACAACTCCTGTGGTGTCCATGGCTGAACCGATCACGGCGTCTCAGAGGCAATGCTCTTCCTGGACAGCTGAACTTAAAAATCAATGGACAGATCATTTCTCATGCTTGTGAATAAAGCCTTAACAGCAAGCCGTTTAGGAATTTGTGCCTAATTAAAGCCTCAAGCTATTTTGGCTGGGTAGCGAACCGACGGACTAGCTAGCTAGAAAGGTTGCCCTGCCTACAAGCCAAGGTCTGAAACTTAAGGTTAAAAGTTAGCGCATTGACAACTCAATATCTCTTGCTTGTGTAGCTAACTAAGTTAATAAGTTTAACCGAACCATGTTGTAAAGCACGCTTACATCAGGAGAAGCTACAACAACCACACATGTAATAAGCCAGTTTAACAGCTAGCTAGCTTGCACAAGTACGCCATGCACTGGCTAAATATCAATCACATATGTATTTGTCACACTTGCTTTTAAACCGTATCGCTAGCTAGCTAGCTACTAAAGTGAATAGCTAGCACAAAAACAAGCGCCGCCAGAAAATAGAATCACATATGGGGATTACGATTATTCTAGCCTGTTGCTTTCTCTACAGCTGTAGACATAGCAGAGAGAACGAGGTCCTAAGGTTGGCTTACTTGACCAGAGCCGTCCTGACAAATCCGAGTTCGGAGTCAGTTGTTTTTGTGGACATGTTGTGGACATCACGTCCGCAGCTTTCCTTTTGTTTCACCTGAAGTGGCTGTGACTAGCTGTTTGTGACACGGTCACTAGCAAACGGTGTGACTAATACTTGTTTATCAGCAATGTCCAACATCACTTACAGATTTCCTGTTTTAGACTTCGGTTATGTCACCCTGTGTTAGGCAACGAACCTCATGGTCCCTAGGTTCGCTCCAAAGCTCTGGATTTCATCACTTGTGCAATAGTTGAGCTGGTGTCTTTGTGTGACTGGCTGTTGTAGCAGGGCTGGTCTCTGTGTGACTGGGTGCTGTAGCAGGTCTGGTTGCTCTCTGTGTGACTGGCTGTTGTAGCTGGGCTGGTCTCACTCTGTATCTCTGTGTGACTGGCTGTTGTAGCTGGGCTGGTCTCACTCTGTGTATCTCTGTGTTACTGGCTGTTGTAGATGGGCTGGTCTCACTCTGTGTATCTCTGTGTTACTGGCTGTTGTAGATGGGCTGGTCTCACTCTGTATCTCTGTGTGACTGGCTGTTGTAGCTGGGCTGGTCTCACTCTGTATCTCTGTGTTACTGGCTGTTGTAGATGGGCTGGTCTCACTCTGTGTATCTCTGTGTTACTGGCTGTTGTAGATGGGCTGGTCTCACTCTGTGTATCTCTGTGTTACTGGCTGTTGTAGATGGGCTGGTCTCACTCTGTGTATCTCTGTGTTACTGGCTGTTGTAGATGGGCTGGTCTCACTCTGTGTATCTCTGTGTTACTGGCTGTTGTAGATGGGCTGGTCTCACTCAGTGTATCTCTGTGTTACTGGCAGTTGTAGATGGGCTGGTCTCACTCGGTGTATCTCTGTGTTACTGGCTGTTGTAGATGGGCTGGTCTCACTCTGTGTATCTCTGTGTTACTGGCTGTTTTACATGGGCTGGTCTCTGTGTGACTGGGTGCTACACTTCTTCACACCGCTCTCATATAATTCTCTCTCTCTGTGTGTGTGCGTGTGTGCGCGTGCGGTTGTCATAGTGCCACACTCGTACAGCAGGCTCAGTTCCTGGATGGTCTGGCTCTTCCACCTGTCCTTTTAGTGTTCATGCAACAATCTATTTATTGGTTCTGTGCTGGAACAGTCAAAGGAAATAATATTACCATTACAGTAATGCTGTTGTTGTTTTTGTTGTTGCTTTTTGTTTAACCCAATTTATGGATGGCTGGCAGTGGCGAAATGACAGTTATTTTTCATTAATTTTTTAAACCGTATTCACAGCCTAAACAGGAAGTGAGTTGGCAGCGACGGTTCCCAATCCACTCTTCGGTCCTTCACGGTCCGTCTGCAGCTTAGACAGAACCCCGACGTAGCGCCCTTGATTGACTTATTAGATCGGGAGTGTTCCAGTGTACGGTTGAAACGAAAAGGTACACTCCTCCTCCGATGCTCAAGTAGCAGACTGTGCGCGTCTACTGTATAGTCCTGTACCCTATATTTATATTTAGACGCTCTGTATTTTGAGCAAAATGAATATTCTCTACTTCAATAAGTCTACATGGCCTATATCTGACCTGGGTATTTGTGATTTGGAGAGTGTGAGTGCTCAGGGAATCTCTGGGAGCTTTTGTTGTAATTCTTAGCACAGTGACATGAGTGTAAAACAAAAAAAGATTATCCCGTCGATTTACATTCGAAAGCTCCCCGCCAACCTCTGTAAAGAGAACCTAGCTTGCTGAGGTCTGCCAGATCTGATGCGACTTTTAACTGTAGTACCTGATAGGTAAAAACAACCTCTGGAACTGTCCTAAACGAAGTGTTCTGTCAAGCAAGTGTGCATGTTAGAGTGGCTTTAGAGTTGTAGCCTGTTCGGTCCCTGCCTGAACTCCTCTTAGTGCCGTCCGTTGGGCGTTGGAGTTTCCCTATAACAACTATATCCGATCAACTGTCCCCGTGACCTTTTCACTATTCCAAGAATGCAAATGTGGTATTTAACGCCAGAATGTATCCTTGTTCTATAGCTTCCACGTTGTATTATTTGTTATCGTTGACCGTGGTAATGTTTAGGCTGAGTTAATCACATTCACAGGCACTCTGTGAATACCAAGTATTTCTATTGTGAAAGTGTGTGTGTGTGTGTGTGTGCATGTTTGCGTTCCTTTGGCTGTTGAGGTTTCTGAGTAGCCTACTCTGTGAAGGGCTTTGATGACACATCTGAGATTATGGGCATGTGTTGTTTTTGTAACATAGGAAAGAAAAAGAAAAAACGGAAAAAAATCTAAACGCTAAAAATGGAAGGGGAAAAATAAACAGGAGTGCAAAGGGCACTCCATCTGTGATGAGGAATTTCTGAGGTCTAGGGGCCTTGAGTCGACTCATTCTCTTCCAAGAACACTTCTCCTTCCTGCCTCACCTCTGGCGCGAGGCCCAAAGTGCCCGCGAAGTGCCAGAGCCGGTTGGAGAATACACAGATGGTAATCCGCTACGCTACGTTTCAATGTGACGGACGAACCGCACCACAGCCATGATTACCGGTACACCCCCCCCCTCCGCACCGCCTCGGCTCATACCGAGAGTGTGGTCAGAGCCCGGCTCCAGACCTAGACGGAGGTATGTGGTTTCCACTTACATTATGTCGTCTGTGTCCGAGACCGAGAAGCCGGGGAGCCATTTTGCCTCTGACGTGCGCTGATGTACGACATATTCTTTGTGGACGTGGGCCTGCTCTGCTGTTGCTTATTCGATAATTTAAAGTGTTGGGCAACCAGGATACTTTCCGACTCGGGGTGTTAAAAGCGCAGTTCAAGTGTTGTATTTTTAAACCGGCAAATGCCGACCGGTGCTCCCAGAACTCTGAAGGGCACGAACCCTTTTGAGTTTGCCCACGCATCAACCGTCTCTCTGAACCCGGATCAGTCAGGCACACTGAGAGCTGCACATCTCGCAGCCTTCATCCTTCTCCACAGCAGATCCTCACTCACTCCCGGTGTTGTTGGCATGGATCGAGTGCATGCTGGCAGGACAAATCCCAAACGGCACACTGTTCTGTCCTCTAGTACACGCCCCCTCAGAAAAACCCAGGGTATGTTTGAAAGCACTGCACCGTTGGATTGTTTTAGTAAACGGCTGAAATGGACCGACAATTATTCACCCATTTTCTTCCCCCCCACATTCAACAGTGAATGTGAATGCGCACAGACAAGCACACTAAATCGTTTCCTACTATCTTCGTGGTGACCTTAACACAAGCATGTGCAAATGTTGCCCCCCAATCACAATACGAACCCCAAATGTAACTAACTGTGAAAGACGAAAATAGCCTTTTTTCTTCCTGGAAACTAGCCCAAGTCCCCACAAGGTCACAACTGTCCTTGCAGGGATTTGTCACACACACACCAGAACACACAACGTTGTTTTCTTCCAACAGCTAAACGCGACTAGGCGATGCCATCCCAATTAATGTTATCACTCCGCTCTTGTGGAGAGTGAATTACCAGGACATGATCCTGCCGGGTTTGGAGAGCTAGCATCTCCCCCCACCATATTGTCAGGCGCCGCGTGCTAACAAGGCAGAAACCCTGTCGGCAGGCCACACTCATTAGCATTAGCCCCGGAGGCTAGGACAAGCACCGAGCCAGGCCCAGCCGGACACTAGCCCACCTCCACGTTACCACCTCGTTACGCACACAACCCTCCTCATAGTTCCAGCCTCCTCCCCTACAGCCTCCTCGCTCCCTCGTAGTAAACGCCTCCTTTTTCCTCCATCTCTCCCTTTGATTTACTCCCCGCCTCTCTCTCTCTCTCCTGTCTCTCTCTCTCCTGTCTCTCTCTCTCCTGTCTCTCTCTCTCTCCTGTCTCTCTCTCTCCTGTCTCTCTCTCTCTCCTCTCTCTCTCTCTCTCTCCTCTCTCTCTCTCTCTCCTGTCTCTCTCTCTCTCCTGTCTCTCTCTCTCTCTCTCTCTCTCCTGTCTCTCTCTCTCTCCTGTCTCTCTCTCTCTCCTGTCTCTCTCTCTCTCCTGTCTCTCTCTCTCCTGTCTCCCCTCTGCTATAAAAGGTTGTGTGTGCATTTCTCTCATCTTGGCATCGTAGATGCTCTCCGGATGCTTCTACTCTAGCCTTAATCGGCTAATGGCCTCCTCTGCCCCTCCTCCGTTCCTGCCCGACCGCCCCCTCTCCCCCCCTTATCCTCCATCCTGGCCCGAACCTGGAGGTCAGTGGGCTCTATTTGCCGTGCCTGGCTGCGTAGCTGCACTGAGCCTGTAGGTAGCTAGGTGAAACCTCGCGCAGGTCATGTGATCGGCTGACCTCTGGAACAACCCCTCCCTTCCTCGCGGCACAGGGATCAAAGTGTCCGAACAAGGACGGCTGAGATCCGGTCGACTCCACTGGCTGGCCGCATGGGCACAGTCAAGGCGCTGTCCCGGTAACGCCGGTCGCCCCGGGTCAAGGCAAAAAGGACCTGGACGGTTGCCAGGGGCCAAAATAACCCTGCCGACAGCGAATGGCGCTATGCGCGTGTTTCTTTCTTTGTAGTAAAATTAGACGAGGGCTCCGATGCTCTTCTGAGTAGTGAGATTATTCTGGGCCCTTCTGTTTGATTATGATTTGTGCATTAACTCTGTGTGTCTCGACAACGTCCCTTCACTCCATCGTGCACAGGCCACGTGAAGCTGGTTTCCTGTCTATGTTATTGCGTTCTATGTTAAAGTGTGGGATTTTGTTTAGTGTCTTTCTGTATAGAATTGAAACAGGCGTTGGTTATGGATGTTGTGCGTTGTATAAAAGGAGAATTAAATGACTCGAATGTAAAAGTATTGTTCTTCTACTGTACTACTATATTCTACTAATATATTCTACTTACTGTTACTCCACTGCACTACTCAAATACTATATTATTTCTGTACTACTCTAATACTATATTCTCTTGTTCTTCCACTGTACTACTCTAATACTATATTCTCTCTGTACTACTCTAATACTATATTCTCTCTGTACTACTCTAATACTATATTCTCTCTGTACTACTCTAATACTATATTCTCTCTGTACTACTCTAATACTATATTCTCTTGTTCTTCCACTGTACTACTCTAATACTATATTCTCTCTGTACTACTCTAATACTATATTCTCTCTGTACTACTCTAATACTATATTCTCTCTATACTACTCTAATACTATATTCTCTCTGTACTACTCTAATACTATATTCTCTCTTACTACTCTAATACTATATTCTCTCTGTACTACTCTAATACTATATTCTCTTGTTCTTCCTCTGTACTACTCTAATACTATATTCTCTCTGTACTACTCTAATACTATATTCTCTCTGTACTACTCTAATACTATATTCTCTCTATACTACTCTAATACTATATTCTCTCTGTACTACTCTAATACTATATTCTCTCTGTACTACTCTAATACTATATTCTCTCTGTACTACTCTAATACTATATTCTCTTGTTCTTCCACTGTACTACTCTAATACTATATTCTCTCTGTACTACTCTAATACTATATTCTCTCTGTACTACTCTAATACTATATTCTCTCTATACTACTCTAATACTATATTCTCTCTGTACTACTCTAATACTATATTCTCTCTGTACTACTCTAATACTATATTCTCTCTGTACTACTCTAATACTATATTCTCTCTGTACTACTCTAATACTATATTCTCTCTGTACTACTCTAATACTATATTCTCTCTGTACTACTCTAATACTATATTCTCTCTGTACTACTCTAATACTATATTCTCTCTGTACTACTCTAATACTATATTCTCTCTGTACTACTCTAATACTATATTCTCTCTGTACTACTCTAATACTATATTCTCTCTGTGCTACTCTAATACTATATTCTCTCTGTGCTACTCTAATACTATATTCGCTCTGTGCTACTCTAATACTATATTCGCTCTGTGCTACTCTAATACTATATTCGCTCTGTGCTACTCTAATACTATATTCGCTCTGTGCTACTCTAATACTATATTCGCTCTGTGCTACTCTAATACTATATTCGCTCTGTGCTACTCTAATACTATATTCGCTCTGTGCTACTCTAATACTATATTCGCTCTGTGCTACTCTAATACTATATTCGCTCTGTGCTACTCTAATACTATATTCGCTCTGTACTACTCTAATACTATATTCTCTCTGTACTACTCTAATACTATATTCTCTTGGGGACTGCTGTCTTGACTTGTTTCTTCACTGCCTTACTCTAGTACTATATTATTCTAAACACGCTAGCATGTGTCTGTGACCCACGTCTGTATGACTACTATAAACACGCTAGCATGTGTCTGTGACCCACGTCTGTATGACTACTATAAACACGCTAGCCTGTGTCTGTGACCCACGTCTGTATGACTACTATAAACACGCTAGCATGTGTCTGTGACCCACGTCTGTATGACTACTATAAACACGCTAGCATGTGTCTGTGACCCACGTCTGTATGACTACTATAAACACGCTAGCATGTGTCTGTGACCCACGTCTGTATGACTACTATAAACACGCTAGCATGTGTCTGTGACCCACGTCTGTATGACTACTATAAACACGCTAGCATGTGTCTGTGACCCAAGTCTGTATGACTACTATAAACACGCTAGCATGTGTCTGTGACCCACGTCTGTATGACTACTATAAACACGCTAGCATGTGTCTGTGACCCACGTCTGTATGACTACTATAAACACGCTAGCATGTGTCTGTGACCCACGTCTGTATGACTACTATAAACACGCTAGCATGTGTCTGTGACCCACGTCTGTATGACTACTATAAACACGCTAGCATGTGTCTGTGACCCACGTCTGTATGACTACTATAAACACGCTAGCATGTGTCTGTGACCCACGTCTGTATGACTACTATAAACACGCTAGCATGTGTCTGTGACCCACGTCTGTATGACTACTATAAACACGCTAGCATGTGTCTGTGACCCACGTCTGTATGACTACTATAAACACGCTAGCATGTGTCTGTGACCCACGTCTGTATGACTACTATAAACACGCTAGCATGTGTCTGTGACCCACGTCTGTATGACTACTATAAACACGCTAGCATGTGTCTGTGACCCACGTCTGTATGACTACTATAAACACGCTAGCATGTGTCTGTGACCCACGTCTGTATGACTATACTATAAACATGCTAGCATGTGTCTGTGACCCACGACTACTGTAGCATGTGTCTGTGTATGACTACTATAAATAAACACGCTAGCATGTGTCTGTGACCCACGTACTGCTAGCATGACTACTATAAACACGCTAGCTGTGTCTGTGACCCACGTCTGTATGACTACTATAAACACGCTAGCATGTGTCTGTGACCCACGTCTGTATGACTACTATAAACACGCTAGCATGTGTCTGTGACCCACGTCTGTATGACTACTATAAACACGCTAGCATGTGTCTGTGACCCACTGTATGACTACTGTAGCATGACTACTATAAACACGCTAGCATGTGTCTGTGACCCACGTCTGTATGACTACTATAAACACGCTAGCCTGTGTCTGTGACCCACGTCTGTATGATTACTATAAACACGCTAGCATGTGTCTGTGACCCACGTCTGTATGACTACTATAAACACGCTAGCCTGTGTCTGTGACCCACGTCTGTATGACTACTATAAACACGCTAGCCTGTGTCTGTGACCCACGTCTGTATGACTACTATAAACACGCTAGCCTGTGTCTGTGACCCAAGTCTGTATGACTACTATAAACACGCTAGCATGTGTCTGTGACCCACGTCTGTATGACTACTATAAACACGCTAGCATGTGTCTGTGACCCACGTCTGTATGACTACTATAAACACGCTAGCATGTGTCTGTGACCCACGTCTGTATGACTACTATAAACACGCTAGCCTGTGTCTGTGACCCACGTCTGTATGACTACTATAAACACGCTAGCATGTGTCTGTGACCCACGTCTGTATGACTACTATAAACACGCTAGCCTGTGTCTGTGACCCAAGTCTGTATGACTACTATAAACACGCTAGCATGTGTCTGTGACCCACGTCTGTATGACTACTATAAACACGCTAGCATGTGTCTGTGACCCACGTCTGTATGACTACTATAAACACGCTAGCATGTGTCTGTGACCCATGTCTGTATGACTACTATAAACACGCTAGCCTGTGTCTGTGACCCAAGTCTGTGACAAACCCTTAATTGAGATTATTGTTTTAATGCCATTCTGTTTTCCTGAGCGGTACGCCCGCAGTGTTTAAAAACTGGATGCAGACAATGCTCAAAGGAAATTGTTGGTGAGAAAAAAGTGTCATAAAAATGGTTGCATTGGTTGTGTTCAAACAACATCAGCTTTTTAGTGAAGCTGTGTCAGAAAGACCAGTAACTCTGTAAGGATCTGCAGGCCGGCTGAGTCTCCCTCTATAATACTGTATGTCGCTGTCTCTGTCCTCAGGAGAATGTGCAGACCGTAACACACACGCACACACACGCGCAAACTGTACATAGCCACGCAAAAGCACTGAATCACCCTGGTGTGTTTGCTGTGTGTGTGTGTGTGTGTGTGTGCGTGTGTGCGTGTGTGCGTGTGTGTGTGTGTGTGTGTGTAGTGAGTGCTAACAGACTTGGACTGTTGAGTCCCTGCAGCTATTGTCGTATCCTGCAAGTCATCCCCACCATTACACTGCTAAATGGTTCCCCTTCACACTGAGGCAAACAGACGCTTTCTCTGCCTCTGCCCCTCATTCTCTCTGCCCCTGTCTCTGTCTCTGACCCTCTCTGTCTCTGACCCTCTCTCTGTCTCTCCCTCTCTCTCTCTCTCTCTGTCTCTACCCCTGTCTCTACCCCTCTCTCCCTCTCTCTGTCTCTCTCTCTCTCTGTCTCTCTCTCTGTCTCTACCCCTGTCTCTGCCCCCCCCTCTCTCTCTCTCCTCTCTCTGTCTCTCTCTCCTCTGTCTCTCTCTCTCTCCTCTGTCTCTCTCTCTCTCCTCTGTCTCTCTCTCTCTCCTCTGTCTCTCTCTCCTCTGTCTCTCTCTGTCTCTCTCTCTGTCTCTGCCCCTCTCTCTCCCTCTCTCTCTCTCTGTCTTTGCCCCCTCTCTCTCTCTCTGCCCCTCTCTCTCTGTATCTGACCCTCTTTCTGTATCTGACCCTCTTTCTTTCTGCGTTCACTGGATGCCTCGCTGCCTTCAGTAAGAGGACTTTTTTAAGCATTCTGACCGTCTTTATGGGCTGTGTGTGTGTGTGTGTGTGTGTGTCCGTGTGTCCGTGTGTCCGTGTGTCCGTGTGTCCGTGTGTCCGTGTGTTCCCTTCCTGGCTGCCTCAGACAGATCCTGGGGATTTTGCGCTCTGGTTTCAAGCCGTCATTGGACTGTAGAGGCTGTCTGAGTTGTAGTAAACATGGGGCTTTTTTGTGTTTGTGAGTGTGTGCAGGCGCGCCAGGCAAACGTACAGTCATGTGTGTCTAAGACAAAGCCCCCCACCTCCCTCGCAGCCTGGGCCAGGGCCGTGACCTTGGGAAATGTCAGCCCGCCCACGGGGTAGCTTGGCCTATGGCGCACACACACAAACACACACCCTCCGTCAAGTCCCTGCCTGTGTCCCACAAACCTGTGGCGGCATTGTGTGGCAGACATGGGCTCACTGTAGTGTTATTGCTAGCCTAGCAGTGTAGCGTATGGCTAGCCTAGCGGTGTAGCATAACGGCTAGCCTAGTGGTGTAGTGATGTGTGGAGGATCCTGGAGAACATCTCTGAGCCCAGGACGGGGGTGGGGGGTTTGTGAGAGGAATGTAGAGCGTGAGGTAGTTTTGTGTGAGAGTGAGAGAAAAGAGGGGAGAGTTCAACCCCCACCCCCCCACCCTATCCGCCTGCACACATTTAGCTTTTCCCCCTTCTGCACTCCCGGACCTTGGGTCAGCCATCTAGCCGTTCTCCACTAACAACATTACAGCCATTAGGGCCGGGCTGGTTTCTCTCGGCACCGTGTACCTCGGACGCAGGTCGCGTCACACACACACACACTCTTACTCACTGGCTCAGGTGACTAAAAGCTTTGAGGAGGAGGGAACATCTTAGACCGGTCGTCCACACTGTCTCTTACATCCTCAGCTCACAATTGTCTTAGGTCGGGAGATATGCACAGGTGAACGGAGTCACACACACACACTTTTGGTAGTAATGTATAGTGACTTTTGTTTGTGTGTGTGTGTGTCATGGAGTCCCTGCAGGTTGTTGCATCAAGCGGTGCGTGTGTTTGACCGGTCAGGTTGCGGTCACCTCTCCGGACTGCACTCGACCACGACCGGACCAGATGTCAGCCGACTGCGTGCGACCCCGGTGGGTCACCGGGGCGGGGTTGCCGCGGCAACAGCTTTTGCCTCCGCTCGTTAACCGACTAGCGGCCCACCAGTGTTCTCGTCGGGGTCGGCCGGTGTCAGCGCTCGCCTTGTTGTGTCGATGTTTGCGCGTGCGCGCGTGTGTGTGTGTGTGTGTGTGTGAGGCAAAGAAAGAAAAAGAAAAGAGCTCATGTTATGCTATTTTGTGTGCGTGCGCGATGAGAGGATTGTGTGTATCAAGTGTCACGGCTTCTGTGCCTTTCTCATGTTCTTATCTTTCAGGCTTTTGGTTCGATGCTTCGAGAGTTTATTTTCCGCGTTCCCGCCTCTACTGTACCGCGGAATAAGATGAAGAGCGAAAGAAAATAAAATAAAATCACCCAGTCAAGTTGACATTCTCACGGATGGGGTTTGTTAATATGTAGCAGAGGGATTCAGTTTCTTTTGTTCGCCCTTGTCTGGCAGCTGTAATGTTTTCCTTATGAATATTGATACGGCAAGTTTATATTAATGACCCCGGGTGACCTTAACCCTATCCTTATTGGTTCCCCGGTGGTATCCGCGGGATCATGAATATTAATCGGACTCTGTAACCTCCATTACCCTAATCTTTGCTGTCTAGCCTCGCAGAAGGGCCCGTCGCCATGGGAACCCCGTTACTGGACTCCTTGACAAAAAAGCAGACCCCCGCAAAAAGAATATACGCCGGAAACCGAGCGTCGAAACATCATCCGAGTTATTCTATTCTTTCGACTGTCCATTGTGATTTCGTCCCGCACTAGTGAGTACAATGCTTGAAGAGTGCCAGTGACGTTTGTGCAAAATCTGGATTTTCAGCGTCTTAATGTTTTTCTACATCGCCAGGGACCCGTTGGTTTTCTCTTTGATCGGGCCTATGTCTATTTGGTGTCTTAATCAGGCTGTTTCTTTTGTATTTTGGCTGGTAAATACAGGGTGTCAATAGGATGTGATGGAGTGCTGTGATGTAGTATAGACTGGCCCACCGTTCTAATGCCGGTTGGCTGACAGATCGCTGATTGACCAATGGCATTCCTGACAGATCGCTGATTGACCAATGGCATTCCTGACAGATCGCTGATTGACCAATGGCATTCCTGACAGATCGCTGATTGACCAATGGCATTCCTGACAGATCGCTGATTGACCAATGGCATTCCTCCAATCAAGGCCGTTCATGTATAAATGCCTAGTGTGTACGTTTAGGCTAAACGGCAACAGCATCCGTGAATATCGAAGCGAAACTCGTGTCGCCTATTTCAAAACTTTTTCCATCTGTTAATCCAAACCAGCTTTTGGCACAATAGTTAAATGTTTGTGGGACACACGAGCGGTTTCTCCTCAGCTCTTGTCCTTTCACACAACCTATGCCCCAATGCTAGCTAATGCTAACCGATAAACGGCAGTTGATGTATTTTCCGTAGATGTGTAGAGTCTCAGTACATAGCTGGAGTTCACAGCTGCAATCAATACCTTTTGTTTTTAATTGTTCTGCTAATTTATAAGTTTAATTGTGGATTCATTCTTTTTAGACTAAGCCTTTTCCTTATTTTTATTTTTTTCATAACCGTGCCAGAATAAACTTTTCAAAATATGATGCAGAATATTGTTGAATGCAAACACTCCGCTGTCAGGTCCACAAAAATTTATCATAATTTCTTGTTTCATGAACTGACATGTTTTTGTCAGATACAGCATAAATGACTGCGAAAAAAGAAGACATTCTGCCAAAAAAGTTTAAGAGATGGAAGCTAATATAAAATACCTGACAGTAAAGCCAGGCGGCCGGGCCACAGCTTTTTGTCCTAACGGTGACATCATATCCTGTTTAATCCTAGAGCCTGTTCCAAAGCAGGGCATGAATGTTCCTTAATCCAGTTGTTTGGAATAAAGCATGATGAATAACCAGACATCTCACCCGCAGTTCTGCCCCGTGGCCGTTCATCTCTACGTAGAAACTGCCCTGGCCAAATTCCAATACTTACAAATGCTACATCTGAACGAAAAGGCGACGTTATCACCATAAATGGTCGGTCACGGATGTTTCTGCACACAGTGTTGTGACCGATCTGATGTATGCTGGGAAACATACTATATTACAGTAATATCCTTCATATAGGCTACAAATGAGACTCTGGGACTTAATGCAGAATCTTTATTTATTATTTAAAAAATAAGTTTTACATTGTCACATCTGCTCTGATGTTGAGGAACATAGGAGCACGTAAATACATTTAGGAGAACGGAGAAAGTACAACAGGTATTAACAGTAGGAACGGGCAATAACTACTAATCACGCCGTTTTGGAGCACCGGGTTTTTCTATCGAGACTCCGAATGAATCCTGGCTTCGTCACGCACATTATCAATTATTCATTTGAGCAACGTTTTCTAAGGGCTCACGAACGCTACCTAATACTAGTTCCTACTAGGAAAGCGCCGTACATAGGAGCGTTTGCTACCTGTAGTCTGTCTCCCAATCCTTCCTGATCATGTCTTCTGTCCCTGTGTCCTGCAGATGTGGACGGCGTGGAGGATGGCGGGCCTCACCGGGGCTGCGGTGCCGCGCAGGACGACGGCGTCGGCGCCAGCGGCTGGTACGCCTCCGACGCGCGCTCCGAGTCGTCGTACGGCGGCGACGTGCCGGACGACCACGACCTGTACCTCGGCGGGGGCTCCTCCCACACTCCCTCGCCGTCTCGGCCGCCCGAGCACCCGGACACCTCGGCCGAGAGCTCCCTGGGGGGCTGCCACACCCCCCTTCACAGTCACCGCCACCAGGCCTCCCTGGAGCTTCTCGGACTCGGGGTGGACGGGGCGGTGTTTTCGCACCAGGACACCCTCTCCTCTGTGGTGTCGTCCCTGTACGGAGAGGCGGCCTCTCAGGCTCTGGGGAAACCTCTGAGTAGTAACCTACGTAGGCTCTTAGAGGCCGGGAGCCTCAAACTGGACGGAGAGCTTCTGGGTAGAGTGAGGGGAGGCAGGGCTGGAGGGGGGGCGGAGTCTCCCACCATCGGCATAGCCCGGGCCCTGACCCTCTCACCCTCCTCCCATCATGCTCAGCAGCTAAGTGCCCTCGCCCGGAAACTGGCGGCTAATAACAGCAGCAGCAACAACAACGGCGGGGGCTCGGCCTCTGCGTCGCCGGCCTCGGTTGCCGGGTCGGCTGCCGTCGTCAAGCAGGAGCCCTGCGACCAGTTCGCCGTGGCCCCGAGCAACGGCGCCGGCTTCGTGTGGGTGGGAGTCGCCGGAGACGGTACGTGGCCTCCGGCGGGTTGCTCCGCCCCCGGCGGTGGCGGCTCGAGCCTTTCGCCGGACTCGGCCATCCAGAAGCTGAAAGCGGCCGCCAACGCGGTTTTACAGGACAAGAACGCCACAGTGATGGCCATGTCTAACTCCTCCTCCTCGTCCTCCTCCGGCGCCTCGTCCATGGTACCCACCCTGGTGGGAGGGGGACAGGGAGGAGTGGGCCGGGGAGGAACGGAGGACTCTGTGCGTTTTGATGCCTTCACCTCCCCCTTCAGCCCGCAGTCCGCGAGCTCCACGCTGGCTGCCCTATCCAAGAAGGTTAGCGAGCGTTCCCAGACCTCGTCGGACCACCAACACCAGCCCTCCCCCGCCTCCTCCTTCCTCTCCCTCGTCTCCATGACTTCCTCGGCAGCGCTCCTCAAGGAGGTGGCGGCCAGAGCGGCAGGGAACCTCCTGTGTGATAAGAAAGAGGCCCTGCTAGGGGGAGGAGCCGGAGGAGCCCACCAGGAGGACGTCAAGCCCCTGCTGGACAGGAGCCAGAAGGCGGGCACTCCCACAGGTTCCCACGGTACCATGGAGATGCTGCTGCCCTCCACGCCCAAGGGACCGGTGAAACCCATTAGCCAAGCAGGTAGGCTGACCTTTGACCCCCAACGCTTCAGTTTTTTTTTATATATATATTTTTTTTTAATCTTATTCACAATTGAATATAACATTATTTTGGGTATTTATCTAAATCTATGGCAATGTATTGATCCGTTAGTTTGTTCACCGCCGCACAAATCAATTACGCCGAACAGTGGAGGTGAACTCACTACGGTGCAGAACCAGGCCAGTACCAGTGGTGATTAGGGTCAGGTGGGGCCTTTACTTTAGTTTTGCCGACGTGGCCCTCCATTGGTTAGGAACATCTCAACTTTCTATCCAGTCAGAAGCTGCTACAAAAATATTTGGGCGTCCAACTGGACTTTAGGTACACAGTGAGAGAACCCCCCCTCTTTCCGTTCTGGTCGGTCTGGGAAATGGTCTGTATGCCCAGCAGGGGTCTGACCCGGGGTGTTTGTGGTCGGATGTGTGTCCTGCCAAACAGGACCGTGTGCTCACAGAGCAGCGGGAGTCTGGGGTCCATATCCAACTATGTTCTGCTGACCGTTAAGACTGGAGGTTCAATGAAGCCTGAGGAGAAAGTCCACATCAGGGCTTTTACTGTCCTCAGATCAGATTCAGGGCTTCTCCTGTCCTCATCAGATTCAGGGCCTCTCCTGTCCTCAGATTAGATTCAGGGCCTCTCCTGTCCTCGGGTCAGATTCAGCATCCAAGGACTCTCAGATTCAGCAGTCGGGCCCTGCCCCCCCCCACACACCTCTTCCCCTTCGGGGAGATGGACATGCCCGTATGGAGAACTGTGTCGTAACCCTATAGTCGAATCTAAAATGGATGGTCAAATAGACTGGAGGCAGATGAGAGAGAGAGAGAGAGAGAGCGAGCGAGCGAGCGAGAAAGAGAGAGAGAGTAGGAGTGCGAGAGAGAGAGAGGCAGTCGATGTAATATTCTGTGATCTGCATGTTAAAAGGGTTGTCGGCGGTAACCCGTCGTCGCCAAGGTCGTCGCCAAGGTCGCGCGGAATGCGATGAAAGGCAGACAGGTGATTGGTGGCTGGTGGTCGCGCTTGTTACGTCTAGCTCCAGAATGGCTCGTTGGCGGCGTGGAATGGTCGCACATTTAGCCTTTGTTTAGTGTTCTATAAATATGCATAATTATTCATATTTCCGGTGCGTTTCTTAATGATAATTGATCCTGATTGCACCGAAAACAACTCTGACTAAATACCCCACCACTTAAACACGTCTTCATTTGTTTTTCATTCTTTCTAGAATAATGAGATAGGAGTCCGCAGTTACTCACCCTCACCCCCAGCACCCCCACCACCCCCACCCCCTCGTCACCTCTTTTCACCCAACCAAATCCTTTCCTCATCACCAGTTGGTCGGGCCGCAGATGGCGGTTTAATGTGGCAAATAGGCGGTCTTGAGGTTTTACACCCGGGGTCAATGAATGGCTGAGCGAGGTAATTTCACCAAACACTGATTACCAGATGTTTTCAAGGAACAGGAGGAATTCTTAGAGGCGTCGTTGACGGGCCCGTGGTGAATTTGTAATGTAATCATGCACTGTCCTAATAAGTGAAATTGAACGCTGTAATGGAGGCAGGATATGAAGCCAACAACAATTATTTAGATACTAAAACATCCCCTGGATTTACTTCTGTTGTATCCAACACAAAGCCTACGGTCCGGTTTGTTCTGGAGGCAGCTCTGAGCCGAAAATGCTGATGGGTGATTGGTTGATTGAGCTGGAGTCACACTTCCGCCTGTGGTCAATCAACTTGAAGTTACGTTTCGGGCAGGGCTTAGGGTGCAGGGTTTAGGGTGCAGGGTTTAGGGTGCAGGGCTTAGGGTGCAGGGCTTAGGGTGTATGGTTAGGGGTAAGGGTAGAGACGAGGACTATCTCAGGTCAAATGTCTTCTCTGACCATGAACTCTGTTTATAATGTCACCGTTAAAGGCGACCAATCATACAAAAGCATCCTCTGGGGCAGATCGAATGGCAAAAACGCGAACCTGCTGCAGGCTAACCTGAAAAAGTCCCGGTAACTTCAGGGAGGCTTGGTAGTTCATCCCTCCTCCAGTAGAGGCGCTCAGTGACGGGCGCACGTTCAACCTGTCGTGTTTCCCAGGTTCCCCGGGGGAGGACGGCGGCGGCAAGCCCTTCCAGTGTCCGGTGTGTGGCCTGATCATCAAGAGGAAGAGCTACTGGAAGAGGCACATGGTGATCCACACGGGCCTGAAGAGCCACCAGTGCCCCCTGTGTCCGTTCCGCTGCGCCCGCAAAGACAATCTCAAGTCACACATGAAGGTGAGATGATGAGAGCCTGCGTGGCGAGCCCACGTCACCGTGACCCATTACCCCCTAGAATATTCCACCGCGTGTCCCCACCGCGAGGCCCTGATTGGAGCGGGCGTGGCCCTAATGCGACCGACCCCGAGTTGCACGTATCACCACAACGATGGTTAGAGTTGTGTCGTATGCGGGCGGAATACGGCAGCGCGCATTCACGTGTAGTCCAATTTGTTGGCGATGTTTGGCGTTTTAACGTTTTAAAAACGTCTGCTTTAAGCTAGCAAGTGTCTCCACAATTGCACGCGTCCATACGTTACAAATGCATACGTTGCAACGTTACATAGATGTTAATATGTACATTTCTAAATATACAACGTAAAAATAAACGTAGCCCTCTTAGGAAACTACTCAAGTAAAACAATAT
Organism: Dallia pectoralis; assembly: GCA_029465975.1. Taxonomy (NCBI): domain Eukaryota; kingdom Metazoa; phylum Chordata; class Actinopteri; order Esociformes; family Umbridae; genus Dallia; species Dallia pectoralis. Next base: position 5,899,184 of record CM055742.1, read on the forward strand.
CCGGTCAAAAAAACGAATTAAAACTAGATAATAACAAGGTATTACTACCCAAGTTCTAGTTGCAAAATTATTCAACCTTATGGTGTGACATCAGATGATGCCAACGACTATTTGATCACTATTAGATTAACATTTAATCGATAGGGAGGGGCTTAACCCCATTGGTTCGACTAAGCTGAATACCGGAGAGAGTCCGACGAGGAAGTGGAATTCTGACAGATCAGAAGTCAGTCAGCAAGGTGATAAATGCCTTCTCTCCCTGAACTTGACACGATGAGTCGGGGTTCGACGATCTGTTGAATGACTGTAATGTAAATAGCGTCTGTTATTCAGGCCGGGCAGATTGTATAGATGTCTTACTCAAATGAACTCCATTCAGTTCACTTGACATTGCAGCTGACGTTGATATATGTCGCTAATAAACTGACAACGCGGGGAAGAAGTGGGATGGTGTTTATTGTGAATAACGGACGGGTTGTTCTGACAGAAGCACCACTTAACCTGCGTTAGCCTATTTCTTAAAACTGAAATCGTTTCGCCGATCAGCTCAAAAGTATTAAATAGACGAGGAAATAATGCATGATGAAATCTCACAATACGCCGATAGTAATTTTTTATTTTTTTCCATTTCTGAACCAACATAAATGTTTGAAAACCGTCTACCCACAACGTCAGGTCTGCTGTCTTTTCCTGTCTCTCAGGGCTTGATTCTGAATGTTTCTGCCCTACACTCTGCATTTGAGTTAAGACGAGGGCAATACGACCTGGAATCTCAGATCAAGAGTCAGATCGGGTTTAACAAACCCTTATAGGCCAGCCAGAAACCATTTCTCTCTCCTTCTAGATGGGAACAAGAATTCAAACACACACACATACACACACACGAGGGTCAGCATTTGAAAACCCCAATTCTAACCCACGCCATGGCTGCACACACTTCCTGAACCCACGCCATGGCAGCACACACTTCCTGAACCCACGCCATGGCAGCACACACTTCCTGAACCCACGCCATGGCTGCACACACTTCCTGAACCCACGCCATGGCAGCACACACTTCCTGAACCCACGCCATGGCTGCACACACTTCCTGAACCCACGCCATGGCTGCACACACTTCCTGAACCCACGCCATGGCAGCACACACTTCCTGAACCCACGCCATGGCTGCACACACTTCCTGAACCCACGCCATGGCTGCACACACTTCCTGAACCCATGCCATTGGCTGCACACACTTCCTGAACCCACGCCATGGCTGCACACACTTCCTGAACCCACGCCATGGCAGCACACACTTCCTGAACCCACGCCATGGCTGCACACACTTCCTGAACCCACGCCATGGCTGCACACACTTCCTGAACCCACGCCATGGCTGCACACACTTCCTGAACCCACGCCATGGCAGCACACACTTCCTGAACCCACGCCATGGCAGCACACACTTCCTGAACCCACGCCATGGCTGCACACACTTCCTGAACCCACGCCATGGCTGCACACACTTCCTGAACCCATGCCATTGGCTGCACACACTTCCTGAACCCACGCCATTGGCAGCACACACTTCCTGAACCCACGCCATGGCTGCACACACTTCCTGAACCCACGCCATGGCAGCACACACTTCCTGAATCTCCCGGTCTTCCGTAATGTATGCTCATGAGTGTTGCCGCCGACAACGGCGAGTTGCCCCGCCCCCGCTCATCCTGTCCCTGTATCCCAGGTCCATCAGCATCAGGACCGGGGCGAGACGTTCCAGTGTGAACTTTGCCCTTTCACGTCGTCGCGCCACTTCAGTCTCAAGCTCCACATGCGCTGCCACCAGCACTTCCCCCGCTCCGAGTCCACCGGCGACGGGGTCAAGGTCAAGGAGGAGGTCACCACGGACACGGAGGGCGAGGGGTCGCTCATGGGCGACTACAACCCGCGCGTGTCACCCCTCCGTACGGACGGAGCGGGCCAGGCCTCCCCGGGGGCGTCCAATCACGACGTCCACGTTAAAGAGGAGCCCCAGGAGCGAGAGCTGTCCGTGCTGTCGCCCTTCGCCTTCTGCAGGGACCGGGATAGACCGCGGCCGGGAAGTAACGCCAACTCCCTGGACCTCTCGACGTGCGGCACGGGGGTACGATCCAGTCCTGGCGGCGGTCCGACCGTGGCGGCTCTCTTCAGCCCGGACATCACCACCAAGACAGCCACCGACTTGCTCATGAAGCTCTCAGGTAACCGCGCCAACCCCTCCCACCCAATCCAGTGAGCCCTTTGTCAGAGACTCGGCCCGGTAAAAGTTTGACCGCCGGTTGTCACCGGCGTCTCTGCTTACTTCTCCGGGTTTCGCGTTTTCGCAATTAACACGTCGGCTTGTTTGTCAACTCATCAGTTTGACGACCCTCGATCCTCAGCTCGTTTGACTCCCGGTGACCTCATCAACCACATAGCTTCCGACATTAGCATAATAATAATACTAACAATTACGGCGTCAAGTGTGTTTGGATGCATTCCGGTTCGTTCCGACGGTGTCAGAGGATTTTAGTAACTTTGAGACGGCGAGCGGAGATTGATGAGGAAAGGTGTGCCCAGGGCTGTGTGGCAAGGTCGGGGTTGGCGCCGCCGCTCGCGACTCCTAATGCCAGTTAATTAGATTGGGATCTGTAAACGAGGGATGCAGACGAAGGAGAGGAAACGAGGGGGGGTGAAAGACTGAGAGGAAAAACCTCGGAACATTAGATTAATTAAAAATGTATGCATAATTCATAATTAAAAAGGAATTGGTAATTTAAAATGATTAGCGCCCTCAGCTCTGGCTCCGTGACCCTGGCTAGGATGCGCGGCGTGGCGCTGGGATCGGGCAGCCTTGGTTAACCCCTGCCCGTCCGCGCCGCCACTCGCCGGTGCCCCCGGCGTGCCAGTCGCACTTCACTCTCGGACTTTGCAATCAGGCCGGGGAGGTCCCAGGGGAGACTGAGCCAAAATGGAGTCCTCTCTCGCAATGTCAGCCCAGAGTCGCGCGGCGGACATCTTAGTCCAGGGGAGCGTCGCCCAGGAGCGTACTACGGAGGGAATTTAATCGTCGGGACGTCTTTTTGTCGTTGTGAGGATGGTAATGGACTTGAATGACGCTAGCGTGGACGTGGTTACGTTTTAATGGAGTTGTAGTTGTTTTTATCAGCAACAGGCCGATGTGGTCATCACTGCAGCGTTGACCCAGTGTTCGCCATAAAGCTTGTCGGATCTTTCAGACTGGCAAAACCGGGCAAAATAGCAGGGCTGGCAGATATGGCGGTAGTGGCTCAGTGGTTCGATCCCCGGTTCCTCCTGGGAAATTGTCGAGGTGTCCATGAGCAAGACACCTAACCCCAGCTGCTCCTGGCGAGCCAGCAGTCGCCTTACATGGTAGGTGCGGTCGTCAGTGTATGGATGATGAGTGAATGGGGAGGTGGAAACGGGAGGTGACGCGTCTCCTCCCGGGATCTCCTGGACTCGATTTCTTTTGACCTCCCTGCCAAGCGCGATCAAGTGTATACACCCAGCAGCTCATCTGTTCTGCTGTTACATGGCTGTCTTGGTGCGTCTCAATCCCACAAGGCCTGTAAGAGGGAGGGGGGGGGGAGAGGGGAGGCAGGGGATTGGGGAGCAGATAAAAGGGCAGAAAGGGGGAGATAAAGGGAGAGAGAGAGGGGTAATGTGACAGTCAGACAGCCAGCGTGGAGTGAGTTGGAAGCGGAGAGTGAGTTGTAAACTCCCCAGGCGTGAAGAAGCCAGTGAACTCTACCCGACCTCTGACCTCATGGTCCTTATCATTTTGTGTCTGTGTGTCTGTTTGATTGTGTGTGTCTGTGTGTCTGTCTGTCTGTCTGTCTATGTCTGTATGTGTCTGTGTCTGTATGTGCGTCTCTGTTTGAGTGTGTGTCTCTGTATGTCTGTCTGTGTGGCTGTATGTCTGTCTGTGTGGCTGTCTATCTGTGTGTGTGGCTCTCTCTGTGTGTGTGTGTGTGTGTGTGTGTGTGTGCTGCCACTGGCCCAGCCTCCTCCTCCTCTCCTCCGGGAGAGAAAACAGAAGCCAATTGTTAGTGGCAGAGCAGGCCAGCGTGACAGAGGTGGAAAGCTAATGAAGTTATTTGACGGCCGGCCCCGGCCACAGAGCGAGAGGTGAGGCGGTCTGGACAAGCCTCTAACAGGGAGACAGATGAGGCTGGGGGGAGGAAAAAGGAAAAGCAGAAGGAAATACACATCTAAAAAGACTGGGGAGAGACTGGGGAAAAGGGGGAGAGTGGGGAAGGGGGCGCAGGGGGGGTGTGGCGGGTACCAGGTGTCAGCAGAGCGTGATAACACAGGGAAAGACCGGCAAAATCAGCACAGCTTCTACTGCAGCTAATACTACTACTGCAGCTAGTACTGCTACTACTACAGCTGTTACTACTGCTACTACTGCAGCTACTACTAATTATACTACAAATACAACTAATATAGCTACTACTGCAGCTACTACTAATACTCCCAATATCACTACTACATTTACATTTACATTTTGCGCATTTAGCAGACGCTCTTATCCAGAGCGACTTACAATAAGTGCAGGCATTTCACATATAGCTAAAACACACATCAAAAAGGCAATAAGTACTACTACTGGTACTACTACAGCTAGTACCAGTACTGCTACTAATATTGCTATTGCTACCACTACTACTAATGCTCCTACATCTGCTATTACTTCTGATGCTATTACTAATACTACAGCTACTACTTCTAATAATGGAATTTTCTGTGACACTATGAAACTGCTGGATAGTACATAGTCAAGCACTACAGATTTAATCATAGTCAAGCTCTACAGATTTAGTTATAGTCAAGCACACAGATTTAGTCATAGTCAAGCTCTACAGATTTAGTTATAGTCAAGCACACAGATTTAGTCATAGTCAAGCACACAGATTTAGTCATAGTCAAGCACACAGATTTAGTCATAGTCAAGCACTACAGATTTAGTCATAGTCAAGCACACAGATTTAATCATAGTCAAGCACACAGATTTAATCATAGTCAAGCACACAGATTTAGTCATAGTCAAGCACAACAGATGTAGTCATAGTCAAGCACTACAGATTTAGTCATAGTCAAGCACACATATTTAGTCATAGTCAAGCACACAGATTTGGTGATAGTCAAGCACAACAGATTTAGTTATAGTCAAGCACACAGATTTAGTCATAGTCAAGCTCTACAGATTTAGTTATAGTCAAGCACACAGATTTAGTCATAGTCAAGCACACAGATTTAGTCAAGCACACAGATTTAGTCATAGTCAAGCACACAGATTTAGTCATAGTCAAGCACACAGATTTAGTCATAGTCAAGCACACAGATTTAGTCATAGTCAAGCACACAGATTTAATCATAGTCAAGCACACAGATTTAGTCATAGTCAAGCACAACAGATGTAGTCATAGTCAAGCACTACAGATTTAGTCATAGTCAAGCACACATATTTAGTCATAGTCAAGCACACAGATTTGGTGATAGTCAAGCACTACAGATTTAGTCATAGTCAAGCACACAGATTTGGTCATAGTCAAGCACTACCGTTTTAGTGTTTTGACGACCTGCAGACTGGAGAAATAAAGAAAAACTTTAGGGGATTAGGGTGCCAAAGAGGTCCTAAATATTTAGGTGGACGCAACACAAAATGCGAAAGAGGAAATTTGCTTCTATTTATAGAACCCTACGGTAAATTCACCGATTTGGCGAATCGCACCACATTTTTGTTCTGCTGGAATGCAGTGACGGGGTGTGTGTGTGTGTGATAATGTGTGTCTGTGTGATAATGTGCTTGTCTTCTGCGGTACACTGGCTGTGGGCCCCGGTGAAGATTGCTGTCCCTGTCTGATCCAACACGGCCTAAACACACTCCTAATTAGAGGACGTCCTTCCAGGTGCTGACCAGGTTATACTTAACCTGGCCACTGCCATCAGACACACACACAAGCGCGCACACACACACACAAATCCGCCCACTGACAGTGTGACATTTCCAGCTGGTGGTTCCTCGCCGACCCTCGACCCCCTGACGTGACGGTCAGCGTTCCCACGTCGCAGTGCTCTCTCTTAACCCTGAGCGGCACTCCGGCCACCGGTATTCCCAGCCGATCCGTAGAGTTTGTCGAACTCCTACCGGCGCGGAAAAACCAGCCAGGGCTCAAACAGAGACGCGGAGCTGTCCAAGAAACACAGAGACAAAGTCACACCTCTGCGGGCCGCCGTGCCAATTCCCTCAACTTCAGACCGAAGAGAGAAAAACGAGTCTCCAAGTGTCCGTCGTGCCCCCCGCTGACGTGACTGGTGTCATTCTTCTCCGGCCAATCGCAGCCCAGAGTTTGGTGGGTGGCGGGTGTTCACTCTGCCCCCTCAGTGGGCGCCGCGCGGCACTGCATGGGGTACTCCCGGTCGAACGCGTTCACCCGCCGTGAGCTTCTGTCGCCGTGCGCCCCCCCTCTTTGCCCCGCCCCGGCCCCGCTGTCCCTCCGGCCATTAATCAGATGGCTGACGCAGATTGATGACACGGGCGGTAGGGGAGGCGGCCTACTGGTGGGACCGGGGCAGAACGTAACGGTGGGGTGAGGGGAGAGGTGACGGGTCGGAGGAGACTGGACAGGAGACAGCCTGAGAGTGATAACTCCCTCTGTGTGTGTGTGTGTGTGTGTGTGTGTGTGTGTGTGTGTGTGTGTGTGTGTGTGTGTGTGTGTGTGTGTGTGTGTGTGTGTGTGTGTGTGTGTGTGTGTGTGTGTGTGTGTGTGTGTGTGTGTGTGTGGGTGTGTGTGTGTGTGTGTGTGTGTGTGTGTGTGTGTGTGTGTGTGTGTGTGTGTGTGTGTGTGTGTGTGTGTGTGTGTGTGTGTGTGTGTCAGCGGAGAGCTGCAGCACCACAAAGCCTCGAGGCTCGTTGGCCCCTGTGTTCTTTTGTTGGCGGCGATCGGAAGTTGCTCCATGTCTAATTATTAATTATTCATCTAAGGCAGGATTAGATATGGCCCAGTTTCCCCTCCAAACACACACACACACACAACATGGAAAGTGTATGATCCACTGTACTAGGCTGCCCACACAATGGTCGATAAGACCAGCAGCGTGTTTGCTGGTCGCTACTTTATGCTGGGGAGGTGTCATACTACGGCTGTGATGTGATACTACGGCTGTGACGTGATACTACGGCTGTGACGTGATGACGGCTGTGACGTGATGACGGCTGTGACGTGATGACGGCTGTGACGTGATGACGGCTGTGACGTGATGACGGCTGTGACGTGATGACGGCCGTGACGTGATGACGGCCGTGACGTGATGACGGCCGTGACGTGATGACGGCCGTGACGTGATGACGGCCGTGACGTGATACGCTTGTCCCTTCTGACTTCAGATTGATTTGCTAACTGTACGTCACCGGGGATGTCTGCTAAATGACCCTCGTGAAAATACAAACGACATGCGTTGTCACTATCGGCTGTGTTTCAGCAAGCCAACCTTTCTGGCCTGAACTCAATAGGTTTGTGTGTGTGTGTGAGAGAGTGAAATAAAGTGAAATAGAGTAAGATCTGGAGAGGGGAGAGGGGGATTTGGTTTGGGATGCCCTGCAGATCTGGGAGGGGAGAGGGGGATTTGGTTTGGGATGCCCTGCAGATCTGGAGAGGGCAGAGGGGGATTTGGTTTGGGATGCCCTGCAGATCTGGAGAGGGCAGAGGGGGATTTGGTTTGGGATGCCCTGCAGATCTGGAGAGGAGAGGAGTCTCCGTTCCAGCCATCTGTTGGCCCACCGTGCCCCAGGATCTGAGGATTCGCTGTTCACTCACAGCCTGAACCCGGGTACTTCGGACCTCATGACCCGTGGGCCTTACAATCCGGCCCGGGTACTTCGGACCTCATGACCCGTGGGCCTTACAATCCGGCTCGGGGACTTCAGAACTCAGTCCTCCCGGCTCGGTGGACTTTAGACCCCCCATGTAGCTGAGAAAACGCATGAGAGCTGGCAAATCCAATATCTGTAGGATTTCTCACCGCGCTGCATGTAATGATATTAGATACGGTGACTCTAGTGCCCAACTCCACGTGTCTCGTTCACCGATCGCTCTGGTGCACAGGGACATGAGACAAAGTCATTGATAGTATTGATTAAATACATATTAACCCATAATTACCCAGAATTGCAAAGCGATCGAACACAATATCTCTCCCCCACGCAGTTGATCCCTCATCGCTCCTCTTCCTTCCTTCCTCCCACCCCCCTCGAGAGCCAGTATACTTGCGTAGTTTTGCAGCGTCGCCCCCTCTTGAATGGGAGTGGTACCTGCAGGGTTTTCATGTCATTAAATAGTTCCCTCCCCTCCGTGTGTCTAACTCCACATCACTGTTTACGCACTCATGTTCTGCAGGCCCTTAACTCTCATGTTTCCCCCTCCTTCCTCTCTAACCACCTTCTCCTCCTCTCTCCCGTGTGCAGCGGCCAACCAGAAGGAGGCCCTAAAGACCCCACAGCCCTTCCATCTGAAGCAGGAGACCGAGGAGGAGGAACGAGAGGAGGAGCTCCGGCGGAGCCCCCAGAGCCTGCCCAGCTACACCTCCTTCTGCCAGGAGCTGGGTCCGGTGCTGGGGTCCTCCGGGCTGGTGGGGTTCGCGGACAGCGGGTGCCACCGGGGGGCGATGAAGGGGCGCGAAGGGAGCCCCATGAGGAGCAGCCTCCTCAGCCAGGACATCAACGTCAAGGCGGCGTCGGAGCTCCTCATGAAGCTGTCAGGTGAGGGAGGAGGTGCCTGCCGTTAGAGGAGGTGCACGTTGTGTTCAGATGACTCCCGCGAACCTTAAATGGCCTCTCCCATTAAACAGCCTGGCAGCTAGATTTACCAGGAAGTCGGCAGGAGAGCCAGGGGACACGCGTGACCCAGCTCACTACCATGAAAGGATATTGGTGAAAGCATTGTATCTTTGGTCTAAGATTCCCCGTAGCAAAGTAGAACTGCGAGTTGGGCGAGGTGAGCTAAAGGTGAAAAGCGCCGCATTGTGAGATGTTTATATCTTTTTCACCGAGGTCCAACTCTCTATTTTGGACGCGACGCTTTTGCGTCCTCCCGTGGTAATATCCAGGTCACACTGCTGTCCTGACCTCACTATCTTTCTCCGTCTCGCTGTCTTTTCTCCCTTTCGCGTTCACCTCTCGTCTCCCTTTTTCTATCATGCGCTCGGTCTGAACCTCTCTCGTGTGATCTCTCGCTCTTTCTGAAACTGCGCTCTCACCCTCTTCCCTTTTCTGTTTCCCTCCCTCCCTCCTGCTTCGTGTTTTCCGGTCGCAGATGTGCAGAAGGGTTAATTATTTCTTGTGTAGCTCAGTCAATATCCCGTTCCCGTCCTGTGAAGTCGCCCCATGTCCGCAACGACCCAATTGATGGCTGTTGGGTCGTTCTGAACCCTAAACCCCTCTCCCCTCATCGGCACTCCTCCAAGAGACCTGGAGGAGGGAGGAGAGAAGACGCCTCCTTTTAAGCGTGTGTTGGTGTCACTACGGCTTCGGTCAAATGACTCTATGAAACAAAGTTAATCCAGGAGCTGGATATATATCAGTCATGCAGAAATAAATACAACCAAACCGGAAAACAAAAACACAAATAACAGTGTGCTGTATGGACAAGAATATCGTGTGCCCCTGCTTGGAGATGGACGTACCGTGAATCTGGATGACGACGGCATGTTGTTTGTTTCTGAAAGGAATTCGTAAAAATCCGCGTTGTGTTTCCTTTCAGACAGAAGGAGAGAAAAACACCCGGTCCTCCAGCGTGAAGCTAGTTGTTAACGTGTTCGCTGTGATTTCTTCTTCCGCGCTCGCGTTTTGCTGCGTTGTTTCCCCTCACGCCGTTACCACGGGGACGATGGAACATGTGAAGACACAAAATGGACCGTTCCAAATCATTCGGCTGGTTTGACCCGGTTGATTTAGGAAGCGACTGTGTTATAATTGAAACGCTGCTTGTTTCAGCGCCTGCAGTCGTTCCGTCAGATACGGGCCAGAATTGAGCCTGAGTGTCGGGCAGGTGTTTGTCCACAATGGGGGGCTGAGGGTGTGTGTTTGTGTACGGGAGCACGTGTGTGTTTTGTGTACGGGAGCACGTGTGTGTGTTTGTGTACGGGAACACGTGTGTGTGTTTGTGCACGTGTTTGTGTACGGGAGCACGTGTGTGTGTTTGTGCACGTGTTTGTGTACGGGAGCACGTGTGTGTGTGTGTTTGTGTACGGGAGCACGTGTGTGTGTTTGTGTACGGGAGCAGGTGTGTGTGTTTGTGTACGGGAGCACGTGTGTGTGTGTGTGTACGGGAGCACGTGTGTGTGTTTGTGTACGGGAGCACGTGTGTGTGTGTTTGTGTACCGGAGCACGTGTGTGTGTTTGCGCAAGGGAGCACGTGTGTGTGTGTGTGTGTGTGTCTAGAAGTGTGAGGACCGTTGTTTTAAAATCGCCAGCCTGGTTATTCTGATGGCATCAAAATGTGCCTCTTCGCCAAAACAACCTGAATCTACGTTCAAGTCTGGTAGCCTGCTGGGCCGTTAGTCTCTCACCCACCAGCATGTGTTCCCAGACAATTGTCTCCAACACGTGTATTTTACAGTTGACAGGGGTTACAGAGAGGTCACGCGGATGTCCTTCTCTGTCTCATTCATTCTTCCGCTCGCCCACTGTGATGTGGTAGAGGGAGAGAGAGAGAGAGGGGAGCCTGTCGTCCATGGCAACAGCGACCAGCGAAAGAGGAAGAGAGAGAGATTGTGGTTTGTCTGGAGTGACTACGGCGACAGGAAGAGACAGAATGGCAGAAGAGGAGGAGGCCCCGGAAAAGAACGGCGTGGGCCGTGTCTGTCTAGGCCATAAGGACATGACCTTTGACCTGCGGTCGAGGCCGTCAGCGAAGTGGACTCCTCTGTTACCGTAAACTATGCGTGGTTGAGCAGGTGGGGAAATCCGATTTGACAAAAGATGGGGACGATACTGAAGATCGGCGCAATCGATTGTTGCCGTTGTGGTTCCACCATATGAACTTCCACCAAAGACGCGGGATGTAACAGGAGTACCGGGTCAGCTCAGTCCCCTTTGACCCGGGCAGCCGGCCGCGGAGAACTGACTTCAAAACTGCCCATTGTGCAGTAATGTGTTGTAGCGCTGCTGTAACTAGGTCACCTCTTTCCCATCCTATCTCTCCAACTCCTCTCCCTACCTTCCTCCCTCTCTGTTCCTCCCCTCCTCCCTCTCTTCCTCACCGTGTGCCGGCTCATCCCGTCTCCACCCCCCCACCCCCACCCCCCTACATCTGTTTTAAAACATGCTGTTAGCGCGGTTAGCGTCTGGGGGCTAATTACAGCCGGGGCTAAACATTCCCCTGTGCCCGGTGGCTAACGCCTGCTAGCGCACGTCGGCAGATGGGTCCCGGTACAGCGGGGACACCAGGGAACCAGGGGGGGGGGGGTACATACATGGCACCCCGTGTTCCTGGCAGGCTGGCCGGCAGAATGTGGGCGACGATGCCCCTGCTCCCTGCTGCCCCCTACACCCTCCCCCTGTCACCGTAGGTGTGATATCACGCCCTTCTAGCGGAGAGACTATTTCTGTAACAACACAGACCCCCCCCCCAACCACACCCCCTCCGTTCCGTCTTCTGTAGCCCCCGGCGTCCAAGGTTGTTACCTCGCTAATTAAGGCGAGTGTACCTGACGCGCCGTGTGATTAAATTGGGGAAGATCGCCGGGAAGGAAAATACTACCTAAAGGCTGTTCATTGAACAGCTGGGGAGCCGGAGAGTGTTCAGGGGAAAACAACAGATTAAAGGGAAGTCGATTTACAGCGGTATGGACTGAACGCCGGTTGTCCTCACATAGCGAAATAAAGCGTGTTGTGTGTGTGTAGGAAGGCGATAATAAAGTGTGTGTGTGTGTGTGTGTGTGTGTGTGTGTCGATATGGGTGTTCCCGGACAGGGGAATTATCTATTTATTTCAAATCCAATATTTTCTATGAGGTCACATTTTGGAATAGTAGCTTGGATTTCTGAGGGCGTTTGTGTACATTCGTTGTTTCACCATTGCGGCATTGCAACCGTTATCTATGCGTGGTGACCGGTTTTACGCCACCCAATGGGTTGTTACGTTTGACCAGACAGAGCTTTCTGTTTATTCATGTGTGTGTGTTCTGTCACATCACATGTGGCCGCCTTATGGGGGCAGTAAATGTCTTGATAGGCATCGCGTTAGCCTTTTTCAACTCTGCTATTGGTGATTGTCAACATGAGGACTAGAGATCTGTTCTAGCACTTCAGTATTATATTATAAAAATAGAGACTCCCAGAATCCTTAGCATCTTGGTAAATAACAAACAGCCTGTGAAAAATGACAATGTTTTTTTTTTTCTTCCAGTAGTCAATCGCTAAAGGGTTATTAGCACTCGGGCATTTTGTCCACTTGGTCCTCTGTGAAATATGGCGGAACTGGTTCACTTGTCTTCATTGATGATGTCATATCAATGAAGACAAGTGGCCGCATAATGCCTTCTAATGAGTCGAGGTTAGCCTAGCGACGAGAGCGCTATGCAGGTCCGAATCCCTGAGCTGACAAGGTGAGAAATATGTTGTGACCTGGCCGACCTGTGAGCCCTACCGGCTCCTGTTGGTCTTAAATGAGATGTCCAAAAACTGTTAAGTATTTGATGGGATTTAAAGCAATGAATACCTCAAACACCAACTGAATATGGTACCGGCCTCATTTGGAAACGATATTCATCTGTCCCAATACCTCTGGTGCCTTGAAACAATGAAACTGTACTTAAAACGTAAATGTACTCCTCTATACTCCAGGATCGACCCTTGAACCTCGTATGAATAATGCGTCGCATGTAGTCGCACGTTCACTGTAGATTTGGAGAACGGGGACGCCTGTTAATGTCTCAGACGTTTTATTACACGTCACATTTGAATTCATCACCAGCGCACTGCTGTTTCTGACGTCTAAGCTTGTTCCACACTGCCTCCATGCCCTCCTAGTGCCCTCCCCCCCTCCCTCAGCCACCCCCTCCCCCGCCCCCTTCTCTCTCTTCCTCCTCAATATCGTGTCTTACAGTGGTGCTGATATCTTTAGGCACTTATCCCCAGAGGGGACTATTGGGTCTTTGATCCCTCTCTCTCTCTCACTGTAACACACACACACACACACTGTAACACACTCTCGCACTCACACACACACTCTCGCACTCGCACACACTCACTGTAACGCACACATATACACACTCACACTGTCTCACACACACACACACACTCTGGCTCTCTCTCTGGGTTGCTCAGTGCAAGCGTTGCATCACAACCGCTCTGAATTATTGAGGGGGAAACTAGCGGCTGATCTGGGACCCGGGGTAGCGTCGGCATGGGCCTTCCCTCCCGTTTCAGGCTGATAGAGCCAACTGGTCTGGGATCAGGTCGGCCCGTCTGCATGCCGGGTTGTTGTTTGTCTTTTTGGCTGACATGTTGTCTTCCACCATGGCAGCCTTTTGAAGCTGCTGAACTCTTCACCCCTGTCTGAGTGGGTCATCGAGAGAGAGAGAGAGACGGGGGAGAGAGAGACGGGGGAGAGAGAGACGGGGGAGAGAGAGGGGGGGAGAGAGAGAGACGGGGGGAGAGAGACGGGGGAGAGAGACGGGGGAGAGAGACGGGGGAGAGACGGGGGGAGAGAGACGGGGGAGAGAGACGGGGGGAGAGAGACGGGGGGAGAGAGACGGGGGGAGAGAGACGGGGGGGGAGAGAGACGGGGGGGAGAGACGGGGGAGAGACGGGGGGAGAGACGGGGGGGAGAGACGGGGGAGAGACGGGGGGAGAGACGGGGGGGAGAGACGGGGGAGAGACGGGGGGG
>CM055742.1:5918098-6255598 GCA_029465975.1 Dallia pectoralis
GCCACAGGGCTGTAATGAGTTGCTATCTATGTTTCTAACCTGGTCTGTGTGCTCCAATGAGAGGCGCACACACACACAGCACAAACCCACAGCCTAGTTAACCTCTACCGCCTGCCCGGCTTCCTAAATATTACCTGGCGATGCCCTCTGACCTTAGCATGGATACTAACCGGTCCGGAGCGTAGCGATGCGGGGGCTGGATAGATGTGATGGCAGCAGGTTTTATTAACATCTCGGATTTCCAACCGTTTTAATAATAATTTGAATTCGGGCTGATTTCAGAGTTCACGGTGACGGGTGGAGGTTGAAAACGTGAACAGAATGAGAGGCTGGAGGTCTGGTGGTGGTTGTGGTGGTGGTGGTGTAGCGTGCTCTGATGTGTGTTCCAGACCGTAAGCCTGTGGAGGTTTGACTTCCTTCACGTTGGTATAAGTCATATGAAGTTTATAGAGATTTGTGACAAACCCTGCCGGTGATATTTTAAGCAGAAGAGACGGGTATAAACCTGAAATGGCTTTTCTATGTGGACGAGGTTGTCACAGGCACTTGTTGTTTTAATGCTGTCCTCTCATCCAATCACCTTCCCCAGAGAGCAACAAGGATGCCGCCCACTACCAGAAGGTGACAGTGAAGGCGGAGCCTATGGAGGTGGACCCACCCAACGACCAGACCATGGCCTCTTCACACCAACTGGCCTTCAGCACTTTAGGGACGTGTGAGAAGCGCGAGCCAATGGGCAGCCTCCCTGATCTGTTGCCCCGCCCCCAGAAGCAAGACCTCTTCTCCCAGGACATGTCGGTCAAAATGGCTTCCGAGCTCCTCTTTCAACTATCAGGTTTGTAGTATTTTCTTAGCCTAACGCTAATCTTAACCATATACAAAAACCTGACAACTAAACCAAATGACAATTATTTCAAGTCTCTTCAGTTGTACATTCGTCACCAAATGTGCTGAATGTAGAATACTTCACAGAACATAAACATAAACACACAAAAAGAGATATAAATAGATAAACGTATGTGTAAGTAAAACGGGCAAACATTTAATTACACTAAAGCAAAAGGACACTTAACCATGGACTCTTAATCAGGTTGTTATTTTATTTATATATATATATATATGTCAGGTGACACATTATCTCTTGATAATCTATTGCGTCCAAATACAGTCAGATGTAAATCGGTGTTCGCCAAATTAGTCATTAGGAGTGTCCGAGGTGATACATCTACCTGAGTCAGGTGACTTTACAGGGTTTTACTATTGTGTCAGGCGTTTTTAGACAAACTCGGATGGTAAAAAATGTACCCACACACACACAGACACACACACACAGACACTTCCCAGACTCCACTATCAGACCACTCATTGTGGCGTTTTCGTGCTCCCCACTGAAACATGGCGTGACCCTCAGTCATAAATCTGTGTTTTCCTCGCCGCTCTGTCTGTGTTCAGGCTCAGCGTTTAGGGGACGCTGTATATTACCTGAAATGACCTTTGTAGGTTTAACACACACACACTTCTCCGCTTGGCAGTGACAATGACACTGAGGCAGCAGACAGCTGTTTGTTTTGCTATATGATGACTGAGCTCTGAAGTGGTCCCCGCTATCCCAAGGGGGGGGGGGGTAGTGGGTCTGGGTGGGGGGGCGGGATCTATCGTGGTGCGGGGGGTATCCAGGCCCCGCCTCCAGCTCAAGGTTTCAGATTGCTCTGTTTAAATGCCATGTACACCAGCACCTTGGAAATGGTGACAAAAATCACTCTTTGTCGGGAGGCGCACCAGCGGCACACACACACACACACCAGCACACACACACCAGCGGCACACACACACCAGTACACACACACCAGCACACACACACCAGCACACACACACCAGCACACACACACCAGTACACACACACCAGTACACACACACACAGCATCCACACACCAGCACACACACACCAGCACACACACACCAGCACACACACACCAGCACACACACACCAGCACACACACACCAGCACACACACACCAGCACACACACACCAGCACACACACACCAGCACACACACACCAGCACACACACACCAGCACACACACACCAGCACACACACACCAGCACACACACACCAGCACACACACACCAGCACACACACACCACCAGCACACACACCAGCACACACACACACAGCACACCAGCACACACACACACACACACCCACACACACACACACACACGCACACACACCCGCACACACACCAGAACACGCACACACACGCACACACACCAGCACACGCACACACACGCACACACCAGCACACACACACACACCAGCACACACCAGCACACACCAGCACACACCAGCACACACACACACACACGCACACACCAGCACACACACACACACACCAGCACACACACCAACACACACACCAGAACACGCACACACACGCACACACACCAGCACACGCACACACACGCACACACCAGCACACACACACACACCAGCACACACCAGCACACACCAGCACACACACACACACACGCACACACCAGCACACACACACCAGCACACACACCAGCACACACACACACACCAGCACACACACACCAGCACACACACACACACACCAGCACACCAGCACACACACACACACCAGCACACACAAGCACACACCAGCACACACACACACACCAGCACACCAGCACACACACACACACACCAGCACACACACACACACACACACACCAGCACACACACCAGCACACACACACACACACACCAGCACACACACACACACACACCAGCACACACACCAGCACACACACACCAGCACACACACCAGCACACACACTAGCACACACACCAGCACACACACACCAGCACACACACACACACACACCAGCACACACACCAGCACACACACCAGCACACACACACCAGCACACACACCCAGTGCCCATCTCCCCCCTCCCTCCTCTTCTCTTCAATATTGGGGACAACCGTTACACCTTCCCTGGGTTTAAACTATGACTATTTAAATATTGGGGACAACCATTACACCTTCCCTGGGTTTAAACTATGACTATTTAAATATTGGGGACAACCATTACACCGTCCCTGGGTTTAAACTATGACTATTTAAATATTGGGGACAACCATTACACCTTCCCTGGGTTTAAACTATGACTATTTAAATATTGGGGACAACCATTACACCTTCCCTGGGTTTAAACTATGACTGAAGCGAAAGGTAAAAAACAAGGGGAACAACCTCCAGGTGAGTTATACCACAATATTCCATACATACAGGTTTTATTGTGATTGGATCCTCCTTACAATGTTGGGAAGGGGTGGAGGCCACATTGAGACGAGGCCTGTGGCCACTTGGTAAGACAACCAAAGCATCATCACTGGGTTTATACCACAGTTTGTAACAATCATCACTTAAAGCAGTGCAAGGCCAAAATGAATCGTCGGGTCACCTAGAATAATCAATATATGTTTGCCCTGACCGCTGGGCGGTTCCATCTTAACCACGAATAGCTCGGTAATGAATTGTCATGGTCGTTGATGACTGCTGGTCTGATGTTGGTCTGTTTTTTTTATATGCATTTTTGCAGAAAAGGTCAGCAAAGCGAACGATCAGAAAGACGGCAACATGGTGGGCGTAAGCAGGTGAGAGTTACTACAGTAATCACAGTGGATGTTTGTCTCTGCCTGTTTGTGTGTCTGTCTGTTATGGTCTCTGCCTGTTTGTGTGTCTCTGTCTCTGCCTGTTTGTGTCTCTGTCTGTGGCTGTTATGGTCTCTGCCTGTTTGTGTCTCTGCCTGTTTGTGTCTCTGCCTGTTTGTGTCTCTGTCTCTGCCTGTTTGTGTCTCTGCCTGTTTGTGTCTCTGTCTCTGCCTGTTTGTGTCTCTGCCTGTTTGTGTCTCTGTCTCTGCCTGTTATGGTCTCTGCCTTTTTGTGTCTCTGTCTCTGCCTGTTATGGTCTCTGCCTGTTATGGTCTCTGTCTCTGCCTGTTTGTGTCTGGCTCTGCCCACATGCTTTCTGACGGTGTGTATCTATGCTCTCATGTCCCCTAGTCCATACCAGGAGGAGCACTTCAGACAATCACCCTTCAGCTCACGCTCCAAGTCCTCCTCCCCTGCAGAGGCCAGCTCCTCCTCCAGAACAGCCCTCCATGGTGAGACAGACCAGACAGGACCTATTAGACTTCAGTACATTTGGGCCTGACATTACTGATTCTTTATAACGCCTTGTGTTGCAGTCGCTATGGTTGCGGCTGTAAACATGTATAGCGTAATATATATATATTATAAAGTGTGTGGCTATATATATTGTCTGTGAGCTGTCATTTGTTCTGCACGACCGTGCTGGAGCCGGTTCTCTCTAGAAACCGAGTCTCCAGCCTTCCAGCTAGAAGGCCTCACATCTGGTTTACGCCCCCGTCTTCCTTCACATCTACCCAGCCGTGGGGCTCCGCTCTGGGCCCTAGCGTGCGGCCGCTCGGCGGCTCTGTGGTTGTCCCGGCGGTGCCCGTGGCAGACAGGCGGAGATATGGCGGGTAATTAACCTGTGCCAGCCTCGCCCGGTCCTCCCTGTGCCATCCGCCGGTTAATGAAAATCTGATTGGCTCCTCCCGTGTCAAGGGTGCCCTGAAAGTTAATTCGCCCAGCCGACGTCTCTGCTCCCTGGTTGCTTTGTGCAAACCCGTTTCTTTAATAATCCCATTCGTATTTTCTGTTTCGTAATTCTTTCCTCTTCTTCACTGTCTTTGTATCTGTTTCTGTTTAGTGACACGTCTTCCCTTTGCCTGTCCCCTCGCTCCGTACCTGGGTTCCGATTTCATTCTCTCATCTTCCCCTTTCAGACTTTTTTTTACTGCCTCATTACAATCTTTCTCTTCTTTCTACCGCTCGGTTCTTTCTGTCTGGCTGCAGCTATTGTAGTGGATCAGGACAGTCTGTCAGCCAGCCAGTCGGCCAGCCAGTCGGCCAGCCAGTCGGTCATCCAGTCGGTCATCCAGTCGGTCATCCAGTCGGTCATCCGGTCGGTCATCCAGTCGGTCATCCGGTCGGTCATCCGGTCGGTCATCCGGTCTGTCATCCGGTCTGTCATCCGGTCTGTCATCCGGTCTGTCATCCGGTCTGTCATCCGGTCTGTCATCCGGTCTGTCATCCGGTCTGTCAGCCGGTCTGTCATCGGTCTGTCATCGGTCTGTCAGCCGGTCTGTCAGCCGGTCTGTCAGCCGGTCTGTCAGCCGGTCTGTCAGCCGGTCTGTCAGCCGGTCTGTCAGCCGGTCTGTCAGCCGGTCTGTCAGCCGGTCTGTCAGCCGGTCTGTCAGCCGGTCTGTCAGCCGGTCTGTCAGCCGGTCTGTCAGCCGGTCTGTCAGCCGGTCTGTCAGCCGGTCTGTCAGCCGGCCTGTCAGCCGGCCTGTCAGCCGGCCTGTCAGCCAGCCTGTCAGCCAGCCTGTCAGCCAGTCTGTCAGCCAGTCTGTCAGCCAGTCGGTCAGCCAGTCGGTCAGCCAGTCGGTCAGCCAGTCGGTCAGCCAGTCGGTCTCTGTGTCCTGGATATCGGCGACCCAATACGCACGGCGACCCAATGCGCACGGCGCCTCCACAACACCTCAATTACTCCTTTTGCACTGAGGTCCTCTGGTTTCTTGGTTGGATTTAAATTGAGTGCATTGTAGGTAGAGACTTCGCCTGTAAAAATTTTCCATCTCTCTGGCTGTAATCGTGTGTGTGGTGTGTGGTGTGTGGTGTGTGTGTGTGTGTGTGACAGTGGCAATTGTCCTTCCTGTTCCGGGTCAAGCTCCATCCATCCAGCCTGGCTGAGGCCACGTTTCCCTCCCTCCATTGGCCTCCACCTCATATAGGACTAATTAAACCATTAACCACTTCAAGGCCCGCACTCAGTCCTCTAATTGCCCAATTACAAGAGCTCTGGCCGGGATCGCTGGTCCACCGTGGCCCCAGGATGACCTCTGGGCCCTTTCCACGACCCGGCCTCTCATCCCTTCAAAGGCTCTATGGTCGTTAGGGGCGGGAGGGGAGACGCCAATCAGTTATGGGGGGGCATCGGTGAAGCATCCGTAAGACTTTGGAGGCCATAAGATTGCTGCCAATTGTGGAGTAATGCCACTGCAGACATCTGCTTTACTAAGCCATCAAAGGAAATCGGCCCGTTATGCCTACACACACACACACACAAACACACACACACTTGTCAGCGCCACCCTCCAACTGGTGTGTGTGGTTGGAGGTCAGAGGTCACAGCAGGTGCAGGGGCTCTCATCAGGAGATAAACGCTAATTCAGTCAAAGACTTGGTTCAGTGGGATCTGGTTGGCTTTGTGTGGATGAGAGTGCCCATTGACGTTAGGGGGTTTACCAGTGGTGTGTGTGTGCACTCATTGGCTGAGAGAATCCCACACTCCAGGTAGCTGTAAATGCATTACCCAGAACACCACAGTGGGTTCGGGTCTGAACTTAAATGTTGTGCGAATGCTGCCAGAATGACAGAGAATTCATTTTCAAAAATGCTGTGAAAAATGTTTTTGAATCCGCTGGACTTGTACACGTTATATGAGAAACCTAGCCTTTTATTCAGGTGAAATTGTTCAATGGATTTAAATATTCCTCCCTCTCACGAGAGAGAGAGGCTGGAGAAAACGTTTTCTCGTCCTGAGATGATCGCCGTGAACAGGAAGTCCGTTCTTGGTTTCTGCGT
Organism: Dallia pectoralis; assembly: GCA_029465975.1. Lineage (NCBI taxonomy): Eukaryota > Metazoa > Chordata > Actinopteri > Esociformes > Umbridae > Dallia > Dallia pectoralis. Next base: position 5,924,820 of record CM055742.1, read on the forward strand.
CCAGTGATGGGGTGCTTATCCAACTGCTGGCCGTCCAGACGGGTCAAGATTGAATTATCTCCAAGCATCTCTTCCTCTGGAATCTCCCCATCTACTCCTCCTCCTTTGGGACAGAGGGAGCGATCCAGACCTTGCTGCTCCACCACCTCCCTTTCATCTTCCCCTCGTTTGCCCAAAATATGCCCCCAATCAAATTACCGGCTTGCCATGAGGCTTGCAAAGAATTGCTTTTTGTGAAGGTTGCCAACGGGTTGTACCTCAGTGTTAATGCTTCCCCCCTCAGAGAATATGCACCAGAACCTGTTAACGGGCTTATGGTAGATGCCACATATTGATGTTTGATTCTTCAGGTCCAGTAACGGGTCCACAGACCATTCTAGAAGGCATAGGCGACCTCCAGTTTTGTCTGTTTGTTAGGACACCCTGTTACCACAGTGGATGGTGGTCTGACACTACGGAAGATCCGGTCAATACCACAGTGGATGGTGGTCTGACACTACGGAGGATCCGGTCATTACCACAGTGGATGGTGGTCTGACACTACGGAGGATCCGGTCATTACCACAGTGGATGGCGTTCTGACACTACGGAGGATCCGGTCATTACCACAATGGATGCTGGTCTGACACTACGGAGGATCCGGTCAATACCACAATGGATGGTGGTCTGACACTACGGAGGATCCGGTCATTACCACAATGGATGGTGGTCTGACACTACGGAGGATCCGGTCATTACCACAGTGGATGGTGGTCTGACACTACGGAGGATCCGGTCATTACCACAGTGGATGGTGGTCTGACACTACGGAGGATCCGGTCATTACCACAGTGGATGGTGGTGTGACACTACGGAGGATCCGGTCATTACCACAGTGGATGGTGGTCTGACACTACGGAGGATCCGGTCATTACCAAAGTGGATGGTGGTCTGACACTACGGAGGATCCGGTCATTACCACAGTGGATGGTGGTGTGACACTACGGAGGATCCGGTCATTACCACAGTGGATGCTGGTCTGACACTACGGAGGATCCGGTCATTACCACAGTGGATGGTGGTCTGACACTACGGAGGATCCGGTCATTACCACAGTGGATGCTGGTCTGACACTACGGAGGATCCGGTCATTACCACAGTGGATGGTGGTCTGACACTACGGAGGATCCGGTCATTACCACAATGGATGGTGGTCTGACACTACGGAGGATCCGGTCATTACCACAGTGGATGGTGATCTGACACTACGGAGGATACGGTCATTACCACAGTGCAGTCTCGGTGTCAACGACAGGATCCTCCGTAGTGTCAGACCGCCATCCATTTGAGACTAGTCGCATTGTGCACTGCCTGTCCACTTTATTTACTCAAGGGAGGGAACGAGGATGTGGGGGGAAGGGGGTTAAGAGAAAAGAGGAGAGGTACAGAATGTTAATGAGTATCCGTGCCCTAATTCTGCATCGCTCCTTGTCGTGTGAGGGGCACTCTCTGTCTCCTCTTTGTGTTTCTCCTCATTCCTCTACCCTGCTCACCCGTGAACCGTCTCTTATCCAATCTCTCTCTCTCTCTCTCTCTCTCTCTTAATCTTCTCAGTCTCCCCCTCTCGCTCTCTCTCTTTCTTTGTCTTCTCTCTCTCTCCTTCTCTCTTTATCTTCTCTCTCCCTCTTTTTTTATCTTCTCCTCCCTCTCCCCCTCTCTCTCTTTATCTTCTCCTCCCCTCTCTCTTTATCTTCTCCTCTCTCTCCCCCTCTCTCTCTTTATCTTCTCCTCCCCTCTCTCCCTCTCTCTTTATCTTCTCCTCTCTCTCCCCCTCTCTCTCTTTATCTTCTCCTCCCCTCTCTCCCTCTCTATCTTCTCCTCTCTCTCCCCCTCTCTCTCTTTATCTTCTCCTCCCCTCTCTCCCTCTCTATTTATCTTCTCCTCTCTCCCCCCTCTCTCTTTATCTTCTCCTCCCTCTCTCCCTCTCTCTTTATCTTCTCCTCTCTCTCCCCCTCTCTCTCTTTATCTTCTCCTCCCCTCTCTCCCCTCTCTCTCTATCTTCTCCTCTCTCTCCCCTCTCTCTCTTTATCTTCTCCTCCCTCTCTCCCTCTCTCTTTATCTTCTCCTCTCTCTCCCCCTCTCTCTCTTTATCTTCTCCTCCCCTCTCTCCCTCTCTCTTTATCTTCTCCTCTCTCTCCCCCTCTCTCTCTTTATTTTCTCCTCCCCTCTCTCCCTCTCTCTTTATCTTCTCCTCTCTCTCCCCCTCTCTCTCTTTATCTTCTCCTCCCCTCTCTCCCTCTCTCTTTATCTTCTCCTCTCTCTCCCCCTCTCTCTCTTTATCTTCTCCTCCCCTCTCTCCCTCTCTCTTTATCTTCTCCTCTCTCTCCCCCGCTCTCTCTTTATCTTCTCCTCCCGTCTCTCCCTGCTGTATTTCTCCCTTTGCCCGTCTCCCTCCCCGCTGTCTCTCTGGGCGAGTGTGACCCAGTGCGCTAGTATGCTCTAAGTGCTGAATCCTGAATGCTGATTGGCCGTTAGTCGTGGTATATCACACTACTTTGTAGTCGTCTAATTGCGTTGGTAACTAGTTGACACCCGCAATTAGTCGTCTTGGAGGATCGTGGCGTGTTGCCAATAAAACACGGCTAAGCGGCGTGTCCGGACACACACGGCGATGCATCGTGCCAGAGCACAGATCTGAGCCGTGGTATATTGGCCGTATTCCACAGACACTTGTGCATGTCCGGTTAGATACGATTGGACACCCACACACGCGGTCACGTCTTGGGACGTACAGGGAGGTAACGGCCAAATGGTACCCTGTACCACGGATGCTGGAATTAGCATGACGACAAGTAGCTAGGTTACCGTGTTCGCTGCTCTGAGAACAGCGTGAGAGTTCAGTGGAGTTCGATGCGTATTGGGGCGTTCCATTCTGCCTACGAACGCAGCACAAGTGGAATTTGATGAGTATTGGGACGACGACGATGTTGATAATGATGATTGTGTGTGTGTTTCCAGACCCAGACGGGGAACGCGTGGAACCCGGGGGGAACGCCCAGTGGGACAGTGAACAGCTGTACCCGTGTCCCGTTTGTGGTAAAGTGTTCGGCCGCCAGCAGACCCTGTCCAGACACCTGTCTCTACACACAGGTGAGTCCCATTGCCTTCACGCGCCTGCCAGCCAATCACAGTCTGCAGGTCGGGACGTCTTATTATTCCTCTGGTGGCGGGGGGGGTTTAGTGTGTAATGCCTGGTAATATATAAGGTTCACAGGACTAGATTACCTTTCCTATAAAGAGATTACCACTTTTATTAGTCTCAGCGGAATACTGCCTGTGTAATTACCAAGCCAGAAGACTGCCCTGTCGCTAGTACACACACACACACACACACACGTATACATCATTTGAACACGCATCCCATTGCAATTCTACAAATGTTGACATGGTAGAGGGAGATATCTATAATTCTCAATTTCCAGACTGTTCTACTTCCTCTGTGGGAAACAAAGATAAACCGACAGACTTGTTGGTAAATTGTGTGTGTGTGTGTGCGTGTGTTAGTGTGCGTGTGTTAGTGTGTGCATGTGTGTGTGTGCATTATGTAGAGGTTGAGGTAATGGGACTTGTAGAGTGTGTTTTTACGTTGAACAGAAGTTCTTATACATAGACTTAGTAAGTCCATTGTGTGCGTGCGTGCGCGTGCGTGTGTGTGTGTGCCTGCGTCGGTACACATCGCTCCCTCTCAGACATTGAGAGTCGTCTGTTGTCATGTGTTCTGTTCGTCTGTCCTTCCAGAGGAGCGGAACTATAAGTGTCACCTGTGTCCTTACGCAGCCAAGTGCCGAGCCAACCTCAACCAGCACCTGACCGTCCACGCCGTCAAGCTGGTCAGCACCGACGCCGAGCAGATGGTCAACGCCGCCGCGGACAGACCGGAGAGGAAGAGCTGCCCCTATTATTACAGGTGATGACCGCCGAACGCGTTCTCACTAACCCCATTTTTAGTTTATTTAACGAACACTGGTTACACCGAGCTGACCGTTGACCCGCAAAAATACTAATTTTGCCAAGGTCAAAGCAGATCTGCATGCAAGAGTAGGCCGAAAATCATTTCGCTATAATGCGAGACCGATGACGGCGAAAAGGTGACGACGAAAGGACGAGTTTTATCGCAGTAGTTGGAGCTAAAGATTGGAGAACTGACTGTCTGTGTTTTACGCCACATTGCCTGTGTGGTCGAGGACAATATGGGCATCACTTGTTATTCCTTCATGCTCCGAAAGCACAGATTTGCACCTTCGTGAACGTTGTGTCAAATCTGTGTTGCTCTCTCGAATCCCATTACAGGGAAAGCAAGCAGCAATATCAATTACGGGTTGCACAACAAAACGAAACATTTTGGTAATCGCTCAAAGCATATTTTTTTTACCATGCTGGTTATTTGACTTTGGTTGACTGTGGTTTGTTTGTTGGCGCCAAACGTGGTGGTTCCAGTATATTAGAACCCACTGACCTCCTGGGAGTTTCACACAGTACAGCAGCATCTGAAAGTTTACAGAGAATGGTGCCATTAACAAAATATCATCCAATTAGAAGCAGTTCAGTGACCTGATACTCGGACATGATACTCTCGGACCTGATACTCTCGGACCTGATACTCTCGGACCTGATACTCTCGGACCTGATACTCTTGGACCTGATACTCTCGGACCAGATACTCTCGGACCGGATACTCTCGGACCGGATGGACCTGATACTCGGACCTGATACTCATTACAAGAAACGGGACTCATTACAAATACAGATTTGCACCTTTGTGAACGTTATGTCAAGTCTGTGTTGCCTTCTCAAATCCCATTACAGGGAAAGCAAGCATTACAAATACTCTGACCTACTCCCTTCAACAACGGTGTGCATTAGGGCATCTCTCGAAGTAATATAGAAGTATTCAACGTATAATTATCGATTCATTTAAATGTACTGTAAATAAAACACCTGGTGTTAAACAGATGACTTTTGACCCTCTCCTATCTGTGACCCGCTTGTTAAATCGCTCCCGTTTCCTGTTTCTCCCCAGCTGCCACGTGTGTGGCTTCCAGACTGAGTTGAACGCCCAGTTCGTCAGCCACATGTCCCTACACGTGGACAAGGAGCAGTGGATGTACTCGCTGTGCTGTGCCATCTGTGACTACGTGTGTGTGGAGGAGAGCAACATGAAGACTCACGTCAGCCAAGGACACACAGGTAAGATGGCTGGGAACCTTCCGTAGGGAACCTTTTGTAGGGAACCTTTTGTAGGGAACCTTTTGTGGGAACCTTTTGTAGGGTACCTTTCATAAGGAACCTTCCGTAGCAGGGAACCATTTGTAAAAACGGTAAAGAGAACCGCGCGTTCCCTCGGATTTATTGATGAAAAACAGGAATGTTCTGCCACCAGAGTACGGATCAGTAAGTCACGGCCAATTGTGTCGTCACCACAACTTTTGTCCAATTAGTCAAATTGCCCAAAGTATTTGCTCTGTACAATTCTTTATTTTCCAGTTAATTATATAGAACCTAATAAATAAAACATCAACGGGCATGGCCTCGACCACATTGACTTTCTAAATATTTTCTAGCACAGCTTTTGGCGGAAATATCTGCAATCAAGAGCCGCTTGTAAGCACGGGCGAGCTTCGTGCACATCTGTACTGCCGCTTTTATTGTGGAAACTGCCTTATTTCCCAGGTTGGAATGTTGCCTCCCAACACCTCTTTGTGGATGTCTTCACCTGTTTTTAATCTTATTATATATATAATAATATATCATTGAGTTGACAACACGTGGTGCCAGTTGGAGCTGTGGGATCTTCTGTCTGAAGTTCAGGTTGAATCTGTGGCAGTTGAGCTGGGTGTGTTTTCCCGTCATTCAAACTATTATTCACTGCACTTATTCATCAAGCTGTCTCTTAACATCCGGGGAACGGACACCACAGGACACCTTCAGGGGTCTTGTGGACTTTACGCCTCAGCGGGTTGGCGCTGTTTTGGCGGCACACGGAGGTCATAATGTGTTGGTTCATCATCGGATATGTGTATATGATGACTAAAACAATGATGGAACATTTCTTGGTTTTATTGGATTATTTAGCAGTGATACTTTTTTTATGTAGGAAGTGGCTTTTTCAGGTTGCAGCCGTGTATTTAGGAGGGAAGCGAAATGTTCGGCACGCTGAAGATAAGCCACAGAGAAAGTGAAACTTCATCAAAGGAGTCACCTCACTAAAACAAAGAAATGAGACAAGACAAGAACCTCGGTTCCTCTGGATCCCTAAGGCTGACCTTACCGGGACTTTAAAAGCCGCAGGTCCGGAACCCCGGCCGGTCGATGTTGTGTTTTCGGACCAGAGCGGCTTTGTCCGTTTGATCGTCCGACGCTGTTGTCCGCTGTGCCCTTCTGCAGCCTGTGTGGGTTTGGACGGAAGCATAGCAGACCGCTGAGGGCTCCTGGAGGAGTATGGGTTAGTGGCCTTGTTTATCTGTGGGGGCTGCACCTTATCGTGCCTCTGGGTAAAAATCAATAGGCCCCCTAGTTCTGTAGAGGCAGACCAGAGATTATACACACACAGGCAGAGAGCCGTCCATGCTTGGCATTTAGGCCTTTAGACTGCTGAGAACACACCCAAGTGGGTCAAAGAAAAGGCTGCTGGTTGTTTGTTAGCTGTTGGTGTCTTGGTCTGGACAGGAAGTCTGACTAGGCTCATGATAGACATGGAACAGGCTTAACTAAGCAGGTGTTACGGCTGAAGCTGCTTGTTTCTGTGAAGCTGCTTGTGTCTGTTAGGATAGGCTGTGTTACGGCTGAAGCTGCTTGTTTCTGTGAAGCTGCTTGTGTCTGTTAGGATAGGCTGTGTTACGGCTGAAGCTGCTTGTTTCTGTGAAGCTGCTTGTGTCTGTTAGGATAGGCTGTGTTACGGCTGAAGCTGCTTGCGTCTGTTAGGAAAGGCTGTGTTACGGCTAAAGCTGCTTGTGTCTGTTAGGATAGGCTGTGTTACGGCTGAAGCTGCTTGTGTCTGTTAGGATAGGCTGTGTTACGGCTGAAGCTGCTTGCGTCTGTTAGGATAGGCTGTGTTACGGCTGAAGCTGCTTGCGTCTGTTAGGATAGGCTGTGTTACGGCTGAAGCTGCTTGCGTCTGTTAGGATAGGCTGTGTTACGGCTGAAGCTGCTTGCGTCTGTTAGGATAGGCTGTGTTACGGCTGAAGCTGCTTGCGTCTGTTAGGATAGGCTGTGTTACGGCTGAAGCTGCTTGCGTCTGTTAGGATAGGCTGTGTTACGGCTGAAGCTGCTTGCGTTTGCTAAGCTGTTTTCTTGTCGCTAAAGCTGACCTTTTCTTACTAAGATATGTGTTGTTGTTTGCTGAAACTGGCACGGCTGTTGACATGTTTTGTTACTATTCTAGCTGGTTACTTCTAGGATATGTTGTGTTACGGCTGAAACCAACCTTCCTACTGACATGTTTTGTTATGGCTAAAGCTGACACATTTTATTTTTTAAATAATGTTATTGATAAACTGGAGAAAGCCTGTTTGAATGCAATTTCATAGAAAAAGTCACTCCATGTTAATTTAAACGTTTCCAATTTCTTTTAGCTTAATGATAATGTTCACTTTTCAACCCTAAATAAGGGCAAGTTGCACCTTCAGGAGATTGAAAGCAGTGCACGCCTCTATGCGTAGTTCATGATGTCACCCTCACTGTTCAGGGTGAAGCGTGGAAGATAAATGACGTCTGGACATATTCAATGAACAAGTATTCTCTGAGTGTCCTGAATATTAATTATTCTTTAGCCTTCTCCTAGATAGTCAAGAGGCGTGTAAGCCCAGTCAGCCTCCAGAGTTCCTCTGTACAATGACATCTGCATTAAGGCACATTCAAGGATGTACGCTTTGAATGTGCGTGCGGCTGAGAATTAAGATTTTGGTGCACCTGCCATGGTGGGAAGTAGATTCATAGGATTTGTTTTTTATAATTTCGGGCGACACACATAATGTGCTATGAAGTAGTAGATAATACGTTATGTTCTAATACTGTGTTTTTAAAAAGACAAATCGGGAATATCTTTTAATAGTTAACTACATTCTTGATTAAGCACGCTTTAACGACATTCGAGTATTTAGGCGGAACACATTATTCAGCTGCCCCTTTAAGGGATAGACCGTTGCTGTGGTAACTGGGCACTCACTGAAGTGAGAAGAAAAAAAACGGACTTGACTGGGGACTTCTGTGATGTCTCACTCGCACACTTTCTCCGCTAACGCTAGCAGCAGTTGCAACAAAGTCGTACTAACATTGAAAAACAGCCTGGCGTGTGAACAAAACGATCTGACTGTCCAAGAAGCGCCGAGACAAAGTCACACTTCAGTCACCTCTCTCGCCAATTCCGGTCACCTTTCTTGCCAATTTGGAAACGGCCGTTTCTACGGCTCTGTGACGACTGCCTACTTGCATGTACATATCCACAAATGTTTTATCCACCGAAATATGAAATGTATACGGTATCAATTCCAAAATTCCGTTTGCCCATGTCGTGTGCACGTGTCTATGCTAATCAGTAGTGGACGTGATGCAAATATTAAAAAAGACACCCAACGTGTGCCATTGTGGTAATAGTGCAACACTGAGTGTTGTGATTGGCTGTGACACAGATACAACCAAGGCACTGTTAGCATGTTAAAACCGGAAATACAACTCAGTCTTGGCCATGCTTATAGGCTACAATGACCAACAGACCTGTAGTTCGCAGGTACTGTCCGTGCTTAATTGTTGATCGTTTACAAATACAGGAATAACATTTTGTTTGTTCACTGCCTGCTCACGGTCTTAGACTCTCAAATACCAGAACGTCAAGTCTTTTTGACGTTGGCGATTGTCAACCTGTTATCCCAACAAGCTTGTAGCTCTGGTTTTGGCAGTAAATCTAGTGTGGTTCTTCTGTCTGAGCACACGGGCGGTCTAGCAGAGGAGAACGCTTTCTGCACCTGTAAGTGTTTAGATAATTATGACCTTTAAAGATTTTAAATCCTTTCAACCGTCATGTGATTTGTGGACTCATAAAATATGTCGTTTGTAAAGGTTTCCCGCTAGGATATTACTTAAAGGAATATTTGACCCCTTTTTGCCATTCCCTGTGAGGAGAAAGGCCATATTCAGCTTAAAGTTACGGTTAGACTTGGGTGTTAGAATGTGGAATTGTGGATATACGTCACAGTTGGGTCCATTGGATATGAATATGCAGGTTCCCCACAAGGACAGTGATCCTTTCAAATGAGTGTGAGTGTGTGTGTGAGTGAGTGTGTGAGTGTGTGAGTGTGTGAGTGTGTGAGTGTGTGAGTGTGTGAGTGTGTGAGTGTGTGAGTGTGTGAGTGTGTGAGTGTGTGAGTGTGTGAGTGTGTGAGTGTGTGTGTGTGTGAGTGTGTGAGTGTGTGAGTGAGTGAGTGAGTGTGTGTGTGTGTGTGTGTGTGTGTGTGTGTGTGTGTGTGTGTGTGTGTGTGTGTGTGTGTGAGGGCAGCCGTCGGCCATTTCACAATCCATGGCCCCCCCCTCCCCCCCTCCCTTTGTTGAGCTGTGCCCTGAGATGCTCCCGCCATCTTAGCTCCTTTGGCCGTGACCCTCATCCCTTCTCAATCGCACTCCCTCCCTCTCTGTCTTCCTTTGAGTCTCTCCGTTCCAGTGGATTGCGGGCAGGCAGGCGGGCGGGCAGACAGGGGGAGGTAGAGGGGGATGGAGGGAGACGGGGGAGGGATGGAGAGATCAATAAAAGCACACTGGCGGTTGATTGGACTGGCAGTGGGGCTGTAGTCAGAGGCCCGGCCACTGCAGTTGAGCCGTCTGCAGCACGCAGACTATTTCCGTGCGCGTGTTTATTCAGCACTCGACGAGCCGTGTGTGTGTGTGTGTGTGTGTGCGGTTTGTACTCAGGTGGTTTACTGCCGTTTCTGGCGTTGACAGAATCGGGCCATTTTGCCTCATAACGGACTGCGACACGGGGAATGGGATTGAAATGTAATATTCCAATTGATCTTCATCTCCATTGGCAACAGCTGTCACGCCGTTGTCACACTGAACAAAGATAATGCTGATCAAAATATTGGCCGACTGACCCCTTGACCTTTGCTGCTCCCCTTCTTTCTTCTAGGTCTCAGCTCGCGGAGCCCCCTCAGTGAGACCAAGAGCACCTCTTCCTCCCTGTCGGCCCTCAGCGATTCGCTGAACAGCTCAGAGAGCGGAGACCTCACCCACGGCAATGAGGAGCTCAAGAGCCTGCTGGCTCCGCCCTCTTCTGCAGGCAGCCAATCCAGCACCGGCAGCCACTCTGGATCTGGGACTGAGGAAAAGTCTGAGAAAGGCAAGGCATTCTGGGATATAAATGGCTCGCTATGTAAAAGCGACAGTTAGATTCAATCTAAATATGCATCCTTAAACTCAAATGTCTACTACTAATGTCAGTCTCTTATATATTAACATTGCTGATCATCTATGGGAAAATCAGAGAAATACAAGTAAAACATGACACAGATTAAACCAGAGCATGAAGACGACAATGACTAGTTCACACTCAAGTTCCATGTCTCTCACTGTCTCCGCCTCCCTCTCTTTGTTCCCGTCTCTCTCTCTCTCTGTCCCTCTCTCTCTCTGTCCCTCTCTCTCTCTGTCCCTCTCTCTCTCTGTCCCTCTCTCTCTCTGTCCCTCTCTCTCTGTCCCTGTCCTCTCTCTCTCTCTCTCTCTCTCTCTGTCCCTCCCTCCCTCTCTCTCTCTCTGTCCCTCCCTCTCTCTCTCTCTGTCCCCGCCTCTCCCTGTCCCCGCAGGCTTCGAGTGTGTCTTCTGCAATTTCGTGTGTAAGACGAGGACTATGTACGAGCGCCACCTCCAGATCCACCTGATCACACGCATGTTCGAGTGCGACATCTGCCACAAGTTCCTGAAGACACCTGAGCAGCTGCTGGAGCACAAGAAGTGCCACGCCGTCCCCACCGGAGGGCTCAAGTAAGGAAAGCAAGTACAGACAGCGGTTCCTACTCCACCCACCTACCCACCGGTCCACCCCAAATCCTCATCCAACCCCCTCCACCCAAACCCCTCCACTCAACCCCTCCACCCCCAAACCCCTCACCCAAACCTCTCCCCAGAAACAGACTGACCTACGGAACCGTCTAGACGACATCCGCGCACACAGACAGCGTCCAGTTCACCTGTGTCGACGCACACCTAGCATGTTCGTACCGTGGATCGTACACTTCCCCGAATATCCAAGAGACCCCAATCTGACTCCCTCTATTCCTCCGTTGCACTGTGATACACACACACACAAACACACACACACGGCCAAGCCCATCTGTTCGTGTTAAACGAGCGTTGCCAGTACGCGAAGCTAACGCTGACACGTTAATGGCACTGGCGCTGTGCTTTCTAAGTCGCGATAACGTACAGACCAGGCGCTCATTCCACACATCGAGGGAAATATTTATGTTCGCTCAAAAAAACAGAACAAGTTACACTTTAGATGGCTGGAACGTCAAACACAACATCCACTGTCATTTCTGTGCCCTTTTTTATTGTGTCTTTCCTGTCAAAGTTGTTTGCCATGATGCAGTCAGTGCCATGTGTCGAGTCATCAATCAGGTCTCATCTCATCGTGAACCGATTGGTCAACGCTATCACTGTGCCCCGAGTTATCATCGCTGTTCACCAGATGTGCGGGAAACACAGAGTCACAGGAGAAAGGAGAAAGAGAAACCGACTGAGGACGAGGATGTGTCGCATTTGTTTGGCTAGCTGTAGCGCTACGCCAGTTTACATTCAGGCGTTTTGTCTTCGGTGTGAAAGCGGGAGAGGTCTACAGAGGTGTTTCGTTGTTGTGTTCTAGTCTTGTTTTAGGGCGGACTAGTAAGATGAGCGAGGAGACGAAGGTGAAGGCCTCACGCCACCGTTGACAAACCGAAACCCCGCAAACCGCTAACAGCTCAAACACCTCCGCACTCGTACCAGTTAATTATAAGCGCAAGTGGCAATAGGTGAATTACATTCCGAACGCCGTCAATTGGCTTAGGAGCAGTGTTAGTTTATTCAGGAGGTTGTCTGTTCGTTGCACTGGTAAAACGTGTGTAAATGTGCCGTGTATTTGGCGGTTCAGTAGGTTATCTATAAACGCAGAGATAAAGACACTGGTATCCCAAACAGGGCTGACCCCTGTGTCTAGTGCAAGGTGCTATCGCCACGGCGACGTGTCCAGTTGTGTGTTGTGAGAGGTTGTTGCGTGCGTGTCCTTACAAGTGGACATTGGGCTGAAATGACCACCCCCGCGGCGTTACGGGAGTCGTCTCCAATTCAGCCGCGCGAAAAGGCGCCGAACACGGACTGACAGGATGTTATGTAAAGCAACGAACAAGACGATTGAGAGAGAGAGAGAGAGCGAAGGCCGCCACGTTTGGACTGTAGTGTGCAGCGAGTGTGCAGCATGAGGTGTTCTCCACATGGCCGGTTGTATTCTGAGGTGATTCTGTTCTGCAGGGTTTGTGAAGCGCTTTGGGGCCCAGAGCAGATGAATGGTGCTATTTGAATGTAAGTGCCACATTTCCATTTACTCCATTTATCCTTGCATTCCCAATTCCATCCAATCCTGTGTGCTTGCTTTCTGGAACCTATCTTTGCCCAGTCAACACGAATGTAGCTGTACCACACACACACACACACACACACACACACACACACACACACAATTCACCGGTCACACACACACACCGAACATTCCCTGAGGGTAGAGTATTCACATCACACACGCACAAATACGCACACACACACACCCTTCCTCCTGCACCCTTCCTCCTCCTCATTCTCCTCTTCATCTTCCTGTGTGTTAAAATTTGACGGTGTGTGTATTGTTCGATGTGTGTGTGTATTTAACTTCTCCTCGTTAAACCCCCCGTTGCATTTGTGCGCCCACCCCCCACACACTTCCCTCCCATCCCATTTTCCCAGGTGCCCCTTCTGCGTTTATTCCACCAATCGGCCGGCTGCCATGGAGTGCCACCTGAAGACCCACTACAAGATGGAGTACAAGTGCCGCATTTGCCAGTCGGTGTGGCGCGACCAGCCGGCGCTGGAGAGACACGCGCGGCAGCACCGCCTGGGGAACCACTACCGGTGCGGCCAGTGTGGCTACCTGTCCAAGACGGCCAACAAGCTGATCGAGCACGTGCGCGTGCACACGGGCGAGCGGCCGTTCCACTGCGACCGCTGTGGCTACAGCTGCAAGCGCAAGGACAACCTGAACCTGCACAAGAAGCTGAAGCACGCGCCGCGCCAGACCTACAGCTGCTCCGAGTGCCGGTTCGCCACCACACACCCGTTTGTCTTCAGCCGCCACCTCAAGAAGCACCAGGGAGGAGGAGGGGGGAACGAGGAGGAGGAGTTCCGGGCCCAGCTCGGGAGTTCTGGCGGGGAGCCCTTCCTCGTGGGCGGGGCCGGGAGCAGCGGGGGGAGTGGCAGCAACAGCCCCCTGATGAGCCTGTCTGCCTCCCAGGCCTTGCAGTCCGTCGCCCTGTCACTCATCGCGGGGAAGCACCGCCTCCAGCCGGAAGTCCCGCCCCCGGCCCGGGGTCACCCGGCAACGGCCGCAGCCAATGGCGGCAGTGGCGGCGGCGCCCCCTCCTCCCTCTTCTTTCCCTCCCCCCGCCACGTGTACGAGCAGTACAGGAACGGCGAGCGGGCTCACCTGATGCCCGTCACCGCGCTGTTCGCTCACCGCCGGCGCAGCACATTCCACTCGGCCCTGTCCAGACTCCACAGGCCCTCCTCTTCTCCTCGCTCCCCCGCGTCACTCAAACACTCCTTCTTGGCTTACCTTGGACTGGGACAGACGGAGGAGGCCAATACCGTGTGACTGTTCCTCCTCGTCCCCCTCGCCGGGCCACGGCTGGTCTGGAGACTTTTAAATCATGCCAGCTGAAAAAGGGCGGGCAGTGACAGACACATGTAGTTACAATAGACAACGGGGGGTGGAATAATAATAACAATTTATCAGAGAAAAGGCTGTATGTGCTAAAAAAGAAATCATTTATATCAAAAGCTGCTTTTCCTATCTGTTATATCGATCGAAATATTACTCTAGTTTTTGTTTCATTTTGTTTGTTTTTTGAACTTTTCGAATGACATGGACCCAACTGTATTACCTGAAGAACGTATCCGTGTTTCGTTTTTTTCTTTGTTCGAAAATATGAAAAGTAAGAAACGAAACTTGCAAGTGCTATGGCATTTTTAGTGCATTTCTCTTTTTCGCTACTACGCATCAGAATAGCATGAATGTGTCTCCAGTAGTTTGACGTTTGTCTTTTGATAGGGTAATGACGGCCCATGCCCACAGGTCGTATAAATGTGATACGCCCCACACAAGAACCAATGAAACGGAGTGCTTTTTTCTGTCAAAAGTCTCGTTTCCAAAGCAACACCTCAAACCCCACACTTATTAATTATTTAACAGACGCATACTGTACATAGTTTGGTAGCCTTCAATCCCACAAGAAATGTTTTTTTTTGCTTTTCTACGACGACGGAACCGTGTGCATGAAACGTAGACGGAGCTCACCTTTGTCTTAGGACGCGGTTGTCTTAGCAACCCACGCACGCAGGCGACACAGTGTGCGTCGTCCGGATTCGAGACCCCTTTGTCACACAGACTCAAGGTCAGGTTGAATTGGCAAACAGTGTCCTGGTGTAGCCGGAGTCCTGGTGTAGCCGGAGTCCTAGCCGGAGTCCTGGTGTAGCCGGAGTCCTGGTGTAGCCGTAGTCCTGGTGTAGCCGTAGTCCTGGTGTAGCCGTAGTCCTGGTGTAGCCGTAGTCCTGGTGTAGCCGTAGTCCTGGTGTAGCCGTAGTCCTGGTGTAGCCGTAGTCCTGGTGTAGCCGTAGTCCTGGTGTAGCCGTAGTCCTGGTGTAGCCGTAGTCCTGGTGTAGCCGTAGTCCTGGTGTAGCCGTAGTCCTGGTGTAGCCGTAGTCCTGGTCACTGGCGGGCCTGTGCTGTGGTGCCAATAACCATAGGAGTTGGCCGGACAGCACAAACAGATGTGAAACCAGGCTAGTGTTAACCCATGAGACCAGGCTAATGCTAACCCATGAGACCAGGCTAATGCTAACCCATGAGACCAGGCTAATGCTAACACATGAGACCAGGCTAATGCTAACCCATGAGACCAGGCTAATGCTAACCCATGAGACCAGGCTAATGCTAACCCATGAGACCGGGCTAATGCTAACCCATGAGACCAGGCTAATGGCTAATGCTAACCCATGAGACCAGGCTAGTGTTAACCCATGAGACCAGGCTAGTGTTAACCCATTAGACCAGGCTAGTGTTAACCCATTAGACCAGGCTAGTGTTAACCCATGAGACCAGGCTAGTGTTAACCCATGAGACCAGGCTAGTGTTAACCCATGAGACCAGGCTAATGCTAATCCATGAGACCAGGCTAATGCTAACCCATGAGACCGGGCTAATGGCTAATGCTAACCCATGAGACCAGGCTAGTGTTAACCCATGAGACCAGGCTAGTGTTAACCCATGAGACCGGGCTAGTGTTAACCCATGAGACCGGGCTAGTGTTAACCCATGAGACCGGGCTAGTGCTAACCCATGAGACCGGGCTAATGCTAACCCATGAGACCGGGCTAATGCTAACCCATGAGACCGGGCTAATGCTAACCCATGAGACCAGGCTAATGCTAACCCATGAGACCGGGCTAATGCTAACCCATGAGACCAGGCTAATGCTAACCCATGAGACCAGAGGTCCTATTGATTAGAAAACCACGCCGTAGAGAAACTAACTTACATGTTGGATACGACACACAAGTCCGATGTTGAGGAGGTGACAGGGCGAACGGGTCCACGGGCCGACTTGGTGGTGCTTTTTGGAGCTCTTTTGTAATTTTGTGTAAACGGTTAAGAAGATAAACCGGGTTTAAAAATAATAATAACAATAATACAGAAAGAAACTCGTTCCAAAACGACTTGAATGAATGTATTTGTCTTTGTCGGTGTGCGTCAACGTCAACGGGATGACAGGGGTTAAGGCAACTGCCAATGGGTTCTGTTTCCCATATAGAAGAAAAGAGTCGCCTTCTGTGTCCCCCACCCCAGACTGTTGGTTTGGTCGGTCGGTGGCCTTCTGTGTCCTCCGCCCCAGACTGTTGGTTTGGTTTGGTCGGTCGGTGGCCTTCTGTGTCCCCCCCCCCCCAGACTGTTGGTTTGGTTTGGTCGGTCGGTGGCCTTCTGTGTCCTCCGCCCCAGACTGTTGGTTTGGTTTGGTCGGTCGGTGGCCTTCTGTCCCCCCCAGACTGTTGGTTTGGTTTGGTCGGTCGGTGGCCTTCTGTGTCCCCCGCCCCAGACTGTTGGTTTGGTTTGGTCGGTCGGTGGCCTTCTGTGTCCCCCGCCCCAGACTGTTGGTTTGGTTTGGTCGGTCGGTGGCCTTCTGTGTCCCCCGCCCCAGACTGTTGGTTTGGTTTGGTCGGTCGGTGGCCTTCTGTGTCCTCCGCCCCAGACTGTTGGTTTGGTTTGGTCGGTCGGTGGGCTTCTGTGTCCCCCCCAGACTGTTGGTTTGGTTTGGTCGGTCGGTGGCCTTCTGTGTCCCCCGCCCCAGACTGTTGGTTTGGTTTGGTCGGTCGGTGGCCTTCTGTGTCCCCCCCCCAGACTGTTGGTTTGGTTTGGTCGGTCGGTGGCCTTCTGTGTCCCCCGCCCCAGACTGTTGGTTTGGTTTGGTCGGTCGGTGGCCTTCTGTGTCCCCCCCGCCCCAGACTGTTGGTTTGGTTTGGTCGGTCGGTGGCCTTCTGTGTCCCCCCCCCAGACTGTTGGTTTGGTTTGGTCGGTCGGTGGCCTTCTGTGTCCCCCCCCAGACTGTTGGTTTGGTCGGTCGGTGGCCTTCTGTGTGTTTCTTTCCCCCCAGACTGTTGCTCATTTGTCTCTCCTCTGTCTCCTGATTTGTACTGAGCCTTTTTAAACATAACACGATGAGTATTTTCTACTAACATTATTACTGTAATTATTATTATTAAGAACCCATTCTGAGGACGGCTCCCGTAGGTGCAATGTTATTGACGAGGATGCAGCCATTGGTTTGTACAGGATTTGTTTCCACGGTGGTGAAGCTCCTGTTACCGTCAGCAGAGACACGGTACCGATTCCCCCCCGTTCTCTTTTTTTGATTTGTAATTGCACTTAACCTTGTCTCATTTCAAAACCAAAAGCACTTAGTTCGTACTGTTGTCTAGTTTCCTTTGAAAAGTGCTAACTATTGATTTGTCGATCCGACGTCACACGAAACAGGACTGAGATGTTTGCCAAGAATGATCCGAATCAAAACTACGATTTCATGGTGTAAACATTTTCTGGTTTAGTGCAAATGGTTTTGACTTCTGATCTCGGAGAGCAGATGAATACAAATTGCATGAATTAGTGAGTGTAGGTGAAACTAAACCCCCCCCTGGGATACTGAAAGGGCCCAGGCTAAATTGCGAAAGCCAATTTTGCACAGTGTTGCACTTTTTGAATATAAAAAATGTATTTATCAGTAAAATTTGCTCAAAATGTAGTGTACATGAGTTCAGGCCACAGAGTACAGGCATTTGTATTGTTATTATTAAAAAGCTTTACCCATATAATTTACAGTGTTCGCATTCCCCAGTGGTTTTTATGCCAAAATGGTTTCTTGTTTGTAAAGGGATTACTTTTTCCTCACCTGATTTTCTTTGTTTTTGTCGCTTGTTTATTGTACTTATACTTGTCTTATTTGTTGTCGGTGTTTTGAATACTTTTTTACATTACGGTGACAAATTGTAATTAATTGGACAGCGAACAACACATTAAGACCAAATGAAACTTAAAAGCCAGGTTGTGATGCTAGGATTGAATCCGTCACATCCTGGTTACGATGGAGGGGGGCGTAACCGTTTAAGCCCCGCCTTGTCTTCTGTTTGTTCCCTCTGCTGTGTTGTTCAATGTCCAGCATGCTGTATCCTGGTTGGTGCTACATCATGTGGAGTACAAGGTGCCCCCCCCACACACACACACACACACACACTTTCCCCTATCCAGGAAGGTCTAGCTCCTTATCTATCAGAGTTATCGTTTAGACTCTAGTGCCACATGGTGGAGGCTAATAAACCGCCTGAGACCTCTGGGAGTGAGTCAAACTGATTCTCAGGGTCCAAATAATCAAAAAGAAAGGACACGCCCATTCATTATGTATTCATTATTAACGCACGCCCATTTTCTATGGCACCTTTTTCCAACTGTCTGCCTTCCCAGCACCTACTGGATAATCATTATGTAATCAAGAAAGGCTGCAGTTTTCTTCAAAAAAAAAATATAAATGAACCCAAACCCCCTTCCTGGTCTTTAGGGAGACAACAGTGGCATGGATTGCTTCCGCGAACATTTCAAAACCCAGTATTTCTAAGCACTTATCTTTGCTTTTTATTTTGTATTTGCCTAATTGTGAAGAAGCAGCAGCGCACAGTGACTTTAAATGTTCAATCGAGTGACTACCTTTCTGGGCTCTTGGGGAGTCTGCATGACATTGCTATATTGCTAGGTTTCTCTTCTCTAGTACTCGCTTAGCACTTCATTTCTTTCCTCCAAACTTACCTACTTGGGTTGCTTTTAGTTGTTAGGATCTACGGTTTGCAATCTGTGAGGCTTTAAGTTTTGCCTTTTTTCTCCTTATGACTCGACGAGGCTCAACTATCTTATTTTTTTTTTTTAATCTTTTTGGCACTCAGTAAAAAAATGGTCTGTGCTGTACAAAGCTTTTTTATTACTTCATTGTGAGGCTGTACAGGGTTGTTTGTGACGATAACTGGTAAATAGATCATTTGTACTTTTTTGGTTTTTGTATTTTTTTCTTTTTGGTATTATTTTATGTTCAAATTGCCAGTTCTAAATGTAACAGGATTTGAAAGTAAAGCTATAAAGATATTACACCAGATGTGTCTTGTATTATTTTCTCTTTCCTACACATTTATTAAAAAAAATGTTGTGGCGTACGTCCCCGTAATTTATCCCGTTTTAAACTGTTCATCGACAGGTCCAGCGGCTACGCCAGAAAACATTTAGACCAGCAGTATACAATACGTTAACTACCACAGCCTAAACAGGCTATTTATCAGACGTGTGACCTCAGCACACCGCCAACGTTCCATTGTTGTGGACAAAATGCGTCACCTGCGGGGTATCCCTGCAGACTCCGCCCCTAACAACGACAAGCAGGAGGAGCCTATTATGAGAGGAGGCGGGGACTCGGACGCGACAGGGATCACGTTGCGATCCGTGGACCTGTAGCATACATTTCCCCTCTACCCTAGGAAGTGCACTCCTAACGCCAGAGTTCCGGTACCCAAGGGGACAGGGCGCGGTTTGGGATGCGCCCACAGCGCCTGGAATGGGAGCGACGGACAGCCAGAGGTTAGGGCCGGCCTAATGAAAACAGATGAAGCAGAGAGAAATTGTTCGCAGACATTAGGGGACTCATTAATCACTGTCAGGCCCCAGAGCTACAGAACACCTTGGTCTGGGCTCCTTTACCGGACATACAGTCACTATCCCAGACACACACACACACACACACGGTCGAGAGCCTTTCCGATACACACGCCTGTGCTCTGTGTACACGTACACGTCTGTCAGTTCGAATCAGACATTTCATCGGCCCTCTCGGAAAAGCCACGCTGTTGATGCCACGGCGACGTGTGCGTCCTGCATTGTATTTGCGGGGTTCCGGAGTTGTCCGGAAAAAAGCCTTGTGATCAGGAGGTGAGCACTGTAAGGCGTGGTTTTGGGGGTCGGCGTCGCTTCAACGATGCGCTCTTCCTCTAGTCGTGTTGGCGTCAGGATCGGCAGTGGCTGTTTGCCCCGTTCGTCGACATTAATGACTCTTCTCCTCGGTGTGTTTAAAGCTGCTTAATTAAGTTCAAAGCTGCGCCAGGGGCGGGGGGGGGGCTTGTTCATATGACCCCTGCCATGAGCTGAAGTGTTGATTAGGAAGTGGAGCTGGAGACACACACAACGAAAACACACTAGTGGACAGACGCACTACAGGACATGTGTAAAGGGTCGGCGTAGACTTAATTGTTCCGTTGGATTTAGGCGCGGTGTACCGTACATCCGTAACGCGTCAACAATTTGTTGTCTAGTTCTATCTTCCAAAGGGTCTATTTTCTTCCCCCTCATCACAAAGATATCCCTCCGCCCCCAGGCTCAAGCTGCCTGCACAGCGGAGACCTTTCGACACCACCTCACGGAAGTTGGCCGCCACTGATCGATAGCGTGTTAGCTTTTTGTTTGTAGGTTCAGCTTTCCTTGGCTTTATTACAGCTGGTTTGAGTCACGGGGGAGTCTCGGCCCCACAGCTTTACTGCCGGAGAGAGAGAGAGGGGGAGAAACGAAGGAAAAGAGAAAGAGAGGAGCTTCCTCTTGTTTGCCAAAAGTGTAATCCCTCCATGACCTGAGCTCACCCCGCCCTGAGAGGAAAGCTGCTTAGACAGAAGTGAGGGAGAAGCTTCTCCCAGACCCCGCCCCCACCTCGACACGTCTCCCTCATCTCTGTCCTGTTCTTCCTCTCTATCCCTCCTCGCTCAGGCCTCCGCTGTGGCATCGATATTTCCCAGGATCCCTTTCTTCACCCCGTCTGTCGGCGGTGGGCTTGTGGTCTTAGCATGTGAAGGGGCTGAGGCTGAGCTAAGTGGAGACAGATCTCCCCTAGCTAGAGAAAACAAACTGACGGGCAGACACAGGCGGAACCCTAACCCGCACCCTATTCCCTTTATAGTGCACTACGTTTCACTGGGGACCATAGAGATCTGGTCAAAATGAGCACACTGTAATGGGTGTAGGGGCCATTTGTAATGATTGTAGGGGAAAGAATTGTTGGTGCAGAGGAAGAAAAGAAACCCGTAAATCTCTGGAATTGATTTGGCACGGGGTGCACTGACACTAGAGCAACTTGCTGAAATGACTCGTCTCTAAAGCAAGGTGAACATGTAATATGAAAGCTCCATACGAGTCTTGGATAAAGTCGACCAGAATTCTTTGCTACAACCTCACCCGTGAGACAAAAATGTATGGAGGTTCAGGAAGCACCACAGGGCCTAGTGGCGCCACCAACGAAGAAGAAGATTGCTTAACCAGAAGCCACCAGGCTCCAGCACCGTATGACTGTCGGTGAGGTAGGGGGATGAACGATGTGCACACACACACGCCCCAAAACAAGCTGGGTGATTCTGATTGGATAACATATGTACATTTACTATACGTGGGGGCTGGGGAGAGAATGTAGTTTGTTGCGTTGACCGTAGGTGCGGGGGCGGAGCTATGTACCACTTGGCCAAAATGAATCCCCCGAAACGACGAACACCCAGTCAATCGTTGACTGTTACCACGGCACTGGAGGACACGCACCAACCAACGTGATGGTGGCTGGGGCGTGTGTTCAAATCTGGCCCACGGCACTCCACTGCCATGAGATTCCATTAAACCTCCATTATCATGTCATCTGCTGTTCTCTTCCATCTTTAACCAAATCCTGTTGTCGTGGATCTTTATTTATTATTCTACTGCATTCCTGTCTGTCTGTTGCCGGCACTCATTACAATGATTCAGGTCCGTAGAGATCTAAGCCTGGCAGGTTGCGCGCCCGGCTCCTTTAAGAGCAGATCTGAGGTCAGGGCCAAGCTAATCAAGCTCCTCATTCCCCCAGGAGGTAATGAAGTGGAACACTGACCCCAGTTTCAACCTCCAAAGAACTGCTCTGGCAGGCCAGGAAAAAAAGAAACTGACCAGGAGACAGTACATTTAGTACGTAAGTCTGGGAGATACACTAAAATCAGCTAAGTGCTGTTTACTGAGGAAATCCAACAGTGTGAGATGACCACAATATGACAATATCCCAAATGACATTAAACACACATGTTTAGAAACTTAATCTGCAGTCTTCAATAGATTCCTACCTGTTTGCATGAGAAATGCCTGTAGTTCATGGTGTTTTAAATTACCCTATGCACGTGAGCGTGTAATGATCACTACAATGCATTTTAATTAGCTCTAACTGAATTCCTGTCTTCAATCAATTAGCAGACCCGCCGCACGCTCATTTGTCATCTAATCAAAACTTAGCAACGCCGCCATCAATCCTCGTTCGAGAGATAGAGCGGGTCAGACTTATCGACGCGGATAGTATCCATCTTGGTATCTGGCGTTCCCAAATTTTCCGCCAGCAACGTCGAACACAAAGAAGCACTTTTCCCCGGTGAATCCGACATCTTGGAATAAACGATGAGGTTTTTTCCCCTGCCTACAGTAACACCCGGTTCATTAAACAATAGAGTGTCTTCGGCACCCTCCTGTGGACAATGTCGGAAGCAACAAGATGTCTGAATCAGACCAAGCCATTAACCAATTAAGTTATCACGCTCAGGCAGCTATCAGCAAGGCTGAGGTCCTCTGGTGAGCAAACATGCACTCGTCCACGTTGACCCGCGTCACCTTCAGGTGGGGTTAGCCTGGCTGGTTGGTTGAATGGCAAGGAACACAATGACACATTTAAATAACTATTTAAATAAATGAATAAACCTTGCCCCAACCGCGCTCCAGCACTTCACTTCAGCCCTGCCATTTTTGGGATAGGTGGGAGGAGACGGTTGGTTGACCATATGCTGGACTAGAAGATGTGGAGAAACTGGGCCCTTACACATGAAAACACACACGACAGACAAGACGGCCACTTAACTGCTGACACCGTGTAACCTTGTTTCATGTTAAATGGCATGTTTAGTCCAACTTATTACAAGGTACACAATCAAACATCCCAGTCTCAGAAATACAAAAGGACACCACGCTAATTAGCCTGCAAACGCTACTGGCTACAGTTTACATGTACACCCAAACTTCTTTATCGTTCCACAACAACACAGGATAAACTAAGACGTAAGACGTAAAACACTGTTTTAAATACATATTTAGGTAGAAAGTTGACATAAATCAACCTAATATATCAGCATTTACATTAGATAATGTCTTTAGTTACACATTACCATAATTTGCCCTACAAACTCTAGATAAACAGGAAGCGGCCCTACCTGTGGGATTGTATGACTTCCTGTGGTCGACACTCAGCTCGTTTATATGATCAAATTGTTATTTTAATTCAATTTCTCACACATCGCACTGGCCACAACACGAAAACAGAAATATAACAGCATTGTAAACATCTATTAATTGGTTTCCAAGTAAAACTCATCTACATACAGAGGAGGCTCGGGGTGAGACCGACAAATTAACGAACACTTAAGTCCTTTGAGTTCAGCCAATTAACGTCTCGTAGCTGTAACATTAGCACCAGCACAGCGATGGTTGCCAAGGTGCCCAGACTCTCTTAACTCTCATTCGGCAGGACACAGACTCAAGCTGAAGGCAGAAGTAGCCTTTACAAAATGCCCACCGTTACCTTCTCCCCTGGCCGACGTAAATGCGGATATCTTAGAGGCATTTCAGTAATTATTCCTTTCATTTCAGTAGGAAGCCTTGAGCCTGCTTTCAGGTGTCATGTTGTCATGTTTTGCCGTATGAATCAAAGCACCGCAAGCCATCTCCAAACAAATTACGCGGCCCAGATCGATAGACGAAATGGCAGAACATCTGAATCGGAGTACACACCCCCCACCCCACCCGACCACCACCACCACAGGCCGCTATAAAAGACGGGAGCATGAGTCCAGTCTGCAAAGGCCATCATCCGGTACACAGACTTCCATCTCCCCCACAGTTGGCTCTCAGGGGCGTAGCGTGTTTCAACGCTGATGAGATGTACATTCCACGGGTCGGCTTATAACAGCCGGCGCCCCGTGACTACCACAGGAATGGCTATCCCAACAGTTGGACTGACAGGTCTTCTCTAAACCGAACCTGATTCATTTTATTTTTCCAAGATGTAGAGCGAGGTCGGCCCCAGAACGCAGTAGAAAAATGTGGGCATTCTCCCTCGGCCCTAAACAAACTGCCAGTATGGATTCATTTAGGTGTTAATGTTAAACGATGCATACTAGCACATTCCACACTCTCCGGACACGTGCGCACGCACGCGCACGCACGCGCACACACACACACACACACACAGTATATACACAGCTTGCAGCAGTCAGACACCTGGCTGCTATTCTTTTGCCAGGAAATCGCTGCGTCAGGCTGTCCAGTCAATCTGTGTCTAGTTGCCAGGCCAGGGGTCCGGTGTCACCCCCGGTCCATCTGCCACCGGGCTCTACCTCGACCTGCGGCCGGCTCCCGCGCCGCTTGTCCGGTGAGACGGGGTCAGTGACAGGAACGACTGGCCGCCACGGTGCCCGATGCCCTGACATGGCTTCCCGACATGTCACCGCGGTGCCACAGAGCCAGCGCCGCCCAACCACCGTGACAGCGCCCTGACCGAGTCACCGGCACGTCACCGCGGACCAGCTTGCCCTCAGAACAGGGAAAATAGCCAGGCATGTAAATGGCCGGTGATCGACTACCTGGGAGGAGAGATTAGCTGCCATCTTGTTTTCTCAGTGGGCAGGACGCAGGAGTTATTCACGCTATCAGATGAAAGGAAAAACCTCAGGTTTATTCACAACTAAACAACAAAACAAAGCCAAATGGAATAAAACTGGGGATGACCTAATTTTTGCCGACAGAAATGTTTTTGGTGTTCCCATTCGCGAAACGTTTTGGATTCACGGACGCCATGACGACCATGACTGTGGAAGCCCTCAGCTCTGTTAAAACGGGCTGCGTCCATTACCGGCTATGAACGCTAACCAAATTCACCGCTTCACACGGCATATGAAACGGCGATTTACAGAAGAGATGAAAGTAACATTTTCAGGTTTTCACCGAAACCCGGGGGTAAACACGCCGACTGCCCTGATTTCCACCCTGTCGGAGTGTTGGTTGGGTCGTATGAAGGACTGGAGCTCTAGATGGGGCTCTGTAAAGCAGAGGCCCTGGCCACTCTGAGGTCAGAGGTCATCAACACAGGGTTCGTAACAAGGGGCGAGTATATCAGTAGTTATAGCAACTGCCCAGTATAAACCCGGTCCTCCAATCCAGAAAATATTAAATGAAACGGAATTCACACGTCCTAAATGCCACAGCTCCTTGTCGCACACTACTGTTTTCGGCCGGCACTGCAGCAGCGTAGGGAATAGGGTGCTGTTTGGAACATGCCTTAGGACACTTTATACTGGCTGTCAGGGTTTTAAGTGCTGTGGCATTAATCCCTCCATCATAAAAGACCTTTAAAAAGACACTGGGCTTCAAGCACAATGGAATATATATATATATAAAGATGGTAGCGTTTTTCCCAAGCCACTATGCATGGCTCAGTTTGCTGAGTCTGGGGTCTGGCAGGCAGGCAGGGGGTTGCCTTGGCAGTCATCCATTCAGCAGAGAGAGAGAGGAGTGTGTGCACGTACACCGGTGTGTGTGTGTGTGTGTGTGTGTGTGTGTGTGTGTGTGTGTGTGTGACCAATGACCATAAAGACTGGCAACAGGGCACGCTGGCTGAGAGTCGCCGAGGGGAGGAGTTAGAGAGACAGGCAGCAAGACAGCCAGGCAGAAAGTTAGGCAGAAAGAAATAGAGGCAGAAAGATATATAGGCAGAAAGATATATAGGCAGAAAGATATATAGGCAGAAAGATATATAGGCAGAGAGAATGACTGGAAGAGAGAAAGACAGGAGGGCGGAGAGTAAAGAAAGAAGAGTGAGATTTATGGAATGAGTGAGTGAGAAAGAAAGAAAGAAAGAGAAAAAAGATTCTGGGATTGAAGAAAGTTGTACAATGTGCAGGAGAAGGGGGTGGATGTGAGGAGAGAGCACATATCTAAACCGTAGACTCCCGAGGAGAGGGAGAGAGGGAGAGAGTGCGAGAGAGACAGAGAGAGAGAGAGGGAGAGAGTGCGAGAGAGACAGAGAGAGAGAGAGGGAGAGAGAGAGAGTGCGAGAAAGAGCGAGCCAAGAATAGAGAGTGGGCGAGCGAGGCGAAGGGGGGCAGGGGACATCCTCTAAGCCACGGCCTCTCTGTCTGCTTTAAGGGCCTCTGTCACTACCTAAGAACGCTCAGTTCAAACACACCTCATGACAGATGGACCGCGGACCGCCGGTTCTCGTCTCTCGGACCCGCTTTCGTTTAAACAAGACATCTCTGGCTGTCCGGCGTCGTTGCAGGCAATTCTCACAGGACAAGTGACAAAACGTCCGCAGTCGGTGAACAGCTGAGGTCATTTAGGCCCAAAAGAGGCCCAGCCAAGGCCAATTAGACTGGGGATTAAGAGGGATTGCATTGCATTTCCTGTCTTGGGGACTATTATCAAACACAAACACACAATAGGTGCTAAACAGCGCCCCTGCAGGCTGATAAAAGTATTGGAGACCTTAGTCAACTATGTGTCTTCGCCTCAGTCTGAAGAGGGAAGCAGATTATAACACATTGTTATCTAGGACTGGGTTGTGGTCAGTTGAGATTGTAATTTAGACACGCTTCATCATTTCCAATTGAAAAGCTTGAATACGTATTAAAGTAGAAGGACAGTTTGACAAGGACATTTCTGAAGACGATTCTTTGGTGAATTTGTTTGCTTATTCGTGCATGTCTGTCCCATCACTTAATGGCTAATCCTGCTTCATCCAAAAGCACCAGGAAGTGGGTGCGTGCTAAATAATTAGGGCCCTACAGAAGTTGCCTCAAACTCTAAAAAGAACCATGTTATGGAATAGGAATATACCAATATTGTCAGTTGTACAACTTAATGCCTTCAACTGAAATGTGTCCTCTGCATTTTACCCAACTCTGAGGTGCAGGGGGCAGCCCTAATCAGTTACAAAAAGTTAATTTGACTAGTTTTTAGACTTATTTCTCTGTGAAAAAAAACAAACATTTAAAAATTAAAATACCCTGGCAGAAGAGATGAGTCGGCAGTTTTGTAAAGAAGCACAGTGACATACCCTTTTTCCTGACCACACTTCCAGGTGTGTTTTGTAGCAGCTGGGTCCCATTAATTGGGTCCTGGCAGCACAGTCGTTCGCTTTCGCCCCGTTTCTCCGAGTGAATAATTATTCACTCAAATCCATTACCAGGGGTCAATTGAGTTCCCCCAGTTGGCGTCTAAAGTCTAATTACTGGGCACCGAGGCGATCTTCCCTGTGGTTCACTGTCAGCGGGCCCAAAGGCTGACTGGTGGTTGAGAAAAGAGCCCCACCAATCGGTCTGTTTCTATGAGTGAGACCGAGACAGCCAGTAAACACAACAGTCAACCTAATATCCTTTAATACAAATGAAACCTCCATATGTCACTTCATATGCCTTTTATAGAGCTCCTGACCCGCCACTCTATCAAAAAGACCTGATTAATGGAGCGCTGCAACGATGATTGTTTTCTTCCGGCAGGTTCTATCTTGTCTGGTTACTAAATTCAGCCGAACTGCTGGCTCTGACGACAGGTGGTCCTGGTGGTTAAAAACTGCTTCCATTTCACAACGACGTTGCCTTTTCCATCGCTGTGACGATCTACGGAGTAATCCTTGGACAGTTTGGATTGGTTTTTGCTCTGACATGTATCGCCGTGGACAATCAGCCTTTATAAATCATGTCTAATCAGACTCCCTGCTAAACACATTTCAGGGATATTCAAATGACCCAGGATGCATCTGAGCTCAGTTTGGAGCGACATGGCAACGAGTCTGAATGAGTCCTGTATTCAGAATTTGTAAACTGGCACAGACTTCTAAAAACACGTTTTATTCGCTTTGACACCATGGGGTACTGTTTGGATATTGAAGGAATAATACAAATAAAAAAGGGGCGTTTGCTTAGAGTGCTCACGCGAACGCACCCCTATATCCCGTCCCCAATCTTCAAGCCACATTTGTGTGTCTGAGCGCCTCTCTAAGGATCGTTTTGCAGCAGTCTGGAAACTGAGCTGCGAGCCTGAAGGAAATGCTTCACACAAACTCATCCGTCATGACGGGGAGTAGTTGTGGAGCACCCAGTGTCCACACTGCTCACGCCGACCAGACCGTCACCTAGGAGCTCCATCCGGAACCAGAACAAACCACTTCCTACTTCCTTCCAACACCGTCAGCAGCCACCAAATCCACACCTGGTAGACTGCGGTTCCTCAAGTAACCCCAGGAGAAGTGTTTTATTATAGCATCGGACAAGCGCACCTGATACAACTTCAGGTGTCAACTAGTTATTAGGTTCACAATAGTTCTATTAATCAGCGCCCAAATCAATAAGTTCAAACTCTGATATAAAACAGAAAACACAAGCCCTCTACAAAATGCAAACATAAATAAATGAAAAGCTCTTACCAGATTGTTAAAGCTGAAAACCCGGCCTTCCATTTGAATAGCTTATTGTCCATGGATTGCCACAAAATTAGAAATACTCTGTAAGGAAGTTAATTTACCGGAATTATGATTCTACAACATGATGAAAATTGAGGATTTATTGTCCCAAACCATGTTTACCAGGGCAGAATATCTGCATTCCACTGCATGGAGAATGACGAGACAGAGACACATTTAACCTGGTAACGGTTTAACACTTGAAACCAGACATGTTAACGTAACCTGTAACCACCGCCGTTTGCAAAGTGAAGCCTAGAAAAATTAACAGCAACATTTTGCCACATTAAGCCTCAACAACATTTAATATAGTCACGTTTCTAACACATTTATAGCATTAATCTTGAACTTTGTCTTATTTACTCTTTGTGTAATAATATAGAAATGATAAATATTAAATCGACATGTTAAATGTTAGGGTTTACACAAACGCTTCACTTATAGCCACAGAAACGTGCAAACGGTTTCTTCTCTAGTTCAGGCTTTTAAAGTCATGCTAGTTAGTAGTAAATATCATGTTCAATGTATATAATCACGATCAGCGTATAACAGAAGAGTGATTTCCTTAAACATTCAGAAAATACAGTGGAAGCAATCCTCGATTTAAGATGTAATATAAAAAATTGACGAGCAAAGACTCTAGTCGTAGTAATGACAAATGCAGTTGTTGCTATTGACCAGCTGATGAGCGAGATAGTTGTATAAGAAAAGACAAGTGACAGTCTACTATCTGTAAGTGATAATGTCCAGAGATTTTCCATGGCCACAAAAAGCATTTGTGGTGTCATCTTCTTTGCCAAGTTGCACGTGATGTTGCACATGAAGGAGCTGGCTAAACCCCACGACCATTACAAAATGCGCATTGTGCTGGTGTCAATAAAAGGCTCAAATGTGCCCGTTACGTCGCACAACACACCACTGATGCCGCGTGCAGTCGACACGGTGATTGCAGGAACACCCCCCCGGCGGCGCCATTGCCGAGGAATTGACTGTACATTTTTCTACCATGACTCGATTCCAACAACATATCAGAGATTTTGGCGGTACGTCCGTCCGGCCTCACAACTGCAGTCCGTGTTCAACCACGCCGGGCCGGCACCGCCACATCTGGCTGCTTCACCCGCAGGATTGTCTGAGACCGGCCACCCAGACAGCCGAAGAAAAAGGGGAGTTCGTGTCACCAGAGATTGTTCGGCACCAACTGTCATCACCAGGGTCGGGTCAGGCCCGAATATTAGGGACTTAACATCGGATGACTCAATATAATCGAGGCGGGATGTCACATTTTGCATACGTATTTTTCTTCGGCATAGAGTGAGGAACCTGATAAAGCTATCGAGTGACGGCCTGTCTTTATTAACGCTTTATGCCACCGTTCAACCTAATAAGGACTGGATGGATACAGTAGGAGAGGTGGCTGAGTGCAACTAAACTCGGCTTCAAAGAGAAGACACCCGTGCGAGGGTTAAAAGATGTGGCGTTGGACCGCGGTGCTGTCAGAAACCTAAAATGGAGGTCTTGAGCAATGAACACCCACCCCCCCCCGCTCCGACCTCATCCTGTATCGTGTTTCTGTCCTGTGCTTACATTAAAGTGATGCCTCTCAATGTTAAACACATGTGGGTCTGTTCGGGCCAAAATGGATGAACACTGTACCCGACACGGCCGCATTCAAGCTGATTCTTCCAGGGAAAAACAGGGTGTTTACACTGAAGCCTGTGTCTATGCATGTGTGAGCGTGTGTGTCAGCGTGATCGAGGAGAGGGGTGTTACTCAGGCCTAATTAATCCATCTGTATTCAGGGGGCATTCTCCCCCCAGGCGCAGACAGAAGCAAACAACGGCCAACCTGGGAGAGGGGAGAGACTCTGGAGACAGTGGGGCTCGCTCTGTCGAAACAGGCAGATGTAAGCGATCAGGGAGACGCTAAACGCACCGAGAACGCCAGGGATTAGGATTTAGCAGAGGATTGTGGCCGCGGACCGTGGCATACAGACGGCAATGGCATGCACTGTGTCCTTATTCACAGCGGCGGACTTCAAAAGAAAACACACCCTGATTGGTGTAACTGACCCCCGTTTCAAAAACAGATCTTCAACTATTCCCCTGCGCCCAGCTGCATGCAGGGAGGTATCCCGTCGTGTCCTACAAGCCAGGCCGACTGACAGGGAAGATGAGTGTATTGCAGTGGTGTGTCTTCTGAGCTCGAGGGAAGAGAGATCTGGAGTCTCTTAGTCTCTCTGTAACCTGTCACATTGCACAGGCCAAGTATTCAGGCCAAGAGTCATTTGAGTGAAAGCTTTGACGGAGTTTGTGGAGTTAGGGGGACACCTAGTGGCCAATCGGGTCATTGCAGCAGTCAGATAATTTATTCAGGACATAGAGGAAATAAGACATGAAGTCTGAATTAAACGTTGCAATGTTTAGCGAGCAGCTACTTCCTGGCACAAATACTATTTCATGAATAGACATTTTCTGAAGCTAAATCCCTCATATAATAATTTATTCCATTCGGTCATTACAAAAATCAATAGAACCACATCAACTAATACACTTCAAGTTCAAACAAACTGCAATGTCTACTCTGATGAGTGTTCAAGTCAGTGTTCAGGTCAAAGTTTGTGCTGTTGTTAAGAGTAACGATCTTATTATTCCGTCCTTAACATGGAGACAAACAGGTAAAGCTTTCATTTTGCTCTTACCAATCAGTCAAGTCCTTATAGATCAGTGATCATTGATCAGTGATTGTACTCAACCCTAAAACAAATACCAGGGTTTTCTCCCATTCTGACACAGGACAGTACCCACACCTCATGTACAGTGTCACGGTCACTGTAACGACGACGAGGAGGAGGAGGTGAAGGCCTCCAATAACAGATCAGCAGCCAGCCCCGGTGAGATCGCTCCCCTGGTGACCTGCTCCTCTAGCTGGGGTAGGGCTCTCCTGACGGCGGGGTGTTCCTGGAAGTGCCGGATCACGTTCTCCTGGATCAGGCTCCACATCCAGACCCTGTGCTGTGTTCTCCTCCGGGCCTGAAGGTCCCCGCTGGACAAGGCGGTGGAACGGAACGCCTCCATCTCACCCCACAGCTCTGGGACGCCCTCACCTGTCTGGGACGACACACGCACCACCTGATGTGGAAGAGCCACACACACACGAACAAACGGTAAGAGACACACACAGAAACAAACAAAAACACAAGTACACACACAGTAAGAAAAAAACGCAGAAAAACGAAAACACACAAAGACCCATAAACAAACAGAAATACACCGAAATACACACATTCAGAAACATACACACACGCGCACGCACGCACGCACGCACGCACGCACGCACGCACGCACGCACGCACGCACGCACGCACGCACGCACGCACGCACGCACGCACGCACGCACGCACGCACGCACGCACGCACGCACGCACGCACGCACGCACGCACGCACGCACGCACGCACGCACGCACGCACGCACACACACACACACACACACACACACACACACACACACACACACACACACACACACACACACACACACACACACACACACACACACACACACACACACACACACACACACACACACACACACACACACACACACACACACACACACACACACACACACACACACACACACACACACACACACACACACACACACACACACACACACACACACACACACACACACACACACACACACACACACACACACACACACACACACACACACACACACACACACACACGTTTATGGTTCCGGACCAGTGCATGGGAGAGTATTTTATAATTGCTACTGACTTGCAGTGAGCTGCAGGTGTTTTAGTTAATTGTGACTGTAAGTAGCACATTAATGTACAAATGTATGACTAAGTCAATATTTCTGCAAGAAGGACGCACGCGTTAGAAATGCTTTCTCCCCTGAACCTCATATTGAACTGTGGCTGAGGAGGACCCCTGTGGAGAGCCATTAAAACCCCTGTTGCAGACATAGCCTGTCCTGTCCTGTCCTGCTGTCAGTCATATCACCTTTGATAGAGAAACACATAGAAGGAAACAGAGAGGATCTATACAGTGAGACAGACAGAGAGAGAAAAAACAGAGATGGTCTATACAGTAAGATAGACGGAGAAAGACAGAAAGACATGAGAGGACTTTTACAGAGACAGATGGAGACTAACAGAAAACAGACGGGATCTATACAGTGAGACAGATGGAGACTGACAGAAAAACAGAGGTTTTATAAAGTGAGACAGATGGAGACTGACAGAAAAACAGAGGTTTTATAAAGTGAGACAGATGGAGACTGACAGAAAAACAGAGATGATTGATACAGGGAGACAGACAGAAAAACAAAAAGAGGAAGAGAGACAGAAAGAGAGAATGAAACATTGGAAGTGAAACAGAGACAGACGCCGGAGGGTGTATCTGAGTGGGTGGGAAAATGCAAGACACAGCAGCCATTCTGAACAGGGGATAGAGAAGGAGCCAGACGAAGGAGGTGTGGTTACAGGCCTTTGGTCGGGCGCCAGGTGGGCAGATGCTGTACCAGGATGGTTGGAGAGGAAGGGACAGCGCCACCATGTAAAGGCCAGGGAGAGGAGGGGAGCAGTGCCGTCCTAACTGTGACACGAGGTTACATGATGTGAGGATAAACCCCAGGTTTAAACACTGTGGGAACTGTCGTTTCTTAACCGTGCATTTTGGGTTGTTTCCTTTTGTCAAGTTTTTCTAGGATTTTCTAGTATTTCTCCTATAGGTTGGTGTGTGTTTTCACAAGTCTCTATTCTTTTGTTTAGCAACACTTACTATACATTCTCTAGACAAACACACACACACACAAACCAACCTTTGGGTTCCAGGACTTGGATTTCTTACGGAGCAGTTTCAGAGCGCTAGTGTATTCTGCCTGAATCCTCCGGGCCGGAACCAGCAGGTCCCCGTCGGCTTTGGTCACCACCACCAGGTCCGCCATCTCTATAATACCCCTCTTGATTCCCTGAGGAGAACAGTAGAGCTCATATCCTGGATTGGTTGGAAAACTTAGTTCCCTCAGAATTTGCAGGGATCTGATCAGAGCGAGATGTTGTCTGGGACATCTGAACCCGGTAAATGTACTTTCAAACGAATAAAATATGTTTTCACAGGACCAGATGCTATGAACTAAACGTGAATTCAGCACAGCGCCCCCCTGTGTGCCTGCAGGTTGCTGCATCGGTGAGGTCTCAATACATTTTGTAACATGTGTACCGAACGTTAATTGTGTACTGTTATACTCAACTGGTTAGTGTGTTCACGTGCTAGACCACACCCAAGTACATTTCTATTGGCTCATAATGGCATTGACCTGATTGGTCCTTGAGGAAGTGGGGGCAAACACATTGCTTGTGACAACAGGGGACAAATGTAATGCATTTCATAATGCTTTTTCCCCTTCTATTCAAGGTATTGAAATATCGTTCAATAGGACAACGTTGGTGTGAAATAAAGACATAAACTATGTGAACAAACACTTATGGCCAGTTTATTGAGTACACGTGTCAAGCATCGGGTTAAACTCTCCTTTGTCACCAGAACAGTTTGTACTCATCTGCCCTTGGATTCTACATGCTGTCAGAAGCGCTCCAAAAGGGCCTAGCTGGGTGTACCTAATAAACTGGCCTCCAGTTGTCAAGTAACCAGCTGTTACTTGACATATGATGTGTTCAAATGTATCAATTGGGCTGCCCCTTCCCTTTCCCTGTGAGATGATTGATTGCATTGCGGTCCGTCTAACCTGTAGTTCATCGCCCCCTGCTGGCGGGATCAGCAACACAAACATGTCAACCATGTCGGCGACCGCGAACTCAGATTGGCCCACGCCTGACGAAAAACACGAAAAAAAGCACACATTTAACCGCTGTTCAATGCCATTCAGTTAATAACACGCAGCACAATGTTTGCACAGATGTCGCGATGGAGGCCCGGGTTCAATCCCCATCACCACAGTGTCTCCAAATGACTGGTCCGCCTGACTCACACAACCAATGAAAACCTTGAGAAAATATAAGCAGGCAGAACAAAAGCACAAATCTCTCGGTGAACAAATTGTTCTCGGTGAACAAATCTCTACACAGGTCCTCACCTACAGTTTCTACCAGGACTAGGTCGTAACCCGCCCCCTCACACAGTACTATGGCCTCATTGGTCGTCCTGGTGACCCCTCCCAGAGTGCCGGAGGTGGGGGAGGGCCTGATGAAGGCACTCATATCTCTGGAGAGCTCTGTCATGCGCGTCTTGTCACCCATTAGGGAGCCTGTGGAGAGTGGGGAAGTGAGTTTTTGTTCGAAGCAGCAACTTTAGCATGCAACACTGGTGCGATTAAACTGTAACGAGGTACAGTGGTTGCCATCGCGTGCCAGTTTGGAAAGTGTGAAAACAAACTCTATTCATCTGTGTTTACGGGGTGAATTTAGAGTTGGTACAATTCCTTAATTTCAAATAATAAAGTTAGCTGGCTTGCTAAACACTGACAACGTGCAGACGATAAGCTACATTAGGCATTTTAAAAGATTGTGATTGTCGAAAAAAAAAATCTTAATCTTTAGGTTGAAAGGTCCAAGGTCATTGGTGAAAGATTACAAATGGGGATACTCTAGCAAACAAAACTGTTGCCCGTGTAATTCCAACTTCGACTGTTGTCAATGTGAAATTCCCGCCGAGATCTACATGCGATTTCCAATGACTCCAGGCAAACACAGCGCAGACTAACCTCCGGTGGTGCAGGACGAGGGGTCCACAGCCAGAACTGAAACTCTGTGTCCTTGTCCCGTGAGCATCTTCCCCACCGCCTCGATGAAGGTGGACTTTCCGGCCCCCGGAGGCCCAGACAGACCTGGCGACAGAGCCCAGTACATAGAGCCGTTGACTCGCGTACAGAGTAAACAAACAGTCGCTCCACGCCTTTTCCATAGTCTCTTATCTTGTTTTAACTCAATGGAAATGTACAGTTAGTAACCCGTACAAAGTCAGGCCATGTTGTGAGTATTACAGGCTGAGCACAAGGACAATATAAGGACATACTGACCCACTCTGAAGGCCAGGGGTTTTCCACCATTTTGTTCTTCCTGCTTCTCTCTGTAGGCCAACACTCTCTGCAGCAGGACTTGGGCCAGTTGTTTCTTCCTGGGGTGCTGGGTCTCCACCAGGGTAATGGACTCAGCCAGAGAGGCTCGCTGACCAGAGATCAGTCCTTCATACAGCTTGTTCAGAAGCCTCCGCTCTGGCGGACTCAGCTCTTTGACGCCGCCGAGGTGGGATTCCAAACACATACCCCGACTGGTCAGGGAGTTACGCCCAGGGAAAGGGCTTCGATAGAGGGTACGAGTCTCAATCGGTGAGGAATGATGGAGGTGGAAAAGGCCCCGAGGGGATGTAATGACAGATTGTAAGTGGGAGAGGCGCTGGAGGAGGGGGGGTAGTCCTGATGCTCCCATGTCGACCACAGCCGCCTCCTCTGGGGGTGAAATGTACCATGTTAAAAATGAAGAGTAAAACAACCCAACTAGTAGCAAGAAAAAAAATCTACAGGTGCAAAATGTCAAACGTGTACAACTCTGGTCTTATGGCTGTTTCCTTTAATAACAATACATAAACTTTAACACAACAACCTACTTTTAATGACCGTACATATGCTCAACACAATGCCAGTCTGCCTATGATAAGCTGGTCTCTAGGGTTCTGTGATTTGATTGGACAATGAGGAGTGAGCTGGAGTATTAAAACAATAGCACAATAACAAGAGCGCACTAAACTACCAAAGTTGAACAACCGTAAACACCGGTAAACACTGTGTTTTTGGCTGTCTTTTACTCAGTACTGTAGTTAGCAAATCGCCCAAACCTTGAACAATACTGAGCTACTGCACCGGTAGATGGCCAATATCATAGACAGTCACAGTACTTACACAACGTGTATGAACGAATGCTCCTATTGGTGGATAAATTCGTTTCTGTCCCTTCCGGCTCTGTTCGTGCTCTCAACAATTTCATAACTGAATATTAAGATTACAGTATAAAACGTAAGGTGCATTCGGTAATCTGGTATGGTGGTGAACGCGATAACATGGACACCAGTGTGTTTCACCTTAGACAGTCACGCACGACGTAATGACGTACTACGCGGTATGACGTGACATGAGAATCAGCACGTCATCACGCCTGTTTTAGGTACCCGCGGGGCGGCGCGACTCACGTTCAAATGTACGTACTAAAACTTCGTAGTTGCCCTTGAACAAGTGTGTCTAAATTCATCCATTGACAATCGCCCAGTACAATTTGTATATTTTGTTGTGCTCCATCTTCCATTACGTTGATTTAAATGTGTTTGTACATCTCTAAACCGTTAAATCTCGCCTTTTTGCCGCATTCACTCCCGGCGTAAATAACGTAACGGCGCATGCTGCGCCAATTGGTGACGTCAGTAACTTTCTCAACTAATGTGTTCTGCTGCCTGGCCGCTAGGAGGCATCAGATGATCATGTTTTAAATTATATCTGGGTCTGCACAATATCGGACTACCGGGAATTAGATTACTTCTAAGAAACGAAACATATCTTGAGAAATATTCCACGAAAATATATTACAAATTATATGCATGGCTCATTCGTTTATATTCCAGTCTTTTTAGAATCCAGTATAGATTGCTTAGGGGATTTAACTACCTGAGACTAGATCAGCCTGTCCAAGCCTGTCTTTTTTATAATATAACCAAAATTATATATCAAAATTAATATGACAAATCTCTTCAATCTATATTATTTAGTGAGCTATGATTAATGAGTTTAAACCCAAGTGTCCTCTTCTGTTGTCTCAGGCAAAGTGAATGACACAAACAAACCCAGATGAGCTTGTGACACCTTCACTTGTAATAACCTTATTTAATTCCTGCAAACAAATAAAAGATAAGATCACAAAAACGAAACAATTTTATTTATTGAATCTTCCAGTAGAGACTTGATATTCATGGAATAAAACTGCTTTCTGGGAGTACTACTCAGCAAAAACAGCACAAAGAAAAACACAAAACAACGACAGCAATAAAACAAAGTGCAGACAACAAGAAACAACAAAAAACATGTTCAAAAAAGGGAAGAAAAAATGAATACAGTAGTGTAATAGCGCTGAGCAATTTCTATGCATAAAACAATTGAAAGGAAAAAAGTTAAACAACAAAACATTTATGGCCATTAGCGCGGGCAACTTTTTCTTCAGTCAACAAATTATGCAAAAATGTAATGGACACAGGCACACATTAAAAAATAAATGTTTAATAGCTGAGTGGATGCAAGACAATAGAACAGAGAAGTCCTTAAAGCGACAATTGACACATTATTTTTTTTGCTGTGCAGCACACAGCCAGGCATACAGTGAACAATCCCAATGTCCCTGTCTGTTCAGTGTCAATCTGCAATCAATACCCAATCCAGCCAAACTTGTATTCGCTACGCTAAACCAAACTACTCTTTGCATATCGGACGGCACTGCACTTTACTCTAAGGTTGAGTTGACCTAAAACACTATTCAGTTGTAACACAAGAACAGCAATATCTATGTACTTTTTCCCACTTTTCATTTTTTACGCCCTGCTGGCGCCATCCCAGAATAAACCCCTACCCCCACCCCGCCCCTTCTGATGCCCTCTTCGGAATTCTCATCCTGGCAGGGTTTATACATTATCTACATCTAAAGGCTTTCTTTTTCTTTACCGTTTTGCTACATTTTCATTTGCCAAAAACCTATAAAATAAAATGTTTAGAATTCGGACGGGGGACATTTCATATTTACTGACCTCGGTACTTTTATACATTCTAAATATGTTTGTAAGAAACATAATGGTTCTACATTTGTGTATTTTATTCACCCATATTGGTCATCCTCCTGTCTTTACAATTCAATACATGTTCATTATATTTGTTACAACCTATGGAACTGGTTACATGGGTTTCCAACAGAATACTGCAATGTAAACCAAAGGAGAAGAGAGGACAACAAAACAGAGGAAACCTGACAGAAGAATATCAGGGACTTGTATTCAAATTTTGGAGCCTGGGTGCAAGGGACAGTCCCTCAACTGTCCGCGTAACTCACTAGGTTCAGAAATGCAAACGGCTCCCAGATAAATATTCCCACACTGAGACTTTCTGAATATGTGCTCAGGCGAGGAGGATACTCTGCTGCGTATTGATTCATTGATAATTCATTCTAATGATCTGATTATTACAGTTGGTCACATAGATCAAGTATCTTCCAGAAGCTTCCCTCGTCTCGCTCCCCATGCCAGTTTTCAATGTGCCCTACTTCAGACACGCTCCTTCCAGTAGAGGACAGTCACGCCGATCAAGCCAGCGAGCGAAATTCCAGCGCTCTTTAATGAGGAAAACGTGGAATTTCAGTTTGCTACTTGAATGGCCTGACGCCCAACCCTGAATAATCACCCACCCCATCCCGCCCCGCCAGTAGAACCTAAATGCTGGGTTTGGATTGGCCTGGGGTCCCGGGGGAGTCTAGGACACAGAGGAGATGGGGTTATGGGGAGAGCCCATCTGAGTGAGCACCTTGTCTAGCCACTGCAGTGGTCCGTGCAGGTGGATCTCAATCCAGCAGGGGGTGCTAGTTACGTCCTGGCGATGATACTCCGCGCCCCAGCCCTGGAGGGAACAAGAGAAGGACGTTCGTTCTGATAGGAAATGGCAAACACTTTCACGTTCATGTTTTCCCCCTTAATCGATCAACGTTTCTCCAGACGTTAACTACCTGTAACA
Organism: Dallia pectoralis; assembly: GCA_029465975.1. Taxonomy (NCBI): domain Eukaryota; kingdom Metazoa; phylum Chordata; class Actinopteri; order Esociformes; family Umbridae; genus Dallia; species Dallia pectoralis. Next base: position 5,964,066 of record CM055742.1, read on the forward strand.
AGCGTGGTAACGCAAACAGCCCGGTTCCCGTGTGCCTCGGGGCCAAACCCTTCACCCTCAACCCCCCAAACTCGGCAGTCGTCACACGGTTACCTTGACGAAGCTCATGCGGATGGTGCACATCTTGGTGAGCTCGTACACGGCCTCGAAGCCGTGGTTGACGGACTGGGCGAGCAGCTCGGCGAACTCCTGGTTGTTGAAGATCTTCAGGCTGCATTTAGTGGGTATCTTGCATACGGTGGTCGGGTGGAAACCATGGTGGTAGTTACAGTTCCGACTCTGGATGAAGATGCTGCTGTCGCTGAGGCACTCGGCGTACACTTCCCCGCCCACGTAGTACAGGTGGACGCCTGGCAGAAGGAGAGAGCAGATGCACCGTCAGGCGGAACGTAACGCGCCACCGCCCGGGCGAAAACTCTAGCAAACGGCGAGCCTTTACGCGTCTCTCTCCCGCAAACGACGACAACTCCTCGGCTGGCGGCTTGCCCGCCGACGCGCCGTACCTTTGCCGATGTGCCGCCGGGTGTTCTCTATGGTGGAGTTGCGGTTGACGTTGGAGAGCAGGCCCAGGCAGAAGCGGTTGCGGCTGTTGGATGGGTCGGTGAAGCCGTCGACCTGGACGCTGGTGGAGGACGCCTGGAAGGCCTCGCCCACGCGGTTGTTCAGCTCGTAGTAGACAATAGAGCACCAGTGTCTGGGCTCCTCATAGGCCACCGGCTGTACATCTGAACAAACAAACAGCAAACAAACAAACAACGTCTGCCAACGGTGAGATGTTGTGGACCGGTCCACATTGAAGGCATCTACCGTGCGTCAGTTCTCCATAAGTGTTGCAACCTCCATGAGTGCGTCAACGAACGAGATGACTAAACCCGGAGACCTCAACTACTCAAGTGTCCTGTTACAACGTCATGACCTACTGAAACAAAACTAGTCCACCTGGTGAAACTAGCAGTCGGTCTAGATTGCATACCAGAGGTGTGTTTAGGGCAGATGGAGTAAAGTTGCTTAGGAGCCCATATGGCATAAAAGCTATTCTGTGGTTGTGATGAAGTTAAAGAACCCTTTATGTCTGGAATATCTGTCTAGAATGAATAAAATCAGCAGCTGTCTGACAAACCCGATGTTAGGCTTCAATTGCATTCTCTTTCCTATGAGAGAATATAAATAGCATACTACATTGATGAGAAAACCTGTCTGCGAAGATGTGTATGAAACGTGTGTTAAGTTAAGAGAGGCTGTGAACAGACAGGAAACATCTGAATACAATAGAAATCAATTTGGTCAAATGCATCCCAGCTCAGTGGATTGTGGTCAGACTGGTCAGAGGCGGTCTTTATCAAGCATACTGTCTGCGGTCTGTCTGGTCTGGTCTCCGTCTTCATTCTGTCAATGACTCGCTCAATAGGCTGCCCCCCCCTGTCCCTCTGCCCGTCCTGTCCCTCTGCCCGTCCTGTCCCTCTGCCCGTCCTGTCTCTCTGCCCGTCCTGTCTCTCTGCCCATCCTGTCTTTCTGCCCCCCCGTCTCTCTGCCCGTCCTGTCCCTCTGCCCGTCCTGTCCCTCTGCCCGTCCAGTCTCTCTGCCCGTCCTGTCCCTCTGCCCGTCCAGTCTCGCTGCCCGTCCTGTCCCTCTACACGGCCTGTATCCTGTGTAACTACCGTACCAGCTGGCCTGTCCAATGGAGGCCTAGCAAATCGCTGTTTATCTAAGCAGCATACGTCTCTCTGACTTCCTCCACCGAGTGGAGCGCCGCTAGCCAGCAGGTGTTGGGCCTCTGTTGTTCCCAGGACCGGTGGCCCACAATGGGAACCCCCTCTACCGCCACTAGGACAGGATGCAGGGTTAAGGGAAGAACACAATATTCCCCATTCTCTATTTGAAGAAGTGTTTTTCCACACAAACCGTGGAACACAAACCTTTTTCCACACAGACCTTTGTACGTCCCTGAACAAATCTCAAAGTGTGCTGCCATTTTAAAGGTGCGGCCTCAAGCAGTGAACCGCTGAGTTAAAACCGCAAGTTCTCGAGCTCAGAACCTATTCCAGATGATTCCATTCCACTCTGGGCCACCGGTTCATCCACAAAAGCGTCCCGGTGACGTCCGTAAAGGTTAAAGGTCAGTGGCCATTGTGACAGCATTCCCCAACCCATAACCCACCCAACCTCTAAGTGGGTGATTTCACAGCTGATGTAACAGATCGGGGGGAGGCAACCATGTGACTGGGTGGCGGCTGTGGGTGCGGTTGTCGTGGTTACCTGGCCTGTTGCTGATCTCCTGGGGCAACGCGGGGACCATCAGGTTCGTGTCCATGGGCTGGGGGCAGTCCTGTGTCATCTGCTCCTCCGGGGGCACGTACACTGGAGGCGGGGTTTCTGGAGGAGAGGGGCCGGTGTTACAAATGTCAATGCCGCGACAGTACAAGTATTAACTTAAAAGCTCTGTCTGTTTTATGGCCGTGTGATAAAAACACCATCATTAGAAAAGCCACCAGCATTAGCCAGTCATAGTATTCTAGCTCTTCCAGCTCTTCCCACACTTTAGTGAAGCGTATTGCTGCTCTGCCGATTCCATAATTTTTTTCTTCAACTGGCAATAACTCATTATCAAAACAACTATAACAACGCGAGTCAATACACCCCAAAAACATTGCCACCATGCGTTCAAAGTTATCAGAGAGTTGTACCTGGCATTGGACCTGGCGTCTCACCTGGCATCTGGAATGGGCTGCCCGGGTCGGTGCTGGCGGGGGAGTGGGGGAACGTGGCACTGCTCCCGCTGCCGGGGGAGCTGGGATAGCTGTTCCCCCCCGGGGAGTGTGCCTGCGTCGGGGGGAAGTTCATCTGGGTGTTGGCCTGGGAGAAGGACTCGGGGTAGGTCGCGTTCTGGGGCATGTGCGGCTCGTTCTGGTGCAGCGGGTTACGGAAGCGCGGCAACATGCTGTGTTTGGCGTTGAACTCGCTGTTCCGTGGCACCAACACCGGGGGCAGCACTGAGATGAAACGAATGGAATCAGGAGCTGAAGCCAGTGCTAACCGCATAAAACGACGGACCAAATGAGTTCAGACTGCCCTCGTTCTTTTAAAAACGTATCTTACATTTGGCGTTAAATTAACATGCCCCATGTTCAGGTAACAGACAGCGTCTGCGGTTTCTTCATCTCTACGCCGATTTTAATGGTCATTCCTGGTCCGAGTCGGCACAAAATGGCCGCAGTGATAATTACGATACATACAGCATAACAACACTCATGGTGAATGATGCCTGTGTCCATTTTGAGATCCTCACACAGAAGGCACATGGACTCCACCTCGTAATCAATACTGCAGTCGTTAATATCTCTCTCCAGTATTAGTCTTACTGCTCTTTTTTTATTGCCAGCCACAGAGCCTCTTTTGTTGCCATCTGCTAATATATTGGTGCTGACCCGGCGGACCACTGGCAATGGCGGGGTTAGCCCTCTTATTGTGTTCCTAGACACACACACACACTCATACACACACACTCATACAAACACACACACACTCACACACACATACATACACACACACACACTCACACTCATACATACACACACACCCATACATACACACACACACTCACACACACTCATACATACACACACACACACTCATACACACACACACTTATACATACACACACTCATACATACACACACACACACTCATACATACACACACACACACTCACTCATACATACACACACACACACACTCACACACACACACACACACACACTCATACATACACACACACTCATACATACACACACACACACACACACTCATACATACACACACACACTCACACACACACTCATACATACACACACACTCATACATACACACACACACACACAAACACTCACACACACACTCATACATACACACACACTCATACATACACACACACTCATACATACTAGGGATGCACCGAATATTCGGCCACCGAAAAATTTCGGCCGAAAATGGCCCAAAAGGGCATTTCCGGTTTTCGGCCGAAATACTTTTATCACCGAAACAATACGGCCGAAATATGTTGTGATCTATTCGGATCCTCTGCACTTCATCACGACTGTACTTGATCCGCGTTATAAAGACCATTACTTGGATGCAGAAATAAAGCAGCGCGCACGAGATATGATCCAGGCGGCGATGGATGCGGAGAACCCGCGTGGAGACGGAGCAATAGCGCACCGAGCAGTAGGGCACGGAGCAGCAGCGCACGGAGCAGTAGGGCACGGAGCAGTAGGGCACGGAGCAGCAGCGCACGGAGATCAGAGCGCAGAAAAAAGACTCGTCTCTCTGCACTAGATGAGGGGCATGCACCCTCGTTGTCTGATATGTTCAGTGAAATCCTGCAAGAAAGTGCTTCACATGGGCGTAGGTTTAGGGGGGGACGCTGGGGACATGTCCCCAACAACATTTTAACATGACTAAATTGTCCCCACCAATATTTTAGCGAACTCCGTTATGAGTTTGTGAAGAGATTTGGGTCAATTCCGACCGCAGCGCCAGGAGGACGGTACTAGAAACGCCGTAATTTGATTGGCTAAAAAACCTAGGGGAGGGGAGTTATCAGACACGCTATAAGTACACAGGAGAGCGACTGAAGACAACGGTAAAGTTACCAGTGCTTTCTGTTAATACATACCCCATATGTTAAAATCTTGCAGTCACAATAAACAGTGGAAATGTTTCCTGTGTATATTTTGCTTATGTAATGTGGCCTATTTGGGATATCCCATTAGTAGGGGCGGAGTAGTGGCACCACCAGGGTCGCTACAATATATTGAATCTGACAAACAGCATTACCATCTAAAAGTTGAACGCCAGGTACTACATAATGATTTTTGTCTGCACATGGATAGGCCTATGCTAGTTAAACTTTAGAGTAGTATAAAAGCAACAGGCTATTGTCTCAACTAAACGCAAAAATAATCACATTGTTCACTTGCCGGAGGGGGGGGGGGGAGATGTCCCCACCAAAGCTGAGACCAAACCTACGCCCTTGGTGCCTCATATCCATAAATGTAATGGTACTAATAATTGGCATAATTTATTTCGGTGTTTCGGTTTTCGGTTTTCGGTCTTGGTTTCCTCTTTTTCGGTTTTCGGTTTCGGCCAAGAATTTTCATTTCGGTGCATCCCTAATACATACACACACACACACACTCATACATACACACACACGCACACACTCATACATACACACACACTCATACATACACACACAGTCACACACACACTCATACATACACACACACACACACTCACACACACTCATACATACACACCCTCACACACACACACACTCATACATACACACACACACTCACACACACTCATACATACACACACACTCATACATACACACACACTCATACATACACACACACACACTCATACACACACTCATACACACACACACACACACACACACACACACAGAGCCAGGACAGAGATCTTTAATTCCGACATCATTAAACGCCTCTCCCTGTTGCTCTCTCTCTCCATCACCCCCTCTATTTCTCTCTCTCTTTCTCTCTCTCTTCGCCACCCTCTCTCTCTTTCTTCATCTCCCCCCCCCTCTCTCTCTCTTCGCCACCCTCTCTCTCTCTCTCTTTCTTCATCTCCCACCCTCTCTCTCTCTCTTCACTATTCTCTCTTCTCTACTCTCTCTCTACTCTCTCTCTCTCTCTCTTTGCCACCCTCTTTCTATTTAGCATCTGCACCAGATATTGTGTACAGTGCAAACATCTCAGAGCCAGCCTCTGTGAGCAGAATTAATCTCCTGGGGGGAACTTATTATGATGGAGGGGGGTGGTGACGTGAGCACCATTCAGGAATGATATAAACCCAAGAGCTATAATTATCAACACCGAATACAGTAAAGGATCAAATCTATACAAAGTATCCTATTGCCTCACCAAATGCTGTGGTTGGCTAAATCCACTGTTACGGTTAGAAGTGCCAGGTAATCTCTTTCCTGGATCTGCGACCAAGTGTGTATGCGTGCGTGTGTGTGTGTGTGTGGGTGTGTGTGTGTGTGGTGGGTACTTGGGTGCAGCACAGACAGGTGGTTGCTAAAACAAGTGTGCAGGGCGTGAACCCACCACCTTTCTCCCATTGTCTGTGGGTGACAGACTTCCTGTTCTTGTCTTCCTCTGAAAACAGCCACATGTGCTAGTGTGTGTGCTTGTGTGTGTGTGTGCGCGCGTGTTTCCCGGCTGTACAAAGCACGCCCAAAACAAAGCCCTCATTCTCGTTTTCTGGAATTTCCTGCTACACACACACACACACACACACACACACACACATACACAGACACACACACACACACATATAAACACTTGCCCCGCGTTTCTTTAACACCCAGCAGACAGCTGTTTCTGTCTGGTCAAGCTGACCCTCATCAGAAAAAAAAGCTATTTCTGTCCGTCCCCTTGCTAAAGAACACTAAACATATCTTGTGTGTCACACGCATGCAAGCACGCGGCAGTGAACATACGAGCTGCGGAGACACACTTCCCAAAAAGGGGAGGTTGTGAATCCGATGTACAGTGGACTGTGAACTGGACAGGAAGAGCCAGGGAACTCACCGGGGCTGTCCACTCTCTTGTAATGGTAGGGGTTGATGCAGACGTCCTTCTGCTTGGAGCCGAACGGATATTCACAGCACTCCAGGGCCTTCAGTTCGTGGTGGGACTGCAGGTCGGGCCACCGCCACACCCGGCAGTAGATGACGTGGGGGAGTCCCTTCCGGTGGGACACCTGGAGCCGTCCGTCCAGGGAACGCGGGATGGTGACACAGTTGCTGGGCTGTCCGGGGCAGCTCAGTGCCCGCTCCAGCTCCTCCATTGCGCCCTTCTTCTTCTTCAGTTTCTTCACCAGCGCGTCGACGGCTTTCTCCGCCCACTTCTCCTCCTCGTCGCCCTGTTTCCAGCCAAGGAGGCGCTTGACGGCCGGGCTGGTGAAGGAGAAGAGCGAGGTGACATTCATGGCGGCGCTCGTTTCCACCGACGCCTCGCAGAACGGACAGCGGTCGTTTGTTGGTTGTATGTGATGGTCGGGGCGGCCGAATGTGGCAAACCGGGACGGTTTAGAGAGGACGCGGCGCCTGTCGAGGTGCAGAAGATTTAGCGACCGGCTAGTAAGTCCGCGTTACCCAACGCTTCAGGATAGAAGAACTGAACCAGACACCTAGGGTAAAGAAGATGGAGAACGTTAAACAACCGCTAACGAAATGGATGAAACTTCTCATATCGGCAGACAGACACTCTTCAACGAATTCTCACACATCCGAGCAATCGGAGAAGGCAGAGGGTTGCTTTCTACGAAGCAGAATGGTCCCCGGCCACACAAGGGTCAAAGGGCGCGTTACCTACTGGCCCTAAGGACGTGTAGGGGACCCCTTCTAAGGCCCTTCTGGTTGTGTTGCAGGCTAAGCAGCTGACGATATCTGGCGGTTCCGACAAAATGTTTCTGAGCACAGCTGTCACATGTTTTACCTTCAGTTCAGGTCTGTTTGATTGATGATGTCATCAAAAAGCATTGACTCCCTTTCTTCAGAAAGTGGATTTTGTTAGCATGATGTAAATATACGAGGCTTGATTGTTCAGTTCAGTACGTGCTCAGTGGATTTTCCTCTAAGGTCCAATAGCCACGGTTCTCCACTGTTTGAACTGAAACTCCAGCGGGCCAGTTTGAACACCAGATAGCTTGAATACGAATGCACGAATAAAGAACATGCGGAAAGGTGAAATTATTTTTGTTGCACTCCTTTTGTATAACTCGTGTTCGATCTGTAATTTTTTTTTACATTTTCTAAGCGAAGAGTACACAGGTGAATGCTGTGGGAGTTGTAGTTTTACATGTCTAGTACTAACGGAAATTGCTATATTGTAATACATGTGATCAAAAGCATGTTCCATAAGACATTTAACAACAAATAACTTTAAGTGCAGGAACCGGCCAGTGACATCCAAGACAATAAAAGAGGAAATGCGGGGTGGAATTCAGGATAAGTGTGCCCCATTCAGTCTGGTCCCCAGACACCCATTCACCAGAGAAGCACACCCTGTAGCCTTCTGGTGGGGAAACCAGGGGCCGAACGGGTCTGACTGCTATTGAAGATATTAGCGGTGATGCTAGCACGTAAATTGGATACCGCCAACACACTTTGCAGATACTCACATGAATATCAGCTTTTTGAGCTTTGATTTATGCGTAACCACGCACAGGTACCCACACACACACACACACACACATATCATATTTTAATACCCACTGATATTTCCTTTTACCAGAAACAAAAACATAATTTACTGTGCGTTTTCTGTCTTTTTTTCAGCAGGCTGTTTATTTTTAACCGTTGTGATGGTCATTCCTGTCTGTTGGTGTGGCCTCACACTACTACAGGAATACAGGCTGTGGTCATTCTGACACAACAGGTGCTGTCTAAAACAGCTGGGAGTGTGTGTGTGTGTGTGTGTGTGTGTGTGTGTGTGTGTGTGTGTGTGTGTGTGTGTGTGTGTGTGTGTGTGTGTGTGTGTGTGTGTGTGTGTGTGTGTGTGTGTGTGTGTGTGTGTGTCCGTCCGTCCGTCCGTCCGTCCGTCTGTGTGTCTGTGTCTTTGTATTACTATGTGTTTGAGGATCAAAAGTTTACAAAAAGAGTTCACAATACCGACCACACCATACTTCACAATACAGACCACACCATACCTCACAATGCTTCCACACCATACTTCAAAATGCTTCCACACTATACTTCACAATACCGACCACACCATACCTCACAATGCTTCCACACCATACTTCACAATGCTTCCACACTATACTTCACAATACCGACCACACCATACTTCACAATACAGACCACACCATACTTCACAATTCAGACCACACCATACTTCACAATGCCGACCACACCATACTTCACAATGCCGACCACACCATACTTCACAATACCGACCACACCATACTTCACAATGCCGACCACACCATACTTCACAATGCAGACCACACCATACTTTACAATGCAGACCACACCATACTTCACAATGCAGACCACACCAAACTTCACAATGCAGACCACACCATACTTCACAATGCAGACCACACCATACTTCACAATACAGACCACACCATACTTCACAATGCCGACCACACCATACTTCACAATGCAGACCACACCATACTTCACAATACAGACCACACCATACTTCACAATGCCGACCACACCATACTTCACAATGCCGACCACACCATACTTCACAATACAGACCACACCATACTTCACAATACAGACCACACCATACTTCACAATGCTTCCACACCATACTTCACAATACCGACCACACCATACCTCACAATGGTTCCACACCATACTTCACAATACAGACCACACCATCCCTCACAATACAGACCACACCATCCTTCACAATGCAGACCACACCATACTTCACAATGCTTCCACACCATACTTCACAATACAGACCACACCATACCTCACAATGCTTCCACAACATACTTCACAATACAGACCACACCATCCCTCACAATACAGACCACACCATACTTCACAATGCAGACCACACCATACTTCACAATGCTTCCACACCATACTTCACAATACCGACCACACCATACCTCACAATGGTTCCACACCATACTTCACAATACAGACCACACCATCCCTCACAATACAGACCACACCATCCTTCACAATGCAGACCACACCATACTTCACAATGCTTCCACACCATACTTCACAATACAGACCACACCATACCTCACAATGCTTCCACACCATACTTCACAATGCCGACCACACCATACTTCACAATACCGACCACACCATACTTCATAATGCTTCCACACTATACTTCACAATACCGACCACACCATACTTCACAATACAGACCACACCATACCACACAATGCTTCCACACCATACTTCACAATACCGACCACACCATACTACACAATGCCGACCACACCATACTTCACAATGCAGACCACACCATACTTCACAATACAGACCACACCATACTTCACAATGCCGACCACACCATACTTCACAACGCAGACCACACCATACTTCACAATACAGACCACACCATACTTCACAATGCCGACCACACCATACTTCACAATGCCGACCACACCATACTTCCCAATACAGACCACACCATACTTCACAATACAGACCACACCATACTTCACAATGCAGACCACACCATAATTCACAATGTTTCCACATCATACTCACAATACAGACCACACCATACTTTACAATACAGACCACACCATACTTCACAATGCCGACCACACCATACTTCACAATGCAGACCACACCATACTTCACAATGCAGACCACACCATACTTCACAATGCAAACCACACCATACTTCACAATGCAGACCACACCATACTTCACAATGGCGACCACACCATACTTCACAATACAGACAACACCATACTTCACAATACAGACCACACCATACTTCACAATGCAGACCACACCATACTTCACAATGCAGACCACACCATACTTCACAATGCAGACCACACCATACTTCACAATACAGACCACACCATACTTCACAATGCTTTCACACCATACTTCACAATACAGACCACACCATACTTCACAATACAGACCACACCATACTTCACAATACAGACCACACCATACTTCACAATGCAGACCACACCATACTTCACAATGCAGACCACACCATACTTCACAATACAGACCACACCATACTTCACAATACAGACCACACCATACTTCACAATGCAGACCACACCATACTTCACAATGCAGACCACACCATACTTCACAATACAGACCACACCATACTTCACAATACCGACCACACCATACTTCACAATACAGACCACACCATACTTCACAATACAGACCACACCATACTTCACAATGCCGACTAGGATGTTCTTTTAAGATTGCGGCACCCTTTATCTCACTCTGTTTGTTTCACGAGTTCGCACTTACATGCCAATTAAGGGATATAGGTTTAATGCGTATTTGGCGTGCTGTCCGGAGGTAGGGGTTCCGGGCTCGGAATCCGGCCCGGGGCTCCGGGCTCGGAATTTGGCCCGAACCCAGAGTACCCCCCCCCCCGCATGTAAGTGGTTAGGACTAGAATTTGAGCGGAGAAGGGGTGGTGGGGGGATGCTGCGAGCTGTCAGCGGAGCGAGGTAAGACTGCTGAGTCTATATGTACCCTCTAGCTGTTAATTGCTGAGGGCTTCCACCTGTAATTAATTAGCTGGAAGTCCTCCTCCCGAACCTTGTTAGTAAACCTCATTTGTTGCCAAAAACCTCAAATCAGACCAAACGAACCAGGTTACAACCAAAGTTCCTCTGAAGACGCTTGGATCTAAAGATAACGATTCGTTCAGTTTGCTCTGGAGCGGATGGGCAGAGATGTTAGAAGTCTGCTACTATATTACACGGAGACATCCGGCTGGTTGCCAGGTAAACAACATTGTCAGTGAGTTTATATACCTTGCAGGTGTTGAAGTGGGACTGACTTCCCCGAGTTGGTGTAGTGGGTTGATTAAAGGTTCTTTATTACAAAGTACTTTGGAGGTTCACACAGAGTTCCATCAATGGTGTCTAGGGTGAGATCTGAATCACGTTATGAATGCACAGGTTTATACTTCCCTTTGTGGGTCCAGTCCTTCCCACCGTGACACAACATGTGGTTCAGTAACTTTTCTCTCCCAGACCAACTGTCTGTTGTTCTAGCTTGTCAGTGCAGGTGCTGTTTGGGGAGAACTGGACAGTCTCAGGGACGCAACTCAACATTATAACGAGTATGGCAAGCAGATATATCATTTTGATCACATTAAAATATGTATTTTTATCCACACAATATATATGTTAATCCACACAGGCCTGTGGTCTGGACAAAGCGCTGTGCAAGTGTTTGGTCCACGCGGCGCGAGAGTAAGTACTGGCTGGTTCGACTGAATATTTTGTTTACATTGTCTTCACAACAACTGATGTTGACTAAATAAGGGATGCACCGATCCAATATTCGGTATTGGCCGAAAAACGCTGGATCGGATATCGCACAAAAATAATAATAGTTTGACACGACCCATTTAAGCCTATGAAGTAAATGCATTGGGCGACACGGCGTGAGGACAGATGTGTCGTGAGACAAGCAACACGTGTCAGGTGAACATAGCTAGCTAGAACTTGAGGTTAGGTTGAGCAAATGGCATCCAAACAAATGTGTTATTAACAGCTGAGTTGCTTCAAAGAGGGAAATATATGGATAATAATATTATATCGGACATAGAAATGTGGTATCAAGCCACCCCTAGTCTAAACAGGTTATTGGGTTGAGGTGGAACAGATACTAAACGCAAAAACAAACTGTGTGTAAATGTCAAATGGAACCCTGCTTTCCTAGGCTTTTACAGTCTGTCAAGTACAGCACGTCACAACACATGTTTCAGTTTAGCGGCAAAAAAGAAAACAATGATTCCGAAATCAAACAGCAGATTCCAGGAAAGTCGAGAACAATAACTTAGGACTGGAACATCTGGACGGACGTCTCTACATGATGACCTCCTGTCAACAGCGCCGTATAATTGAATAAAATTATCTTGAGCTCTTAAGATCAAACATCGCCACTGACAAACCTCCAGATCCTCGAGGGACTAACTAGATGCAACTTTTTTCCAAGTTTCTATGGTCAAACAAAAGAAAAGAAAACTGCCTTCAGAATCTTAATTCCTACCGGTCAGTTCGATCTGCAATTGCTGACCGCTACAAGACCAGACCTTCACCACAGTTTTAGTGGTCAAGATGGCACGGTATTGATTCCTCGGACAGACGAGGCTCGGATGGCCTGTGTTGTGTCTAACTCTGTACTGTAAGTAGCCAACTGAGAGTCGATGAGACGGACATCAGTGTGACAGACACTGTGTTTGTTTAGAGCCAGGAATGTTCTTTAGGAGGGTCTTAACATTACCTGACAAGCTTCCAATGTGATGGGTACCATTAAAGGTTTACCACAAGCTAAAGCACTGTGTTTTAGCGCACAACTAGCTGTAGTGGACAGACCCGATGAGGCACTACACAACTATATGTAGTGGACAGACCTGATGAGGCACTACACAACTATATGCAGTGGACAGACCTGATGAGGCACTACACAACTATATGCAGTGGACAGACCTGATGAGGCACTACACAACTATATGTAGTGGACAGACCTGATGAGGCACTACACAACTATATGTAGTGGACAGACCTGATGAGGCACTACACAACTATATGCAGTGGACAGACCTGATGAGGCACTACACAACTATATGTAGTGGACAGACCTGATGAGGCACTACACAACTATATGTAGTGGACAGACCTGATGAGGCACTACACAACTATATGCAGTGGACAGACCTGATGAGGCACTACACAACTATATGTAGTGGACAGACCTGATGAGGCACTACACAACTATATGTAGTGGACAGACCTGATGAGGCACTACACAACTATATGTAGTGGACAGACCTGATGAGGCATTACACAACTATATGTAGTGGACAGACCTGATGAGGCACTACACAACTATATGTAGTGGACAGACCTGATGAGGCATTACACAACTATATGTAGTGGACAGACCACGTCCCCATTAAAGCTGAGACGCCACAACGTTTACCAAAACAGCTCCATATAAGTACCTTGCCAGCCATTCATTTAGCCTGCATCAGGTTAGGCCAAGCCCTAGCAGTCCGCATAGCCGGGCAGAATTAATGGGAGCACTACGGCAACCATCGCTATCAAACAGCGCTGGCTAGTTAGCCTGAGTCGTCGTCATGCGGTTTAGCGTTAGCTGCTAGCTAGCAACCCCTTACCCGGCCCATGGATCATTTTGCGCAAAGCAGCTCCAGTCTTTGCTGTTAATCAATTTAGGGTCCGGGGATGTAGGATGAGGAGCCAGTAATGGTGCTCTCCGGTCTCTCCCCAGAGGGCGGACATTATAAAGAAGTTACATTATTTATCAGCATGGCCTAGAAGGGGCCTCCATTAAGCCCCCACCCAATAGAGTCATCAAGAGTGGATAGAGAGAGAGAGAGATAGAGAGAGAGAGAGAGAGAGAGAGAGAGAGAGATGGAGGGAGGGAGCAATGGATCGAGAGAGAAAGAGAGAGATGGAGAGAGATAAAGACGACAGGATGGAGGGTAGGGAAACGAGGGGATGTGTGTGTGCAAGCTGGCGTGTGTGTGTGTGTGTGTGTGTGAGTAAACAAGAGTGTAGACAAGAGAGAGAAACAAGTGTGTGGGCGGAGAGAGAAGGGGGATGTGAATTCTGGTTAATGCAAATACACCGTAGAGAGTGAGTGCCCGTGGTCCAGATAACATTAGAGGAGTGTTTCACCCACTGTGAACAGTGACTGTTTGACCTTGGTCTGCTGTCTTCATCTCACTCTGAGTGGCTCTGATCCGATGCCACTGAGTCGTATTGTAATCACATGTTAATTAACACCGAATGCGCAGGTCATTAATAAGTGCAATATTCTATATGCAATTGAGGTAGTAGACATGGATGATGTCCAAAAAGCAGTCAAGAGTAAGTCATGTGGCAAGCAAGTCCTTGCGAAATAAACCACGACACCCAAACAAACAGAGGCGTCCCGTCTCAACAGCAGACAGAAATAGCCCCAGACAGACAGACAGGCAGACAGGCAGACAGGCAGAAAGACACAGGCAAGGAGACAGACCAGGCAGTGACCCAGTAAGATCCAAACTAATTTTGTGTCAGTCAGATATTCCACACGTACGCACGCCTACACACACACACAGATTTACTATCCACAGGCATAAGTCACCCACTGCATTCAGCACATGAGTTTCAACCAGCTATCCCAAACATCCCCGGCACTCAGGGGCTGGACACAGTGTGTTGTGTTTAGGGCGGTCCGTCCGTCACCCCAGACCAACCCGTCATGAATAGGACATTGGTTCTGAGCGGTAGTGGGTCAGGAAAGCATGGCGGACTGGTGCCCTGAGGATCACTGAACTAAAGGTGATGTCATGGCTGGACCCAAGAGTGTGGTTAACTTGTGTTTAAATGAGAGGGACATGCCCGTGAATGTGTGCTACCAGACTGAACACAGAACGTGTCAACCCGTAGATCGGCAGACGGGGAACTGCACAGCGGGACACACTCTCTGTACAACACCTAAGTCTTAGAAAATACACATACACCGTTTCCTGTGTTCACCATAGTAGAAACCACAGCTCCAGCAGCACTCTTAGTTGTGTTGACATGACAACCGGGCCGGCGTTCTGAACCAATCACGTGACGGAAACATTTGCATTCTTTGGCTGTCGCCTGCTAACACAGAAGTTCCACGGGTTCTGAAGATGACGCGACTAAGTCGCAGAGACGAGTCGCTTGTGACGAGGCCTTCAAGTAAGCAACTGTGGTGTGAGCAGGCAGAGTTGCCTGAAAGTTGCTGGACGTACAAGTGTTGTTAACTATAGCACTACTACAGTAATTAAAGGCTGATGAACAACCTAGATATATAACTTAATAATATATAATGTATAAATTGTGATACACGATTGTCAATATAATCAGTCAAAGCTGCTCAACTGAACACCTCATTCTTTGTCATTTTAACCAGTCCTTTATCGGTTATACACATCCGACCTTATACAGATAATATCACAACCCTCTACAGTACATTGAAAGTAAAAAAAAACATTACATCGGATTGAAATAACAAATTGAGAAATGTCTTGAAAAGTGACTCTTCAAACACTGTCGTCCACAATGTCCTTGACAATCTTACCAATCTACTAAAGTCAGAATGAAAGACTCTCAAGTAACAGGCAAGACACAAAGAAACAAAGCTGAGTTTAAGGGAATGCAGAGGGGTGAAACAACTGTACCAAATCACAGACAAGGACACATTCCCGTCCTTTGAGTAATCTGATATGTCATCTTCAATGATGCCAGGAGATCTGGCCCTGCCTGCCTCTGCGTCTCTCTATCACACACACACACACACACACACGCGCACACACACACACACACACACACACACACACACACACACACACACACACACACACACACACGCACACACACTCTCTCTCTCTCTCTGCATCCCTGAAACATGGAACACGTGTGTACGCATGCACAAAAATGCATGCACATACACAAACAGCCTGTTGTTTTTAATCCGAGGGTGATTCTGTGATTTATTGTATTGATACATTATTTGACTAGAAAAGATTTACATCAGTAGCAGTATTAGACTGAAGTCCAGACAGACACCCAACATCTCACTAACACAGGGAATCACAGAGGTGCATCACAGGAAGACCTCAGTGTACACAGTTAAAAATCAACACCTTCTACACACTGTTTATGCTGTGTGCTCCAAATGCAGAATAAAACACACCACAACCAGTATGATGCAGAAACACAAATATGACATTAATCCACCATCATACATATTGCCAAGACAGGAAAGTGTATTGCCTCAAGACAGTTTTTCAAAGTCTATGCATGTGCCTCGTGCAAAAAGTTGCATATTATTTTATCACAACCACTATGTGGGGGTGGACAAATGCATTAATTCCATCAAGAGTTTTTATGTCTTGAAAAACAAAGTTTTTACAGTACCTTATATGCCACTATCCAGCTTGCTCCCACAGAACCCATGCTATACACAGCTGCCTGCCTGCCTGCAGCGGGTCCGGTCTACTCGCACTGGCGTCAGGGAGTCGCGGGCCGACGCACCCACCGCGGATCGCCGGTATCACGCCGCCGGACTCAGTTTGGGGCGGTGCGTGTCGGCTCGACCAGCCCTACTTTTACACATCTCACATTGTCATGCGCCAAGTACTGTTGGATAAAAAGTGCTGCACGAGTAAGAAAATTAGTCGCAGAAGTGATATGATTTTTTTTAGGGCAGTGCATGTGTTTGTTTGTTGTTGTTTTTTTACTTTGATTTATGGTGAAACTACTTTTTCTGTCTAAAATTATCCTTGATTTCAAATAGCATCTGTTTACATTGATCTATTATTGATTATTAAAAAAACACAATGTAAGACTGATAGATTGCAAAAAAAAGATTGATTGCCCCCTATATTTTCAATGCACTGCCTTTAGTTCATTTCCATCGACATCAATAATTAATGGGATCATTTTTGTTAAAGGACTGGATAACAACAATTGATTATACTAAAACTGACCCAAATAATTGGACTGTTTTATCTGAGTGTAACATAAACAGGACGTCAAATTACCGGCTCCAATATGAAATGACTGAGACATGGGACATGTTTATTAACGGGGTGGATATCACAACAACACTATAGTAGTGGGGTTATCTGAATTGATCTGAACTCTTGAACTGTTCTGGGCTTGTTCCTTGTTCCCCTACTTTGATGGTGGCACGATAACCACTATTTATGTTGTCGAGGAACACTGGTGTCTGTGTCAACAACAAGAACATGTCCTCGCATGTCCAATTTCAAGTTCACACCTCTCTGTAGGACCCGTGGGCCCCAAAGCAGTGTGTGATGTGGACACAGGCTGCAGTTGGCAGCACCATATAACAACGACAGGCCCCGGCCCGTGTATTATTTTTGCAATAGTTTAGTATGTACCCACGTTGATATTTGCATTGCCAGGGATGACAACCATGCAGGCATTAACACTCTATCAGAGCATCTCATTAATACTGCATTTTATAATGCATTGAAATAGACATCAGTGCTGTAGGCCGAGACTCTTAATTGTCTTTTTCTGAAGGGGAGAGATGATGAAACACTGGAAAACACACCCGCTGACTCAAATGAACGGTTTGATGCATATTACTAACTAGGCATATTAAGCATATTACTAACTAGGCATATTAAGCATATTACTAACTAGGCATATTAAGCATATTACTAACTAGGCATATTAAGCATATTACTAACTAGGCATATTAAGCATATTACTAACTAGGCATATTACTAACTAGGCATATTACTAACTAAGGCATATTACTAACTAAGGCATGTTACTAACTAGGCATATTACTAACTAAGGCTTATTACTAACTAAGGCATGTTACTAACTAGGCATATTACTAACTAAGGCATATTACTAACTAAGGCATATTACTAACTAAGGCATATTACTAACTAAGGCATGTTACTAACTAGGCATATTACTAACTAAGGCATATTACTAACTAAGGCATATTACTAACTAAGGCATATTACTAACTAAGGCATATTACTAACTACGGCTATTGTTAGTTTACAATTATAGCAGTGCTCTGTGTGCATTCTCCTTGGAAGACAATATTTTTTTCAGATAAAATCCCAGTGTGAGCCCTATTCAAACATGAACATTCATTACATTAAACGACCATTGGCCAAATTTATGTGTGATTAAAATGTTGTTACACTAATTTTGTTACACTAATTTTGTTACATCACTAATGTTGTTACACTAATTTTGTTACACTAATTTTGTTACATCACTAATGCTGTTACACTAATGTTGTTACACTAATTTTGTTACACTAATGTTGTTACACTAATTTTGTTACACTATGTTTTTACACTAATGTTGTTACACTATGTTGTTACACTAATGTTGCTACACTAATTTATGCAACATGACTAGTATTCGTGATGTCGAGACTATTATTTATTATCTTAGCACACTATAATAATGGGTCGACCTGTGTCTGTGTGCGCGGACGCGTGAGGAACTAGATTCTCCCCCAGACCGCTACACCACCACCAGCGGCGCGGCGGAGGAAACCCACTAACAGTGGCAGCCACATGCGCGCAGGTGACGTCACGCGCCTGGCGACAGAATGTCTGAGTGAGGCGGGGGCGAGCCGCGCGTGCACGTGAAATCTGGGAAAACAGTGCGATCATGATGACGAGGGTGCGTGATGTGAGTAGTAGTTGTGTGGAAGAAGGACACGGATCATCCGAGAGGGAGACTTGATTTGGAATAAAATGGCCAGCAAATGTAATTACTTTGCTGTTTCAGTGCAGCAATAGTGTCTCTGTAGACTCCCTTGCTCTACTTTTACAGACTGCAACACACTGTCAAAACACAGTAAATTAATTATTTTGCGCACACACACACAGCCAGCCAGCCAACCTTTTGCAAATATTTGCATTATGGCACTCTTTTGTCTGCACGGACATTAAAAAGGGATGTGTACGTGTAGCCTTGTGATATTTGACCGAATAGGAGTCAATACAAAACACTAGAAAACAATAGTGCAAGCAAGATTTTAATGGCTTGATTGCAAAATAATTAATGCAAATGTGATATTTGGTGACACATCTGCAAAGAGCCCGATACAGATTGAGTGACATGCAGAGTGTCTGGACAAAAATAAATACGGGATGACACTGCATCTTAATGTTCGGCTCATCTTAATTGTAATTAAATTTGATTCTGTTGTTATCAACAAAATGTCCCCGTTCTTTTAGCCTGTAAACACTGGACTTGAGTCTAATTAGGAAAAGCTCCACATTGTTGTTCGTAGTTGTTCGTAGCTTCAAAAGAGCGGAGCTGCACTACACAAGCTCATTTCGGTGTGTGTATGTGGCTGTAGGTCTTTATCTTGAGATGTTCTGTGACAAGTCTTATTTGTTGGGCCATCACACAGCTGGATATCACATTGACGAAGAGGACAACGGTTTCATTTAAACGGGTCTTCCCCTTTTCCCATTAAAACACACGCACACACTGTGGTGGAATTTTCAATATTATGTTATATTCCACCCTTTATAATTATGTATTATTGTCTAATCTGAATGGTTCTGCTTTAAGTAACTGCTCAGTTCCCTTGGGAAGTCTCATGTCTTCTCCCAGGTGCAGGATGTGTTTTGATTGAGCCATGTAGGTTTTATGGGTTTCAGATAAGAGGGTCTCCAGAGTTAATAACATGTACTGGAGGATAGAATAACATGGGCTTTATATTCATCACAACCGGTACAGGAGGAGGAGGATTTATACTGGACGTATATATAACAGAGTTTAACCTAGAAATGGTTTAGCGTGTTGACTTGACATGTAATGTGTGGTTAATCGCTCCAGGTTCATGAATCTTGAATACAGCAATTTGATTGTTAAAAGAAACTACAGTCTCTGTACTTTTCCCTTTAGTGTTTTCCACGACCACACACGCACGCCACTTTTGAACATAATAATTCACCTGGAATACTTTTTGATCACCCATCAACCGTAAACCTAGCAAAAGGTTAAACGCTTAACCGACACAGGAAAACCTAGGACACCTGTTTCAGTCTCAGACATGTCGGTCAAGTCCTTAGGGGCTACCAAATTAATCCGATAGCTGGGGAACAGTGGCTAGTCGTGTGTGTAACATTGACAGCACAGTAGCTGTGGCAAGTTGAATATTACACTCAACAGCAGTCTTCGTTGAAGTCGCCTTCCAACTCCCCGCTGAATAGTCGCGCAAAACGACCCCGGGTTCAACGCGATTAATAGAAACTGACAGGAAGTGTAACTAACGGTTTTGTGACGGTGGATCTATAATGCCAGCAACCCCGTAGGAGTGTGCAGCCAGCAACATTTAATTAATCTACTTGTTTTGAGGTCAGAGGTCACGGGGACAGCGTTCCATTGGCCCGTTTAAAAGCACTGGACCCCAGCCTGTCTCTATGCCGGTCGGCATGAGGAAGAGCATTGCAGAGAGGTTGGATTGCAGCGCGGCGTTCCACAGACGTTCCGTAAGTTGGCACGGGCATTGGAATGCCCTACGACGACGAGCGATGACTGACACACATGTGTTTGGACGGGAGTGTGAGCGGCCGGGTCTGTGGTGCGAGTATGGGGACAGTGCTGTCTTTCCCTAGTTTACACACACGTGCACGCACACACACACACACACACAGACGTTTTACCAGAAGTCGTTGGCTGAGCTCGGCAAGCATTTTGATAACGCCGGGAATCGCCGCAGGCAGCCTATGAGGCATATTTCCAACGGTGACTCTCCACACGGTTTTCTGTGAAGCACTTCTAGAAATAATGTCTAGAGCGGTAATATTTAAATTCTGTCTCAAAGGGGCCCTTTACTCCCGGTCCCTGTCGCTCACTGCACACCACACCCCATGTCTCCAGGCCTAGCCTGTAGCACAGCTGGGGGCCACACACTGGTGTCCAGTGACCACATCAGTTGTATTGCAGTGGGGTCCGTCCACCGTTGACTATTGTTTCGTGGAGACTCGCTACATTAGAAAGCAGCACCGCGCACGCCGACACGGAGTCTATATCGAGACACCAGATCTTGATTCTTGTTCCCGTCTCCCTTGGACCAGACCGTTGGGTCACGCTGTACACTGTATGCCGCCGGCACGCTTTTGGAACGGGTAATACTTGGAAACACAGCCTCGACCATGATGTCTGTTGTCTGGGCGTCGTTATCGTCATGATAAAGAAATTAACTATTAATACATTTTATTTTTTTTACCAAGCGATAATGGGTCACACATGGCAACGTGCGCGAAAACGTGCGTGCCCTTCCCCCCTCACTCCGCGGCCCTGTGATGTGGTTTGATCGCCGGTCCGCCGGTGATTGGCATCCGTCTCTGAGGACAATGTGCTATTTGTGAACCCGCCGCATGTAAACCGAGACTCCCTGTCAGAACGCCGACTGCGTCAAAAATTCACAGTTGGGACTGGTTGCCTGACCACCCGCCCCCCCGCCCACCACCGCCACAAAAGATCCCAAAGGCCGGGCACCATCGAGGGTGGTCTGGGCTGTCCCTGTCCCCAGGGGGTTTGGTGGTGGTCGGGGGGATGTGACCAGTTTTGGGAAGACGTGTCAGCTGTCGCGGCCTTTTGGTGAATGAATGGAGTCAGCGTCAGATTGCAGAGCACGGCTGCCCGTCAAGGAGACTGACAATTAGTGGACTAGTTGGTACAGCTGTGTCGGCTTTGGGATACATCAAATACATCGCCCCAGGAGACGTTTAAGAACCACTGGTCTGGGGCTGGAACGAAATAGGGTTGGTGACACGATTACTCCTGCCCTAAGTGTGAGAGTGCACTGGCCATTACCTTAGACAGTGACCTCCGGAAATACTGGCACCCAGAGTAAATATGAACAGAAAAGGCTGTGAAAACATTTCATTGGCGTTAATCGTCTCAATCATATACTGTAACATTTTCTCCGAAAAAAATATGAACTTCAGGTGGAAACGACTCAATGGGAAGGGATTTTCAAGACATTTTTTTATTATATGCCCTAATAGTAAAAATGGAAATTCTCAGATATGTAGCCATCTTTTTATAGCCATTGCTTGATTTGTGGTCACCAACCCTGCGTCTCATTTCATTTGTGCGTTTTCTGGCTTTTCCCGTGTTAATGGGTAACTAAGGGAGTAAAGCTTATGTGTCACCTCATATTTATACCCCGGTAAAAATGGCTGCCAGTCAGGACCACGTATGAGCTCCCAATAGCAGGTGAACGTTAACAGCACATCAATTCATATTTGGATGGTGCCACAATTATCACCCATAGAATTATGCTTTCTCTAGCCTGTTGAGAACACACAGTACACACACAAAGCTAAAAAGCACCAATAAATGGTGACTAATTTCATTACCGTGGGTTAACAGTGTAAATAACCATAAAAGGAACGTTACAGAATATTGTAAATAATCACAGAAATTGTATTTTGTGATTTTATGGTTCATTGGATGACTTATTTTTAGGAAACCTTTATTTTGAAACTAGAATTATTACTATAAAGAATTGTATACTGTTCTAGGGCTCGTGGCTAATCGATATGAAAGCTATTCTACAGATTTGGAAAACGGTTCATTTTAGTGGCCTATGTTGAATAAGGAGAACAAGGTGTTTAAATATATTTTATGAAATAATATGTATTTTGTAATAAGTATTTGTGTTAATAGTTGTAACTCAGTTATGTTAGTTTATCTTTGTAAATGTAAAGCAAGGTTAAGTTGGTAAAACGGTAAATTTAGCCCTGAAGATCACGCTAGCCTAAAGGTGCTAAGTGTATGCTAGCTAAGGTGGCAAATAAGTAGCCATGTTTACATTTGAGTAATATTTGTTTATTTATTTACAGCTCTTACGGTGTGTTTATGACATACAAATGAAAAAATAAACATGACATTAACCATCAGTCGTTGAGAGACCATCAATTTCTACTGGGACAGCTACAAACAGCCCGTCGCATACCGCTCATACACAACGCGCTTGTAGATCGACGTAAAGGTTGCAAAATGTTTTGTGTGAGGCCACCTCAACCAGTTAATGGGTGTTTGGAATAGAGCATATGTGGAGATGGATATGAGGTTACCAAAGCCTTCTGAGGTCTGAACACTCATGTTCTCTAACACTGTACACTTCAAGGCCAACCAAACGTTGGATGTAAACAAAGAGAATACGTTGATAAGAGATCGCACAACTGCGAGGAACCACAGTCAAACGGCATGCTAAACCGGCAGCAGAAGTACAGTTGGTTACAATGGTAATAAATCCACAGCAAATACTGTTTCATCGCACAGATGTTCCTTCAATAAAACCCAATGAGGTCATCTCTCACGAGACCCGCATGTAGATCTGGGAGTTGGGGGGGGTCTGTAAGCGATAGCGTCATGACATCAACTCTGTTTCCTGGAGTGGCCTCCCAACGCCAGATTGTAGAGTTGGGTGCAAAAAATAGGCCACACTTCTTAAACATAGCCATTTTTTGGGGGAAAAAATCACTCGGGGTGTGATCAGAATGGGGGAATTAGGTTGTGTTGGCGTAAACATGCTTGCTATGCTTGTCATTTGACTTCCAAATAAAAAATTTGGACAACAAAGTCAATATTTATTCTTTCAACAGAATGATGGCAATGAACATTATCAGATAATGTAAATAACCTGGGAGGTTCGATCCTTGAATGCCGATTGGCTCAAATAAGACCACTGGGAGTCGGCTTATAAGCTGGAAAGCACCTCAGGAGGTTTATATGGCCAATAGAGTCTCCTAGCCACGCCCAATAGTGCCAAAACAACACACCCATGCGCTTTACTGCTTGTTTATACAGGGTACAATCAAGCTCTGGCCCGTTACGAGAAAATGTATACAGGTTTAAAGATCAAAGAAAACCGTACATTATGGCAGAAATGTCCACCGTCGTAGAATGGCTCCGTTGCGAATCTTCGACGCGCGCCTTCAAAAGGGCTGCTGGGTAAGTTGTTAAAGTGGAAGATGGGAGGATGCCCCCCCCCAGTTAACGATGAGAGGGGTCGAGGTGCAGCCTTACTAAACCCGAGTGATGACATTACCCCCCAACCCATTAATCATCACTCTGAGGTCACAGCTGTGCCCCATGATGTCCTGCACCCATAAGGCAGGCGGGGGGGCCGGGGGCACCTCCGACGGATGTGGCCTTAGGGTCAACCAAAATATGGTCACAAGCCCGGTAAACCGCCACAGCTAATTGGATGCCCGCCCCACCAAATGCTTCCCATTAGGTTGTTTGAGAGACTAGATGAATGGTCCCCATGGGTCAGTAATCCAGTTACAGCTGATGTCACTCACATAAATCTCCCATTTTAGAACAAAGACAACGTGAGCAGTGACACATTTGGCACCACCTATGGGCAGGGCACAAACACCTCCGCTATGACTGAATGGAGGGATATTATCCAGCCTATGTCGTCTGACAGTCAACACTGATCACGTCGATGAGAAACCACTAACAACGCAAAAGTGTATTTAATAAATTTATATTTTGGACGTACAGCTCCATCTAGTGGTAGAGTTCATGGATAACGGAATATAGAGTACAGTTGAAATATAGTTTTACTTTCAATATGCAGTTAGTTACACCCGTAGCACTGCAATTAAATGTTTACCTCTGGCAGAATAAATTAAATGACATATGCAAGATTAATGACCTAAGATTCAATAAACAATTGTCATCCATCCTAACAAGCAATAACTATATGTAGCCATTTCAATAGGAAATCGAAGAATCTGGATGTACATTGTTTCTCATTCTGTCAAATATCTCACATTACCTCACATCGAGCTAAAATCTTCT
Source organism: Dallia pectoralis (assembly GCA_029465975.1). NCBI lineage: Eukaryota > Metazoa > Chordata > Actinopteri > Esociformes > Umbridae > Dallia > Dallia pectoralis. The sequence goes on from CM055742.1 coordinate 5,989,209, forward strand.
ACCCTCGTGGACAAAAGCCCACCGTCAATCAAAAAACGCCACCACGCGCAGGAAATGAGAGTTGTTTTTATTCATATGATGCCCTTTTTTTCAATTGAAATGAATTGGGTAGGGTAACTCAGATAAAAGACACCTTTGGCTCCCAAAGGTTAGTGTGGATGAGTTTGTTTGGCATCGCTCCGGTGCACCGCGTGGGCGGAGACTCCAATAATGTCAGCCCCGCCCAACCAGGACATCTGAGGATGCAAAACCAACCCACCCTGCGTGTGTGTGCGTGTGTGTTTAGGTCCATCGAGGTTGGAGCCACATGAGGACCAGCAGGGGGGGGCCCTGAGTACCAAATATCAACGTATCAGCGTTCCACATACAATAGAACAACGTACTGGGCATGCATTCTGCGTGGAACCCTGTTGTGGATATAAGAACGCAGCCCTACGGGTCTCCAGGCTGACGAAGAATGAATATGGAGGTCTCTGATGGATAAAGGCATTGGTCCTCTAGTCATCCAGGAAGAAGTAGTTCCCACTTTTCTTCTGCTCACAATCCTAGATATATACAATATAGATTGGGTTAGAGAGCTGCCATCCTAGATATACATAATACAGATTAGGTCAAACTGAATTAAAAACATAAAAACACTGTCAACAGGAATCAGACCAGCATAATGTTACTGCACCTTAATAATAACCAGTGGTTCTGGACCAGCATAATGTTACCGCACCTTAATAATAACCAGTGGTTCTGGACCAGCATAATGTTACCGCACCTTAATAATCACCAGTGGTTCTGGACCAGCATAATGTTACTGCACCTTAATAATAACCAGTGGTTCTGGACCAGCATAATGTTACCGCACCTTAATAATCACCAGTGGTTCTGGACCAGCATAATGTTACCGCACCTTAATAATCACCAGTGGTTCTGGACCAGCATAATGTTACCGCACCTTAATAATAACCAGTGGTTCTGGACCAGCATAATGTTACTGCACCTTAATAATAACCAGTGGTTCTGGACCAGCACCTTAATAATAATGTTACCAGCATAATGCACCTTAATAATCACAAGTGGTTCTGGACCAGCATAATGTTACCGCACCTTAATAATCACCAGTGGTTCTGGACCAGCACCTTAATAATCAATGTTCTGGACCAGCATAATGTTACCGCACCTTAATAATCACCAGTGGTTCTGGACCAGCATAATGTTACCGCACCTTAATAACCACCAGTGGTTCTGGACCAGCATAATGTTACCGCACCTTAATAATCACCAGTGGTTCTGGACCAGCATAATGTTACCGCACCTTAATAATCACCAGTGGTTCTGGACCAGCATAATGTTACCGCACCTTAATAATCACCAGTGGTTCTGGACCAGCATAATGTTACCGCACCTTAATAATCACCAGTGGTTCTGGACCAGCATAATGTTACCGCACCTTAATAATCACCAGTGGTTCTGGACCAGCATAATGTTACCGCACCTTAATAATCACCAGTGGTTCTGGACCAGCATAATGTTACCGCACCTTAATAATCACCAGTGGTTCTGGACCAGCATAATGTTACCGCACCTTAATAATCACCAGTGGTTCTGGACCAGCATAATGTTACCGCACCTTAATAATCACCAGTGGTTCTGGACCAGCATAATGTTACCGCACCTTAATAATCACCAGTGGTTCTGCACCAGCATAATGTTACCGCACCTTAATAACCACCAGTGGTTCTGGACCAGCATAATGTCACCGCACCTTTATAATCACCAGTGGTTCTGGACCAGCATAATGTTACCGCACCTTTATAGAATGCATCTTGTTGATCCTTGGTCTGAAGTTGTTAGGGTCTCTCCTGAATGTGATCTCTAGTTGCGACAGGAACTTGTTCATCCCGGCGAGTAAGGTCTGTGGTCTGATGGCAAAAATTAAAGATGTCATTAACCCAGTGAACGAAACAGTCTGCGCATGCTTGTGGATGTGGTAGACGGGACAGTCTGCGCATGCTCGAGGATGTGGTAGACGGGACAGTCTGCGCATGCTCAAGGATTTGGTAGACGGGACAGTCTGCGCATGCTCGAAGATGTGGTAGACGGGGGAGTCTGCAAATGCTTGAGGATGTGGTAGACGGGACAGTCTGGGCATGCTCGTGGATGTGGTAGACGGGACAGTCTGCGCATGCTCGAGGATGTGGTAGACGGTACAGTTTGCGAATGCTCGTGGATGAGAGGACAGAATGCACTCACGTGTTGGCGGCCGTCTTTCTCGAGGGAATACCGTCGAACACGATGACGCGGTCAGCCAAGTAAGTGGCCATGATGAAGTCGTGCTCCACCACAAACGCCGTCTTCTTGGCGTGGAGGATGAATCTACAGACACACAATAGATAACAATCAACAGTATTCAAGTCATATGCAGTTTGTGGGATCAGGGTTTGGTTTGGTTGTTGTGAGGACGAAGTGACAGTCATTGAGCCCTGGTCTCCAGCTGGACCGTGGTCGGAGCCATTACTGGTATCACTGGACTTGAGCGTCAGACAGATGGGAGTTACCGTTTGATGACCCTGGCAGCCACCAGACGCTGCTCAGAGTCCAGGTAGGCAGAAGGCTCGTCGATCAGGTAGACGTCGGCCGGTTTGCCCAGACACAGGGCCATGGCCACTCTCTGTAACTCTCCGCCGGAGAGGTTCTGCACCTGAAGACACGAGCAGGGAACGAAAAGACAAACAATGAGACTGGGACAAACTACCTGGACATTGGGCATACAGGGCGGCAAAATGAATCTTGATTTTTTTATTCAATTTTTTTTTGGGTGAAATAAATTCTGCACGACTTTATTACATTTCAGTTGGAAAGTCTGGAAAAAGGATACCGCATTGGGGGGGAACTGCACTGTTTTTCATATAGGGACACCTCATAAGAATCAATAAAAAAAAAATCTATGTCCACTGAAGGTTTTGCCATTCGGACCAACATGTTGGCAACGACACTCGGGACTCGGCCAAACGCGACGACTTACATCCTGGTCAATGATGCTCTCGATCTGCATGGGCTTCATGACGTCGGTCACAAACTGAGGGTGAGTGTAGGCGTCACGGATCTTCTCGTGCAGCAGGGCACGAACGCTGCCCTAAAACACACGGGGACACGAGTGGTGTGAACGCAGCCCACGGCGACAAAGATGGAGGCGCAGTGTTCGAGGCGACCAATGGGGAGGAACCTACTTTGAACTTGGGGCTGATCTTCTGGGGTTTGTAGCTGACGTTCAGGACGGGAACATCACCTGTAGTTAGGGAGAAAAAGAGTCAAATTTTTTTGTCAAGCATAGATCGAGTGGAGGGCAAAGGTTGTAAGGTCAAAGGTTTGCAACGTACCTCCTTCGTCTGGTTTCAGACGGCCAGCCAGCATTCTGATAAATGTGGTTTTGCCCGTCCCTGAGAGAGTAGATAAAGAAATGATAGACTATAAACAACATACTTCATGTGATGTTGATACAAAAAAGCAGCACCGGTCAAAGTTTGGAATCTTAACGGACAAGGAAGTTGCTTCTGAGAGGACTAACCACTCCTACCACCCAGGGCCCCGCCTCCCCTACCACCCAGGGCCCCGCCTCCCCTACCACCCAGGGCCCCGCCTCCCCTACCACCCAGGGCCCCGCCTCCCCTACCACCCAGGGCCCCGCCTCCCCTACCACCCAGGGCCCCGCCTCCCCTACCACCCAGGGCCCCGCCTCCCCTACCACCCAGGGCCCCGCCTCCCCTACCACCCAGGGCCCCGCCTCCCCTACCACCCAGGGCCCCGCCTCCCCTACCACCCAGGGCCCCGCCTCCCCTACCACCCAGGGCCCCGCCTCCCCTACCACCCAGGGCCCCGCCTCCCCTACCACCCAGGGCCCCGCCTCTATTCACCGTTCTCTCCAAGCATGACCATAATCTCAGAGTCTGTAAACTCTCCCTCGTGGATCTCCAGGGCGAAGTCGCCCATATTCTTCTTCATGTTGGGGTACTGGTAGTGGCACATCCTCTTGATCTCTTCCTCATTGGCCGTCTCTGCCACCTGTCATTGTAACACACGTCAGCATGCTTGACTTGAGTTGACAGAGTAACACGCTGCGAACAAGACTCTGACCACTCCATCACCTTGAACACCAGCGATATCTCCCTGAAGCGCAGGTTCTCCGTGGGCACATAGCCATCCAGGAAGATGTTGATGCCTGGGGGAAAGTAGAAGAGGACAACGAAATTAAAAAGTTATCAAGGGACTAGGACAGATGTGCATTTGAAACATAGCCGTGGCGGAAGATTTCCACTGGCACAGCAGCGAACGGGACCACTCAATTTGATGGCAACACTGTTGTGTTAGTATTGGTAGTAGAGTCCTACCTTCCCGGACTCCGAAGGGCATGGTGACGACTCCATAGGCGCTGGGCACTCCGTAGAGACAGCAGATAAAGTCAGACAGGTAGTCCAACACACTCAAGTCATGTTCCACAACTATGATGTATCTAAAAGAAAAGACAAAACAAGAGCGAACACAGTGAATCTGGCCTTTACACTTCGCCTACTTGTTCGGGGCAAAACAGGGATGCAATTTCAAGGTCACACTTTAGAAAATATATATATATTTTTTAGAAAGTGCCACTTAGAACTTGTCTGATAAGAATTGTGGGTTTTGAGAAACGCTTCGCTACATTGGATGCTGGCCACGACACGACGTGATGGAACCAACCTGTCCGGAGATATCAGGGAGCGGATGGTGACGGCGGCCCTCAGACGCTGCTTTACATCCAGGTAACTGGACGGCTCGTCAAACATGAAGCTAAGAGGGCAACAAAAAAATTAAAAAGGTAAACAAACAGTTACTAATATTCTCTGCCAGTCAGGTGATGCCTCTTGACAGATCAACATGAAGCCGATATCAAAGCCGTCCTCAGTCGAAGACAGGTAGTACGGATGATTCTGAGGATTTACATGTCTGCTCTCTGGATGCAGACCACGGCGATGGCAAAGCGCTGAAGCTCTCCTCCTGACAGGTCCTCTACGTTCCTCTCCCTGAGATGAGTCAGATCTGACAGAGGAAAGAGGAGCCCGAATGGAATTATACTGCCAACCCAACATTGGTTCGTGTGTGTGTAACGACTAACAGCGTCTGAACATAAACGGAAAAAGATCACAAACTAAACGCATTAGTCACAGTATAAACTATTAGAAGGGATGGAAAAACAGTTAATAGAAATGGAGCTCAGACCTACCAAGCTGCTCACAGACAATGGTCTCCGTCTTCGAGTCATCTTTTCGGCTAAGGATGGAGCCCACGCTCCCCTGGAGGATGACATCACAATTAGGCCCAGAGACCTGAAGCCAGAGACCTGCACCCACATCTGCCCTCTCCTCACTCTGTCCCACCGGAATAACTCAAACACATAAGACGGCACACAGGGGCCCAGCTGACCTTGACCGTCTTGGGAATCTGGTCGACATACTGGGGCTTGACGATAGCCTTCAGGTCATCCTCCAGGATCTTGGTGAAGTAGTTCTGGAGCTCAGAGCCACGGAAATATGTAAGGATCTCCTGCCAGTCTGGGGGAACCTGGTCGTAGATGGGGAGTATGTTTCCTGACTAGGTTATTACAACAGATGTTCACACAGCACAAGGTTTCAGTAACAAGTTGCATTTCAGTCGTTAAGCTGAAACCAACAATGCAGAGAGACGTCGGGAACTTAGCTACAATATTTGCGAGGCAGTGGTCAGACAACATTCACAAACTCACATCGTACTTTCCCAAATTGGGTTTTTGCTTTCCAGCGAGGATTTTTAGAGCAGTGGATTTCCCGATTCCGTTGGTACCCACAAGTCCCAAAACCTCTCCAGGCCTGGGAATAGGTAACCTGGAAGTAAACAAGCACAGTTTATGACACGTATAACGCCATGCCAACTGGAGCCAAACTATAAATAAAGTTGTATTGTAAACGCAGGCGTCTTTACTGGACAATGAACCCACCTATGCAATTTGAAGGAGTTGGCACAGTATCTGTGAGTTGTCTCTTTCTCAAGGTTGCTTGGCAAGTTGACAATGGACAAGGCCCCAAATGGACATTTCTAGAAGTTGTCGGGAGGGAAAACAAAGTTGTGTAATCAACACAGGGTGCACAACCAGTCCTGACCTAACAAATGGAGCACTACCAGGTAGTAAACATTGTAGGCTGGTACCGCTTGGGGAAAAGGCTACGTAGCGTGATGACCCTTTTTTTGGCATTTGCCACGTACAAACGTGTGTGTGAGACAGTGACGTGCTGTTCACTTTAATTAGGATGACACATTGGCGTAACTGTCTGAGGTAAGCCTGCTCTCTGATTGGTTGTTACCTTGATACAGATGCCACATCCGATACACAGCGATTCGGAAATCCACACAATCTTGCTCTGGGCTGTTACCTCTATGCACAGTTTGCCTGCAAGACAAGAAAAAATTAGAAAGACAATAGGACACGGACTACTGCAACTGTACAAAACATACTCTACTGCCTCGAGACCTGTTGAAAGTACAGTTTTTTTGTGTGGTGGAGGACTACGCCATTGGGTGTTTGCAATTGTGATAATATATTTCCTCTATTCTCAAGTAGCAGGTCGTTTGAATGACCGCTGGATGCAACAGAAATCCTACCCATCCGGACCACGGGGCAACTTTTCTTGCACTCCTGTCTGCATTTCTTCGGCTTGCACTTGTCATGGTTCACAATTGCGATTCTGGTGTTCTTCTCCGACATCCTGCCTGACGCTTGTCGACTCTAGATAGTGCAGAATCCCTCCCCTGGGCGCTGTAATACAAAGATAGGACAGTTGAGATTAGACAACAGCTAAAGCGTGTGGAGACTGCAGCGCAGCGCACAGACACTCACTATGACCACATTTGATAAACTGGTTGCAAATAGAATAGGCCCGTTACTCTAGACGGAGCCAAGAGAAAAGTCTATAGACAACCCAATCTCCCACTTAGAAAGGACAGATGCAGGTAGCAATAAAATCGCCTCCAGAGACCACTGGTTAGGCCACTGGGTGCTAACTATGACCTACATTTGTAATGGTTATGTTGAATCCTTTGTAAGTTGGGTTAAACGGGCTTGTTAGCAGCATCTCAATTATATCCATAGACATCACAAATTATGATCCTAGCATTATCCAATTTCACAGTTATGTAGGATCCTTCTCGCAATAGCACGTTTACTAGAAATAGAAATAAGGGGTGTCCTTAAGGTTTAATCCCATAACCCACTCGGGCTTCGAGCTTATTAAATTAAGATGGTGAAATATGTATCCCTGCATAAACAACAATAACGTAACTATTGGAACAGTGAACATCTAACCAAACAGACAGACGCGAAATTAACTCAGAAACATAATACTGGGGTAGCGGATGTCTAGTATAGCCTGATGTCGTGTTTACCCATCAAAGCTTTGACATACATACATACATACATGAGCCAGTTATAGTTTTTTCGCTTCGCCCAGTACCGTTAAATGTTCCCTCAGACCACCTAACCCTCTAAAAGTTGCGACAGCCTGTGAAATAGCGCATCTCCTACAACGCCGCCATGTACGCAGGCCAGCTGCCATGTTAGCTAACATGCTTGCGGGCTAACGGGCTAACAAGCTAACGGGCTAACAAGCTAACGGGCTAACAAGCTAACGGGCTAACGAACAGTGCTGACGTTGGTGCTAACTCGACACGCTCAGCTAGCTAACTTGATGGGCAGTTTGACCAATCAAACGGACAATTCGACAGCGTTCGTCTGAGGCATTTGTATTCACTCTCGTTTATACGGTCAACCCACTCACCCCGAAACACTCTTCGGATGTTTCTGTCCGCCAGATGTTATGTTTCAGGTTGGATTTTGTCATTTAGGTTTGCGACAACGTGTTGTGTAGTGAGAGGGGACCGGCATGCCGATCCAGGAATGTGACGCACGCGTGCGTCAGGTTTGGCTACGTCCACGCCATGCGTCGGCTGTGACGTAGGTCGTAAAAGGGGGGTAGGTTATTTGAGGTGATCAGAATCAGAAATCAGAAAAGTGTTTATTCGCCATGAATTTGTGAACAGACAAGGAATTTACTTTGGCAGGAAGGTGCTTACATGCAACATAAGAGTAGAACAATATAAATTATACTAAGAGGGTGAGGGGTATATTGGGATAGTTATATACAGAATACAGATAAGTATTGTAGTGCAATAGTGCAAATATTGTAAATATTGTAGTGCAAAATCAGGCAATGTGCAAATGGAATGGGTAAAAGTTCAAGCCGCTGGCCTTGTTAGAGTTCACACCGATGGCCTTGTTGAGGAGGCCAGTAGCACAGGGGAAGAAACTGTTCTGCCACATTCTTTCTAGCTCGTCTCAGAGCCCTCGAGGTGTGCAGGTCCTTGAGGCTAGGCAGATTGCAGCCAATCACCTTTTCAGCCGAGCGGATTTGGAGTATGTACTAGGTAAATATATAATATGTATCTGAATAGTGCAAAGGAGCAATGTCTAGATGTGTGAGCAGATTGCAGAAAAAGAAAGAGCAATGTCCAGGTTCAAGTATGAAAATGTGCAAAAAAGCATCATCTAGTTATATACATAGTAGGCTACAGTATGTCCTTTATTCATCATATTAGAGACATCCCATCTTGCAACTGGTCTCCTAAAAGTGGAATTCAACTATTAGGCTTCAGATCATCAGAATCTGTTTGCTTAAGGTGGTAATCTATTGTGATTAAGCCCTTTTCACCTAGGGGACTATGACACTCCCAATATTACAGACACCCAGAAAAGACTACAAATCCTGTGATCCCCATGCAGTCAACAAATAGTGTATACTGTACAAAGTTAGACACATGCCACTTCAACCGTACAACAATGAACATTGATAACATGGTGGCTAAATCTGATACAATAGATACAGCCAACTATACAGTAATCATGTAGCTAGAATCTGTGCTAGTAGAACCCTCACTGCTTTTAAGTCATGGAAAATGCAGTGCTACTTTCTGCTCACTAGGTGTCGCTATTTACTAAGGAAACCATCCAGAGTTCTCTCCTGTTGTCAGTTTGACATAAATTATTACAGGTACGATGTTCTTATTGAAGTGGGAAAACTGAGATATTATGCAAAATACTGCAAATATCCCGTAACCCTTTCGTGTTCTATGGCAAACAATGTGTCGTCATTACCAGAGGAAAAGGCGTCAGTCTCGATGTTGTCTATAAGGTTGGTCGAATGGACATTCCAAACATAGAAGTCAAGGTCACGTTTGCGGTGTAAAAACAACAGTTAGAAAAACAGTCGAAACGTAAATATAACATGTGGTATTCTGCTCTGAAATTCTAGTAGAGTTCGAGTTCTAAGTGAAGTGCGGTTTGTATGTATTGTGTATGTTCTGTTTTTAGCTCCACCAAGAAATATACACTGGGAACACTCTGCATTGTAAAAAGATTAATTCATACAGTTAAAAAGTAATGCCTGCATTTATTTTCTCATTGCAAAAAAATGGCAATATCCTGCACTGTTTTCTCTGGACACCGAGAATAGCCAAGGAGTGGAAGAGCAGGACGTCTGAGTTTGTGTGTGTGTGAGATACGCGTGTGTATTCTTGCCTGTGTGTGTGACTTGTGCGGCGTTTACGCACACGTTCCTGTATGTCCCTGCTTGTGTGTCAGAAGCACAGGGGTGTAGGTTCATTTACGAGTGTTTATTTCCCCATGCTAGCAGCAGGCATTAGTGTTAACTGCCACCCAGTCTCCAGTGTGGTTCAGAGAGACAGCAGTAGCCTTTCTGGCCCTGGCCTGGCTCTGGACTGGCTCTGGCCCTATCCTAGCCTGATTTGGCCTGGCTTGGCTCTGCCTGTCTGCCTGCATGGGGACAGACTGTGGTCTGCTAATCCAAGCCTGAATTGAGACCCCACCACGTCCAGATCTCCCAGGCCACTCATCGTCGTATCAGAAAACCCAGGCCGAGTGGATGAGCTAATCGCTCTCTGTTCTGAAGGTGTTGGGGTGGAGGGGGGTATCAGAGAGGGGCGGCGACCGGATGGACCACCCACACTGAGGATTCAGAGGCACACAGATTCACAGCCCATTCTGAGACCCGTCGCACCGACCGCACTAAGGCAGGGCCCTCTCCGAGTGTCGTCCCCCCATACCCCCCGCCCCCGCTAACACACAGAGGACCCAATGGGAGGATGGGTGGGGGGGATGCTACTAGCAGTAAACAGCGGCCTGGGATGCCCTCCTTCAGGGCCACAATGGGGCTGAATTGTGTCCGGGGCTGGAGCACTTTTCAGAGAAGCCCAGCCTGAATACAACATCTGTGGAGTCTATGCTGGAGGGGGGAAAAGCAATTTTGTTGCGAGCCACACTGGCAACCCCCCACCCATCTACACCGTTCTGTCTTCTCGGGGTACTCAAACGAACGTACAGTACGAACGGTTTTACAAGGCAAGGGGAGGGAGGCACGGATGTTCTGCTGAGGGACGTTGGCTCAGTTGGCAGGTGGATCGGTACACGTTTTCCCCATATGCATATAAATTCACACATACTGCGATATTGGAAGCATGCGTGTGTGTGTGTGTGGGGGGGAGTTTACCGGCTTTACAGGATTGTTTTACTGGATATTTCGTGTGGACATTCCTTAGAGAGAAACATTCTGAGGACCACACTGAATGATCCAATCAAAGTGACCCGCTTTAAATGCCTGTGACTGTATTAACTCTATATCACCATTCCAGACCTGTTTATATGGGCCTCTTGAGGCCCGTTCCAAGCATACTGTACTACTATACTGCATACATTATCGTACATTATCATACTCTGCCTTTCAAAGGGGCATGTAGTCCACCAATCAATTTACTTTATTCTGTCCATACCTGAACACCTCACAGAATCCAGAGATGGGGACTCGAGTTTGAGACTCGCACCCGAGTCGCTCTTAAGTCGCACACACAGTGACTTGCCTCGGACTTCAGATGCGGGACTTGTGAACAATATATATTTTTAGGAAACCTCTGATGGACTAAATGTTATTCTCCTCCCTCCGTAACCTATAACCTTCTACGTAATACGTTACGTATCTGCAGCGCGCGGACACACGTGAGGTTACAACACCAGCAGCTGTCAGTGCAATTCGTCATAAGACATCGCTTTAAAAACGCCGTTCAACAAGGCCCAAACAAAAGAAGCGCTGAATGCAAAATATGTGCTATCTAGATAAACGATTGAAGCACATTTAATTTGATCAGGCATTTGAAAACGCACTCTGAATGGTTAGCAAACATGTCCAGCGATGGCCATCTAACATTATTCTGCGTCTTGCTTTAGCTGTGACTATCGCGAGATTAACTGTGACGGTTGTTTGCTCGATATTATGAAAAGATAAACGAGCGTTTGTTTGCTACGTTACTGTATTATTTAGTCAATGTTACACTGGGTTTGAGGGTGTGGTGTATGTGCTGACGTACAGTAGTTTATAAGCTGTCATTAGTTGTTAACACATTTCACATTACATAGTTGTGTAATTTAGCCACTAAGTAACTAACAAATAATTGATGACTCAATTATACGGTAGTGAACTGTGGTGTGTTGACATTGTAGCATTTAGTTTAGTTTGCACATATTGGGAGGATGTTATTTATGGCTCTGTGAGGTATAACATTTTCTGTATTTGTCCACGATAGGAGGCACCGGCTGTCATTATGATTCCGCAACAAGCGTCTGTTGTCCTTTCCTCTGTAGTACCTCAATGTTTGATCTGTACTGTATATTAAAATACAGTTTAACTTAAAAGTAAAGCATACTTGGTGTTTTTTGTCATACCAAACAAGTATTCCGAGCTGATACTTTATGCCACTAGATAAACGAGTCATTATAACATATTACATGTTATGTTGACTTGGACTCAAGTTCAGAGACTTGAGACTTGACTTGGACTCAAGCTCAGAGACTTGAGACTTGACTTGGACTCGAGCTCAGAGACTTGAGACTTGACTTTGACTTGGACTCGAGCTCAGAGACTTGAGACTTGACTTGGACTCGAGCTCAGAGACTTGAGAACATCTCTGCCAGGACCTCTACCTCAGCAATAGCCTCCGATCCCTGGGGTCCGTTTTCCCGATATATGGCGTGGACAATGTTAACCCCACTCCACACGGGTCAAAGTTGAGAGCAAGAGAGAGAGAGGTAAAGGGCGAGAGAGAAAGAGTAGATAGAAGGACCACCAAGATATTTAATTCAATTGAAGAGGAAACAAAGACCCCAGCATACTTCCAGGTCAGCCATTGTCTTTGATCAATTTCCTCTCCTTCGGTCCTTATATATCAGGGGTAATTACTTTCCGCCTCTCCTGGCATCTGTCAGCCCAGAGCCTCCAGCGGTATAAGCCTCCACACATCGAGGAACCTGCTGTGTCGACCCCAACCTCCATCCAGGAAATACCTTTAGCATCTATACTGGCCCCCTTTCGGTTCCTCTGCCTCCTAAACAATGGAAAAAGGCCTACCGGCTCCAGAACCCCACAGGGCAACACCCCCCCCACTCACACACACACACACACTCAATACCCTAAAACACACATCCACACAAACACACGCAGGTATACATTATACTCTTTGTAATTCGGTAAAACTATAGACGTGTTTAGGTGTTTTAATACTTCTGTGTACAGTGTTGGTCACACATAAAGCTCCACAGCGATGTGGGTTGGCGGCGGACATTTTGAATGCTAGCTCAGCGTGTAATCGCTGGGGATTGAATTTAAAAGACGCCGAGTACTTAGAGGTCAAGAAGCTGCAGCCGTCGACCCTCCCACCCCTCTCATTTACCTAACCTCCGGGGTGCTTTTCGTAAGTCTGCTCTTTCAAGACCTTCCGAGACTCTCGCCGATGCCGTTTTGACAAAGCTGCGCTGACAGTCTGGGAGAGAGATTTATGAAATCGTTCATATGAATTAGGAAGATTTAAACCAGCACATGCATGAGGCCTGTTTAAAGTGCAACTGTAGCATGTGTGAAACCTACCGTGCAGCAGGAGAGTGTTTGCAGACAGGCGAAAAGTACATGGAAGGAGTATCACTCTCCTTTTTTGGACTTTATGTTCTCCAAATATGACCACCCAGAAAAAAGATAGGAACCCGAATACCACCCACATACTGTTGAATGGACACATACATACGCACGCACGCACACACACACACACGCACGCACGCACGCACGCACGCGCACGCACACCACACACACACACACACACACACTAAACACACGTGTCTCACCGAATGACAACGCTTTTAGTGTATATTACAAATAAGAACATACTATAACAGAATAACTAATTATCAACTCAATTTGGCAGAAATAAAGTGGTGGAATGTGGAGATCACCGTAGCTGGTGGATGGATCCATTTAGAGGCCGTTGCCTTGGAATTAACCCCGTGTTGTGTTGCTGGGGACAGCCGTGCTCTCGGTCTGGGCGACCGGTCGTTCTGTCTGTGTGTCCATGATGACACACACATGTGATGAACCTTACAATACCACATTACAATACTACATTACAATACTACATCACTATACTACATCACAATACCACATTACAATACTACATCACAATACTACATCACTATACTACATCACAATACCACATTACAATACTACATCACAATACTACATCACAATACCACATCACAATACTACTTCACAATACTACATCACAATACCACATCACAATACCACATCACAATACTACATCACAATACCACATCACAATACCACATCACAATACCACATCACAATACCACATCACAATACCACATCACAATACTACATCACAATACCACATCACAATACCACATCACAATACCACAGTACAATACTACATCACAATACCACATCACAATACCACATCACAATACCACATCACAATACCACATCACAATACTACATCACAATACTACATCACAATACCACATCACAATACTACATCACAGTACTACATCACAATACCACATCACAATACTACATCACAATACTACATCACAATACTACATCACAATACCACATCACAACTTCAATCACCAGCTCTCCTTAATCTCTTTCTCTCTCTTTGTTCCCCTCTTTTTCCTTCCTCTCTCCTTCCTCCTTTCTTTTCTCTTCTCATCTTTCCCATGCAGCAGTAATCACAAATGAATGTCATGGTGGTCCTGCCATGTGGGGATTCTGAAACGTTATCTGCTAAAATGTGAGTGTATGTCCCGTCCCCACAACTATAGCACCTACAAAAAGGTCCACACAGAGTTATGTAATGAGTAATGAGCTAAATGTAACACATGACAACATGGCCAATCCTGGTCAAATGACCCAGACGCCACTGGGGTGATAAGGGCCTGGCTCACACACACACACACACACACACACACACACACACACACACACACACACACACACACACACACACACACACACTGAGGCTGGGAGAGCGGTGTGCCACAGAAGGCGCACAGATGTGCCTCGGGCAACATGCAAAGTAGCCATTTGATTGAAACAGCGATAGCTCCCATCCTGCATATGGCAGTAGTACTGGGAATATGACATCATTTCCACTCTAAAGTATGTGTGGAGAGATACAGGAGAGAGACAACATAAAGTATGTGTGGAGACGGACAGAGAGATACAGGAGAGAGACACCATAAAGTATGTGTGCAGACGGACAGAGAGATACAGGAGAGAGACACCATAAAGTATGTGTGCAGACGGACATAGAGATACAGGAGAGAGACACCATAAAGTATGTGTGCAGACGGACAGAGAGATACAGGAGAGAGACAGCATAAAGTATGTGTGCAGACGGACAGAGAGATACAGGAGAGAAACACCATAAAGTATGTGTGCAGACGGACAGAGAGATACAGGAGAGAGACACCATAAAGTATGTGTGCAGACGGACAGAGAGATACAGGAGAGAGACACCATAAAGTATGTGTGCAGACGGACAGAGAGATACAGGAGAGACACCATAAAGTATGTGTGCAGACGGACAGAGAGATACAGGAGAGAGACACCATAAAGTATGTGTGCAGACGGACAGAGAGATACAGGAGAGAGACACCATAAAGTATGTGTGCAGACGGACAGAGAGATACAGGAGAGAGACAGCTTGCGGTGCCCTTCTGTCAAAGAGCAGGGAAATTAATATTGAGGATTTTTCATTTTTTTCCTTTCGCCGACTTCAAGGCTTAGCGTCGTGTGTTGTGATAGAAGTGCTCCTCTATAGGCACACTGACTGACTGAGTCTGACTGACTGGAAAAAAGGGGAAAAAAAACGAAGCGTCGGTTTTGATGCCGGACCGCAGTGAGACCAGAACCTCCTCACGGACTCTCACATGTTCACCGGGTTTTCCCGTGTTTCTCTGCGTCAGTATCTAGCTGGCTGTGTGTACGCTCAATGTGATGTCTGTGCGTGTATTCACATTGAACCCCACCCGCTAATCCAAATGTCCTACTGCATATCACCAATGGAGAGTCCTGACCCAATTAACATGAGGCCGGGAGTTTGGTTTATTCCAGCTGGTAAACTGAGCTCGCTAGTTCCAACGGATCAACATTAAAGGGATCTCAAGGTTTGTCAGGATATAACATGATGATGCCACCAGCACTTGGGCAGAGACCATGAGGGCACTACGGCATCCTGACTCTACCCTGCTGTCCAACAGGCCAGAAAGCTGTTTTTTCCTCTTCTCTCTCCTCCCTCTCTCCTCCCATCCTGTCCTCCCTCTCTCCTCCCACTC
This sequence comes from Dallia pectoralis, assembly GCA_029465975.1. Taxonomy (NCBI): domain Eukaryota; kingdom Metazoa; phylum Chordata; class Actinopteri; order Esociformes; family Umbridae; genus Dallia; species Dallia pectoralis. Next base: position 6,005,008 of record CM055742.1, read on the forward strand.
TCCTCCCATCCTCTCCTCCCTCTCCTCCCTCTCTCCTCCCACTCCTCCCATCCTGTCCTCCCTCTCTCCCCCCTCTCTCCTCCCATCCTGTCCTCCCTCTCTCCTCCCTCTCTCCTCCCATCCTGTCCTCCCTCTCTCCTCCCACTCTTCTCCCATCCTGTCCTCCTCTCTCTTCCCTCTCTTCTCCTCTTCCCTTATTCTCACTGTTTATCCTATGCTATAATTGTTTTATTTTCTCCTCTCTTCCTCGCGGGTCCACCACACTAAGGCCCTCACACACCCTTGTAAACCTTGTTTATCTCCCGTTATGTTTCCTTCCATAAAATAATGTTTAATAGGATGGAACTCCCAGTCTGGTTGAGATTCCGACCCCCAGAACCCCCACCCCATGACCCCCCCACCCCCCCACCCGCCCCGTTTCGTCACGGTCGATGATTCCCAACGGAACCTTAGACGATGCCCAAAAATAAAAGGACACGGCGGTCGGGTGTTTTGTATAACTGTAAGCTAGTGAAGTGATGTGACATATCTTTCCCAGTAATGACCTGTGGGGGCAATAATGAGGGGGGTGGGGTGGTATGGTTGGCTTGAGGGGGGTTTAGTCACTGCTCCCCCAACGATTCCCTTTCATCTTCCGATAAGTGCCGTACCTAATCAGGTTAAAGCAGCGCATGCCACAGCGAGGAGGAAGGAAATTCCTGCCAAATGGTAACGTATCTGTTCCGCTCTCATGCGTCGCATTCCACTGGCTAATTAAGAGTAAATATCTGACCCCGCCGGAGAGAACGTCCGTATTAGTTCAGTCAGTGTGGTCCATCTGCTCGCCCTCCCTCTGTCTACCTTTATGTTTCTATCTCCCTCTGTCTACCTTTCTGCTTCTCTCTCTCTCCCTCTGTCTACCTTTCTGCTTCTCTCTCCCTCTGTCTACCTTTCTGCTTCTCTCTCTCTCCCTCTGTCTACCTTTATGTTTCTCTCTCTCCCTCTGTCTACCTTTATGTTTCCCTCTCCCTCTGTCTACCTTTCTGCTTCTCTCTCCCTCTGTCTACCTTTATGTTTCTCTCTCTCCCTCTGTCTAGCTTTATGTTTCTCTCTCTCCCTCTGTCTACCTTTCTGCTTCTCTCTCCATCTGTCTACCTTTATGTTTCTCTCTCTCTCCCTCTGTCTACCTTTATGTTTCTCTCTCCCTCTGTCTACCTTTATGTTTCCCTCTCCCTCTGTCTACCTTTATGTTTCTCTCTCTCCCTCTGTCTACCTTTATGTTTCTCTCTCTCTCCCTCTGTCTACCTTTATGTTTCTCTCTCTCTCCCTCTGTCTACCTTTCTGCTTCCCTCTCTCCCTCTGTCTACCTTTCTGTTTCTCTCTCTCCCTCTGTCCATCTTCGTGTTTTTCAATTAAATTCTCTCTGTCTCGCTTTCTGTCTCTCTCTCTCTCTCTCCCTCTGTCCATCTTTCTGTCTCTCTCTCTTTCTCCCTCTGTCCATCTTTCTGTCTCTCTCTCTCTCTCTCTCTTGCTCTCTCCCGCACGTTTTCTTTTCCCCCTCCACCCTAACCTTAACCTAATTTGCCACGCAGATGACATGAAACATGAGGGAGCTCTCAGGGGATCTCTTTGGTTTTCCGATCGTTTCCCTTTCGTTCTCACTTTCTTCTTGCGACCTCTCGCTCCATTTTTTATATTCACTTCTTTGACGTTAGCGCCTCGTCATTAACTCCGGTAGTCCTCAGGTCACGGCCGACCGCTGACCTCCATGTCACACCGCTCCACACAGCCGTCCGCCACTCTGTCTTTGTTTCGTCTGAGTCACCACAATGGCTTTTAAGTCTTTGCTGACTCGGAACCGAAGATACCATCTTTCGCGGCGCACAGCAGCCTCCCAGTCTCGTTTTCTGTTGCCGCTGCAGTTTTCGTGGCCTCGGAAATCCGGCTAGCCGAACTCGCTGGTCTGGTGAAAACCTCGCAAGCTGGTAATTCTGCGATGTAACACCAGAGACACGACAGCCGAGACACTAGCTGGACCGGGGTATCGTGTCAATCTGCGAGTGGAAATTTGTGAAATTAGTTAGCTGTCCAATCAGGAAAAAAGAGAATCATCTGTCAAAAGAATTATGATCATACTATTAAAGTAGCTTGTCGTGTGACCTTACAGCAGCAGATTCTCACTTTAATCTCTGTTGTTGGTGACAAAAAACAACCGCCATACAAAGCTAAGTTCTGCACACTGTGAGCGATTTGCTAGTTGGGTTAGGGTTAGTGCTAAGTGTCGTTAGATGCTGCGGTTAGGTTTTAGTCCCCACAGAGAAAGAAAACATAGATGTGAGTGAGTTAACGCAGTGTCTGTAGCTCCCTAGAACAGGCTAAACCTTATCAGGGGTCTCTTTTTTCACATCGGCAAAGTATGCGTAAACATTCAAGACAGATTATACTACTGCGGCAAGAGCATGCTTTTTTATATAAATGTTGAGCTATGATGTAACCGATATTGTTTTCATCGCAGCTTTTCCCTTTCCACGATCCACTGTAACACGCTCAGTGAAAACCCGACTTGTTTAGTTAGTTGGACGTCCGTCCCGAGTCAGTGTTATTTACAGCGGGGGCCAGACACACACTCACTTTATGCCTCATCATCTGACGCAAACGGGCCATGCCACACACAGCGACTCAGGAAACGACACAGAGAAACACTTGCAGTGGTTTACATTGCAACACAGAGAGAGACAGAGAGCCAGACAAAGAGAGAAAGAGAGATGGATGGACAGAGGGGAAAAAGGAACAGGGAGGGAGGAAGACAGAAAGAAGTGGGTGGTGGAACGAGAGGGAATAAATATGCGAGGGCAGAAAGAGAGAGAACTAGAGAGCGAGAGGGGCCACCGTTTGTCCTTGTCACATCGTGATCCGGACCGGTGTGCAAGTGGATGTGAAGCCGCCATATTTTCCAAACAGACTGCGGTCCAGAGCGGCACAATTTGAGGTCTGGCAGCCGACTCAAAGAGCACTATTGAACTCCGGTGGTGGCTGACGGAGAGAGGAAGAGAGGGTGGGAGAAAGAAAAAGAGAGGGTGGGAGAGAGAGAGAGAGGATGGGAGAAAGAAAGAGAGAGGGTGGGAGAAAGAAAGAGGATGGGTGGTTGAAAGAGAGAGAGGGTGGGAGAAAGAAAGAAAGAGGGTGGGAAAAAGAGAGGGAGAGAGAGAGAGAGAGAGAGGGTGGGAGAAAGAGAGAGAGGGAGAGAGAGGATGGAAGAAATAAAGAGAGAGGGTGGGAGAAAGAGAGAGTGGGAGAAAGAAAGAGGATGGGTGGTTGAAAGAGAGAGAGGGTGGGAGAAAGAAAGAAAGAGGGTGGGAGAGGGGGAAAAGAGAGAGAGGGAGAGAGAGATGGAAGAAATAAAGAGAGAGGGTGGGAGAAAGAGAGAGAGGGAGAGAAAGAGGATGGAAGAAATAAAGAGAGAGGGTGGGAGAAAGAGAGAGTGGGGGAGAAAGAAAGAGGATGGGTGGTTGAAAGAGAGAGAGGATGGGTGGGAAAGAAAGAGGGTGGGAAAAGGAAAGAGGGTGGAAAAAAGAGAGAGAGAGAGAGAGAGAGAGAGGGTGGGAGAAAGAGAGAGAGGGAGAGAGAGGATGGAAGAAATAAAGAGAGAGGGTGGGAGAAAGAGAGAGTGGGAGAAAGAAAGAGGATGGGTGGTTGAAAGAGAGAGAGGGTGGGAGAAAGAAAGAAAGAGGGTGGGAAAAAGAGAGAGAGGGAGAGAGAGAGAGAGAGAGAGGGTGGGAGAAAGAGAGAGAGGGAGAGAGAGGATGGAAGAAATAAAGAGAGAGGGTGGGAGAAAGAGAGAGTGGGAGAAAGAAAGAGGATGGGTGGTTGAAAGAGAGAGAGGATGGGAAAAAGAGAAAAGGTGGGATGGAAAAAGAGAGAGAGGGAGAGAGAGAGAGAGAGAGAGGGTGGGAGAAAGAGAGAGAGGGAGAGAGAGGATGGAAGAAATAAAGAGAGAGGGTGGGAGAAAGAGAGAGTGGGAGAAAGAAAGAGGATGGGTGGTTGAAGAGAGAGAGGGTGGGAGAAAGAAAGAAAGAGGGTGGGAAAAAAGAGAGAGGGAGAGAGAGAGAGAGAGGGTGGGAGAAAGAGAGAGAGGGAGAGAGAGGATGGAAGAAATAAAGAGAGAGGGTGGGAGAAAGAGAGAGTGGGAGAAAGAAAGAGGATGGGTGGTTGAAAGAGAGAGAGGGTGGGAGAAAGAAAGAAAGAGGGTGGGAAAAAGAGAGAGAGGAGAGAGAGAGAGAGAGAGGGTGGGAGAAAGAGAGAGAGGGAGAGAGAGGATGGAAGAAATAAAGAGAGAGGGTGGGAGAAAGAGAGAGGATGGGTGGTTGAAAGAGAGAGAGGATGGGAAAAAGAGAAAAGGTGGGATGGAAAAAGAGAGAGAGGGAGAGAGAGAGAGAGAGAGAGGGTGGGAGAAAGAGAGAGATAACACTGAACTAGCCGTAGCCATGAGCCAGGCTGTTCGACAGCTAACATACAGGCAAATCATCAGAAATATCTAAAGCCAGGCGAGGACAAACGTCGCCCAAACCACTTCTACCAGCTGTTGAGCGCTGTAGGAATGCTGGTGGAATGCTCCATTTATTCTATTTCACTTGGTCATGTGACGATTTCCAAGGCTCACATCGACACTCCTCAAATGGGGAGGAGATATCAGGAGGCCCCATGCTGCACACAAAACTAGCATGTACGTTAGCAAATGAAATACAGCCACCACGCTGATTGCTAATTCTTCCAGGAAAGGCCAACAGTTGTGGTGTCCACACATACAAACATTGATACACACACACATACAAACGGCTTAAGGGGGCGTCTTTCCCTGGACGGCTGGTTTTTACACGTACCGTCACAGTGCATTTTGCCTATTTGCCAAGATTTATTTTCTTGTGCCGGCTAGTTAGCTAGCTGATCAGAAACCACATTTACCTGTGCGTGGTCAAGCAGAGCACTCATTCTCTCTCTCTTTCTGTGTGTGCATGTGTGTGTGTGCGTGTGTGCGTGCGTGCGTGGGAGTGTGTGTGTAATTGCAAAGTGTCAACAGCAGAAGCACTGGAGTGGCATGTGGAGGATTAGGCCCCCCTGGTCTCTCTACCTGGGGCCAGTGAAGCATCACAGTGCCGGGTCAGCCGACCTGGGGGCCCCGATCACACCTGAGATGCTCCGGGGCCACGTCGACCCTTCACACTGCTGGCGCCCGTCCCTGTCCACGCGATACGCAGGTCAGCGAATTCACAAGAGGATGGGGGAAGGTGTTATGTCTAATGTGTGTGTGTGTGTGGTCCTGACAGAGAGAAAAACAGGACACGACCTGAATGTCTTGGCCACTTGACCCCACTGACCCGACCCTGACCCCCTAGGGAACAGCGGGGGCGTGATTTAAAGGGATTGGTCAACACTGCGATTATTAACTCAAAAGAGTTGTGGTTGTACGGGGAAGGACACATTGGAGAAAGTAAATATTAATTTACCTGCCACGCCTGTAATCTTTTACTTCTTTGATAAATGTACCCTATTTTGATTAATATTAAGGTAATGCTTTTTAAGACTATACTTACGTTACAACAAAGTACATTACATAGAGTAGACTACAGTAGAGTACAGTACAGTAGAGTACATTACATTACAGTAGAGTGCAGTACATTACAGTAGAGTACAGTACATAACAATAGAGTACAGTACAGTAGAGTGCAGTACATTACAGTAGAGTACATTACATTACAGTAGAGTGCAGGACATTACAGTAGAGTGCAGGACATTACAGTAGAGTACAGTAGAGTACAGTACAGTATAGTGCAGTACATTACAGTAGAGTAGAGTAGAGTACAGTACAGTAGAGTGCAGTACATTACAGTAGAGTACATTACATTACAGTAGAGTACAGTACATAACAATAGAGTACAGTACAGTAGAGTGCAGTACATTACAGTAGAGTACATTACATTACAGTAGAGTGCAGGACATTACAGTAGAGTACAGTACAGTATAGTGCAGTACATTACAGTAGAGTACAGTAGAGTGCAGTAAATTACGGTAGAGTACAGTACATTACAGTACATTACAGTAGAGTACATTACAGTTGAGTACAGTACAGTACAGTGCAGTACATTACAGTAGAGTGCAGGACATTACAGTAGAGTGCAGGACATTACAGTAGAGTACAGTAGAGTACAGTACAGTATAGTACATTACAGTACATTACAGTACAGTACAGTAGAGTGCAGTACATTACAGTAGAGTACATTACATTACAGTAGAGTGCAGGACATTACAATAGAGTACAGTACAGTAGAGTGCAGTACATTACAGTAGAGTACATTACAGTAGAGTAGAGTAGAGTACAGTACAGTAGAGTACATTACATTACAGTATAGTGCAGTACATTACAGTAGAGTAGAGTACAGTACAGTATAGTGCAGTACATTACAGTAGAGTACAGTAGAGTACAGTAGAGTTCAGTACATTACGGTAGAGTACAGTACATTAGAGTACAGTACATTACAGTAGAGTACATTACAGTAGAGTACAGTACAGTAGAGTGCAGTACATTACAGTATAGTGCAGTACATTACAGTAGAGTACAGTACAGTATAGTGCAGTACATTACAGTAGAGTACAGTAGAGTGCAGTAAATTACGGTAGAGTACAGTACATTACAGTACATTACAGTAGAGTACATTACAGTTGAGTACAGTACAGTACAGTGCAGTACATTACAGTAGAGTGCAGGACATTACAGTAGAGTACAGTACATTATAGTAGAGTGCAGTACAGTAGAGTGCAGTAGAGTACAGTACATTATAGTAGAGTACATTACAGTAGAGTACAGTACATTACAGTAGAGTGCAGTACAGTAGAGTACATTAGAGTTCAGTACATTACGGTAGAGTACAGTACATTACAGTACATTACAGTAGAGTACAGTACAGTATAGTGCAGTACATTTCAGTAGAGTACAGTAGAGTGCAGTACATTACGGTAGAGTACAGTACATTACAGTACATTACAGTAGAGTACATTACAGTTGAGTACAGTACAGTAGAGTGCAGTACATTACAGTAGAGTGCAGGACATTACAGTAGAGTACAGTACATTATAGTAGAGTGCAGTACAGTAGAGTGCAGTAGAGTACAGTACATTATAGTAGAGTACATTACAGTAGAGTACAATACATTACAGTAGAGTGCAGTACAGTAGAGTGCAGTAGAGTACAGTACATTATAGTAGAGTAGATTACAGTAGAGTACAATACATTACAGTAGAGTGCAGTACAGTAGAGTGCAGTAGAGTACAGTACATTATAGTAGAGTACATTACAGTAGAGTACAGTACATTACAGTAGAGTGCAGTACATTATAGTAGAGTGCAGTACAGTAGAGTGCAGTAGAGTACAGTACATTATAGTAGAGTACATTACAGTAGAGTACAGTACATTATAGTAGAGTACATTACAGTAGAGTACAGTACATTACAGTAGAGTGCAGTACATTATAGTAGAGTGCAGTACAGTAGAGTGCAGTAGAGTACAGTACATTATAGTAGAGTACATTACAGTAGAGTACAGTACATTACAGTAGAGTGCAGTACAGTAGAGTGCAGTAGAGTACAGTACAGTAGAGTGCTGTATAGTTCAAGGTCAGTAGATATTTGGTCAGCAAGTATCATTCTAGGTTGTAACACTTCCAACGTTCAAAGATGGTGACCTGCTCTCTGCGCTGACAGAAATGACCTTCAGGAAGCAGTTCCGGGAGCCGCCCCTCTGCCGCCACGCAGACACGCCCCACTCCTTAAACTAGATCTCAGGTCTAATCCCACATGGAAAGAACCTATATAAACATATATGTTTTAATATAGGTTTTGATATATGTTGTTAATATATGTGACATATATAAAATTGGCCGTTTTCCTATATTATATGTACATATATGTGCATATATGCACCTATATGTTAGGTGCATATATGGACCTATATGCACCTAACATATATGCACCTATATGCACCTAACATATATGCACCTATATGTTAAATTATTGAAATCCATAGCTACTATGCAACATAAATAAAAGCCCAAAATGTAGAAATGTACATTATTTATTTACTTAAGAACAATCAAATAGAACAAAAACAAGACAAAAAACTGAACATTAAAAAAACGATTTAACTTGTTAATCCTCTCAGCTGCGTGAGCTTCGAATTATAGATGTGCCTATCTGCCCACGGCTGGCTGCCGGCCACTTCTTCAATGTAGACAAACATACTAAGACAGTGTTGAACTTATGTTGCGCTCAACGGTAAATGCGTGAATTGGAAATAAACAGGCTATCTTTATTTTCAGAATCATTCGGAACAACTCAAACGTCGACTAAGTCACTACGTCAAAGACGTATTACACTTAATACACAAACACCAAAACAAATCTGTTACCGTATTACAACGAGTAAGAGCGCAATACTTCAACAGGAACCCAAAGTGCTTACAGTACAGCTCACATCTTTTCTGCCTTTACTTGTCTGAAGCATTCATTGTTGCACTTCTTGTGCAAGATCCTCTGGACATCTTGCACTGTTATTTCTTCAAATTTCTCCCTAGCATGCCCTGTAAAAAAAACACAAGACAACAAGCAAACATGATTAATATATTTAACCTTTTATCGGAATTTGTGAAATTGCGCAATATTAAATTAGGATTCCAAATACACACTTGCGTGAAACATACCAAGGCAGATGAATTGTCGCCCCATTCACTGTTCGTATTGTGTACGTCTTCCTCTTCACTGCTGGGATCAGTTACGTCTTCCTCTTCACTGCTGGGATCGGGTACATTGTCCTCCATGCTGTTGGGATTGTGTATGTCATCATCCTCTTCATTACTGAGATTGGGTATGTCTCCCTCTTTGCTGTTGGGATCAGATACAGAGTATTCTGCATTGGCATTAACTTCCTCTGAAGCCTGAAGAAATGAGAAAGGGTAAGGTACATCGTTTAATTTATACTATAGCCGTTAAATGCAACATTTTATAAACACCCAGCGTGTTACAATTTATAACACACAGCATCAAGAAAAAAATAATTATCATCAAACTAGTGGCTACATGGCTTATTAGGATAAAGTACATGTTCATTTTTTGTTCCCTGCCTCTTACAAACAAGCTACCTAGCAACCTTGCCTAATTAGTAACTGTAGCTACCAGTTACCTGAAAAACAAAAGATGCAGATAAAAGATAAGTAATTGTTAACAAGCGCTAGTTACGTGTTGTCTTCTTACATGCTCAGACGTAAGTAGCTATCTAGCTAATGTTGATGTTAGCATTAACCATAGCCAAGTAGCTAGTTAGCTGTTATCTCATATAGGCCTAGATAAAGTTAGAATTTAGCTCAAACTCACCTGTTAATTTCATCTGTACTTTGTCCTTTTTGGAATCCTTACACCTGATTCTCGAGTTTAAAGCGTAGTTTATGGAGACTGAAACATGCTGCAATATCTCCGGTTCAACATGTGATATTTTGCTCGCGCGCAAGGAACAGGAAGTGACATCGCTAATCAGCTCCGCCTACATCCGCCTTCTTCTGATGCTTCATTGGACATTTTTCTCAGTTAATGCATGTAGAATATGTTCAAATATATGTTAATGTCCTGTCTGTCCGGGGCTTTCATTCATATCAGACTTATAAATGTTCCTCAAAATACATATAGCAAAGGCGGAATTAGTTCATAGACATTTTTATTAATACTCCAATTGATTATTATTAGTATATTATATGAATATAGGGCTTCGAAATGTTTGGCAGTAATTATGATTTCAGCTTTAGTAACAAAACATATTTAATGTGCAATGCATTTCATAGACATGAGTATTAGAATATACAAGATGGATCTAAAAAAATTACTTGTAATCTACTTAAAAAATATTTAGACTGTTTTTGCTGTATAATAAAAGAAAACGTACATCTCCAGAAGAAATGTGTAAAAACGTTTTTCGATTTGGTAGTGTACTTAAAAGTTCAAGTAAGTTAACTATTTTCTAAATGTACTTTTTGAAAGTATATCATAAGTAAACTAAAAGTGTACTACCCATTTTGTAGTATACTTATAGTATACTTGAATATACTTTTTCTAAGCATACTTCTTAAAAGTATATCAAAAGTGAACTAAAAGTGTACTATCCATTTTGTAGTATACATAGTATACTTTAATATACTTTTTTTTCGTAAGGGATATATGCACATATATGCACCTCAATTTTGACGATATGTGGCATATATGCGCATATATGCAGCATATATTATCATATATGTGGCATATATGCGCATATATGCAGCATATATATTATCATATATGTGCATATATGCAGCATATATATTATCATATATGTGCATATATGCAGCATATATATTATCATATCTGTGCATATATGCAGCATATATGTGCATATAGGTAACATATAGGTTACATATATGCACATATATCCTCATATAGGTTTTTTCCATGTGGGATGAAAGACAGCTTGGTGTTGTGTATGGAAACTAACCTCAAACCTCATCTTCAAATGGCTGTTGAATAAGAACAGGATAATGTATTTTCTGTGCTCCCTGTAAACACACAGTCAACAGAAAACAGACCGCAGAGCTGAACAGTCAGTGGTTTCAATCTAATCAACAGACGGACTGCTCCTGCGAAGCCTAAAGTGTCTGTGGTGCCTACGGAAAGTATTTAGACCGCATTTGCTTTCTCCCCAGGATATTGTGTTATAGACATAATATTTAATTGATTACATGTACGTTTTGGTCATCTACATACAATAGTCCATAATGACAAAGCAAAAATATGTTTACAGATGCATCATGTGGTTTTTGATTTTCATTGAGATGCATCCAGAACTTAATTGAAATCAACCTGTGGCAAATTTTATCGACTGCGCTGAAATTACAAAGGCACATGGCTGTCGATATTTAATCCCACATTTCACGGTCAGATGAAGACAATAAACAAGCGACGAAGTCCAAGGAACAAAGCCTCGGTGTGGAGTCGGTTCTAAAACACGATAAAGCATCAAAGCTACACAGGAATACATGGCACTGTGAAATGAAAGATGTTTCTAACCAATGAGATAATTTTGTCCGTAAAAAGCGTTTTAATACAAAGATGAAACATCGTTTTTATGTGTGCGGTCGTGGCCAATAATCACTAAACACTCGGCGTGACTCTTCTGCAATAATCCCTGTTTTGGAATGATTCGGGGGTTCATAGAGAAATAATAAATACTTATAATGGCAGATGGATGCATAGTCCAGAAATAGTGCATCCATAATATAGTCGACAACAATAAAGAAATACTTTAAAGAAAAATTCGTACTTAGTATGTTTCACTGCATAATCAATATTACAACGGTAAACCTTTCAAGAAATGCAAAAATACAATTACAAATATGTCAATGGGTCAAAAAACATCCTACAAATGCTTTTGCTCAGTGGACGATGTTACATTTCTCTGCATTGAATTGAAACTAAGTGCTTTTGATTCTAATTGGCAGGCAGCTTTTCAAAGTAATCCTCTCTGTCATATTCAGCTTTCTTTTTAGACTTCCATAAGTCATACGTTTCCAGAAGTTCTTATGGAGCAGTTGGAGCATCTCCATGACGTCCGTGGAGCGTGTTTTTGTAGTTTGACGACTTGGGCTGGATTCTATTCTCCAGATCAGCGGGTCTCAGCAGCTGGCTTTAAAGCCACCAAGGCCTTGTTCATCTTTCTGTCCCGTGTAACAGGCTTGCCACTGGAGAACTCCACCTCAGAGGATTTCTTATAAATTCAGAACCAAAGATTCACTGTGAAAATAGCACAAAAAACCTGCTAATCACTTTACTGGAAATCCCAGAGTGATGTTTTGACTATTCAACTAATACTCAGATACCTAAACTGCATGACTGACTTTACCTGACCTTTGACTGAGATGGAAAAAACGTACAGGTGACAGGCGGTGGTCGTAAACGACTTGGGACGACATGTCACACTGGGCCATACTTTATTGTATGACAAGGAAGGACGTAAAACAATATCGCACCTGCTCATATTACCTGCCCGGGGTTTCGCCCCGTCTGTCAAACTCCAACGGATTTAATTAAACATGGAGGTGAGAGCGGGAGCCGTGCGGGAGCCGAGCGGGAGCCGAGCGGGAGCCGAGCGGGAGTCGAGCGGAAGCCGAGCGGAAGTCGTGTGGGAGCCGAGTGGGAGCCGAGTGGTCGCCAACGGTGTTTTCTTGCGGGGCATTAACAACAGCCATGGGTGAGAGACATATAGATTCAATCAGAGAGAACGGGAGTCTAAGAGAGGAAGGTGAAATAAAAAAACAAGAGAAGCACGAAAAAAGAGAAGTGTCTGATGATACGGAGCTGACCTCATGATCTTGAAGACGCCAATCACTGCCTGTCTCGTCCTGGCTTTCAGCTTGTTTGGATGTATTTGAGTGCGCTCGCCTGTAATTGGCTGAACCACCGCTGCTGACAACGTTATCGGGAGCGGATGGAAGGGGTGTGTATACAGTAGCTTTACATGTGTTTGTCTGGCAGCCACAGGCTACTGCGGCCTTCCTAATGGCAGACTATACCCTATGTAGTACGCTGCCTTGGACTAGTGCAATATGTGTGACAATATTTGTGAGAAATGGATTCGAAGACGTATGGGAAAAGACTAGCTGGAGAAACGCCGTCCGCACATCTCAAATGACTTACGCATTTCAAACAGGAGCTGTCAGGGGGGGTCGGCTACTGATAGTCGAGTTGCAAAACAAGAACAGACGGAAGACAAAACGGCGAGCGCGGACGCGGGTTCCAAGCCGATGTCCGAACCCCAGTCGTCTTTCTCTCCGATACCAGACTGCGGGAAGCTGGCGACGTCACCGACAAATTGAACAGCAATCAGCTCAGCGGCGACGTCCCGAAACCCCACGGCCCGTGGCGTGGAAAAAGAAGGCAGCGCGGTTTCTTCCTTATTTTGGCGTCTCCTTGTGATTACTGCCGTATGTGGAAGCATTCATTTTGTTCTCAATTGTAACGTGGCAATAAATCGGACCGCCTATTACACTGGTAATGATAGACGGTCGCTCGGCCCGGCAACATGGCCTGGCAGCACTCAGGCTACCTCCATCGGTGATACCATGCCACGGGCAATTAGCTCCATGTTTAAACCATGTCAAGGGCTAAATTGGACCGTACCTACTCATTATAAAGTGTAAAGTCTAATTTGGGTCCAGTGGTGCTGGAGAATTAGTGTTGTTCTCTCTTTTTCCCTCTCTTTCTCCCTCTCTCCTTCCCCCTCTCTCTTTCTCCCTCTCTCCCTCCCTCTCTCTTTCTCCCTCTCTTTCCCCCTCTCTCTCCCTCCCTCTCTCTTTCTCCCTCTCTTTCCCCCTCTCTCTTTCTCCCTCTCTTTCCCCCTCTCTCTTTCTCCCTCTCTGTTTCTCCCTCTCTTTCTCCCTCTCTTTCCCCCTCTCTCTTTCCTATCTCTCTTTCCTATCTCTCTTTCTCCCTCTCTTTCCCCCTCTCTCTTTCCCCCTCTCTCTTTCTCCCTCTCTCTTTCTCCCTCTCTTTCTCCCTCTCTTTCCCCCTCTCTCTTTCTCCCTCTCTCTTTCTCCCTCTCTCTTTCTCCCTCTCTTTCTCCCTCTCTTTCCCCCTCTCTCTTTCTCCCTCTCTTTCCCCCCTCTCTCTCCCTCTCTCTCTTTCTCCCTCTCTTTCCCCCTCTCTCTTTCTCCCTCTCTTTCCCCCTCTCTCTTTCCTATCTCTCTTTCTCCCTCTCTCTTTCGTATCTCTCTTTCTCCCTCTCTTTCCCCCTCTCTCTTTCCTATCTCTCTTTCTCCCTCTCTTTCCCCCTCTCTCTTTCCTATCTCTCTTTCTCCCCCTCTTTCTCTTTGTCTAGGAAGACATTATATTGAAGAACATATATCAGATGTATTCATTTCTGTCCTTAGTGGACAAGTAGAATTGGACTGACAGGCAGATGGGCGGGCAGAGGAACATTCTTTCCCGGGGTTGTTTTTCTATTGTCCCCCAATAAAACCCCTAGGATGGAGAACTCCCAGTCAGGTGAGTTCTACGGCTGGATATCTGTGGATATTTTTTTTTTTTACAAGAAATGGATATGTACGGGACATGAAACAATACACAGGCTGTCTAAAAAATACGCAGTACGAATTGCTTTCTGGAAGGTAGGTCAGTAGCAATGCCATCTGTACTCCGTCTGTCACAAGGAGCAATAAATTACCATGTCAAAGACCACAACTAAAAGTTATCGTCCGCGGAGAGAAAACCCAACAACGAGGCCCCCAGGTCAGTAAAGCAAATATAAAAAGAAAAAAAACACATCATCACACATCATCTCTAACTGTCTGTCCGTCTGTATGTCTGTATGTCTGTATGTCTGTCTGTCTGTATGTCTGTATGTCTGTATGTCTGTCTGTCTGTATGTCTGTCTGTATGTCTGTATGTCTGTCTGTATGTCTGTATGTCTGTATGTCTGTCCGTCTGTATGTCTGTCCGTCTGTATGTCTGTATGTCTGTATGTCTGTATGTCTGCATGTCTGTATGTCTGTCTGTATGTCTGTCTGTATGTCTGTATGTCGGTCTGTCTGTATGTCTGTATGTCTGTATGTCTGTCCGTCTGTATGTCTGTCTGTCTGTATGTCTGTATGTCTGTATGTCTGTATGTCTGTCCGTCTGTATGTCTGTCTGTCTGTATGTCTGTATGTCTGCATGTCGGTCTGTCTGTATGTCTGTATGTCTGTATGTCGGTCTGTCTGTATGTCTGTATGTCTGTATGTCTGTATGTCTGTCCGTCTGTATGTCTGTATGTCTGCATGTCTGTCTGTATGTCTGTATGTCTGTATGTCTGCATGTCTGTATGTCTGTATGTCCGTCTGTATGTCTGTATGTCTGTATGTCTGTATGTCTGTCTGTCTGTCTGTCTGTCTGTCTGTCTGTATGTCTGTCTGTATGTATGTCTGTCTGTCTGTCTGTCTGTATGTCCGTCTGTCTGTCTGTCTGTATGTCTGTATGTCTGTATGTCTGTATGTCTGTATGTCTGTCTGTCTGTATGTCTGTCTGTATGTCTGTATGTCCGTCTGTCTGTCTGTCTCTCTCTCTCTGTGCCATTAATGCTGAGTGTTCATTACAGCTGTTCAAACACTGGCTGGGCAAATGAGCCGTGGTTTAGGAAAACAGGCCGATCTACTCCGGCAGTTTGTGCTAAAATAATCTGAAGGGGAGCATAATAATAATTGTCATAACTCACAGGACGCTGCTGGTGCTCAATGCGGAGGGAGCTGGAGGGAGCTGGAGGGAGGCGGAGGGAGGTGGAGGGAGCTGGAGGGAGCTGGAGGGAGCCGGAGGGAGGCGGAGGGAGGTGGAGGGAGCTGGAGGGAGCTGGAGGGAGCCGGAGGGAGGCGGAGGGAGGTGGAGGGAGCTGGAGGGAGCTGGAGGGAGCCGGAGGGAGGCGGAGGGAGGCGGAGGGAGCTGGAGGGAGCTGGAGGGAGGCGGAGGGAGCTGGAGGGAGGCGGAGGGAGCTGGAGGGAGCTGGAGGGAGGCGGAGGGAGCTGGAGGGAGGCGGAGGGAGCTGGAGGGAGGCGGAGGGAGCTGGAGGGAGCTGGAGGGAGCTGGAGGGAGCTGGAGGGAGCCGGAGGGAGCTGGAGGGAGCCGGAGGGAGGCGGAGGGAGCCGGAGGGAGCCGGAGGGAGCCGGAGGGAGGCGGAGGGAGGCGGAGGGAGGTGGAGGGAGCCGGAGGCGGAGGGAGCGGAGGGAGCTGGAGGGAGGCGGAGGGAGCTGGAGGGAGCTGGAGGGAGCTGGAGGGAGCCGGAGGGAGCTGGAGGGAGGCGGAGGGAGCTGGAGGGAGCCGGAGGGAGGTGGAGGGAGGTGGAGGGAGCTGGAGGGAGGTGGAGGGAGCTGGAGGGAGGCGGAGGGAGCTGGAGGGAGCTGGAGGGAGGTGGAGGGAGGTGGAGGGGAGGCTGGAGCGGAGGGAGGCGGAGGGAGCTGGAGGGAGCTGGAGGGAGCTGGAGGGAGCTGGAGGGAGCCGGAGGGAGCTGGAGGGAGCTGGAGGGAGGCGGAGGGAGCTGGAGGGAGCTGGAGGGAGCCGGAGGGAGGCGGAGGGAGGCGGAGGGAGGCGGAGGGAGCTGGAGGGAGGCGGAGGGAGCGGAGGGAGCCGGAGGGAGGCGGAGGGAGCTGGAGGGAGCTGGAGGGAGCTGGAGGGAGCTGGAGGGAGCCGGAGGGAGCTGGAGGGAGCTGGAGGGAGGCGGAGGGAGCTGGAGGGAGCCGGGGGGAGGCGGAGGGAGGCGGAGGGAGGCTGGAGGGAGGTGGGAGTGGAGCTGGAGGGAGGCGGAGGGAGGCGGAGGGAGGCGGAGGGAGCTGGGAGGCGGGGAGCTGGAGGGAGCTGGAGGGAGCTGGAGGGAGCTGGAGGGAGCTGGAGGGAGCTGGAGGGAGCTGGAGGGAGCTGGAGGGAGCTGGAGGGAGCTGGAGGGAGGCGGAGGGAGGGAGCTGGAGGGAGCTGGAGGGGCTGGAGGGAGCGGAGGGAGCGGAGGGAGCTGGAGGGAGCTGGAGGGAGGGGAGGGGCGGAGGCGGGGAGCCGGAGGGAGCGGAGGGAGGCGGAGGGAGCCGGAGGGAGGCGGAGGGAGCCGGAGGGAGGCGGAGGGGGAGCTGGAGGGAGCTGGAGGGAGGTGGAGGGAGCTGGAGGGAGCTGGAGGGAGGTGGAGGGAGCTGGAGGGAGCTGGAGGGAGGTGGAGGGAGCTGGAGGGAGCTGGAGGGAGCTGGAGGGAGGTGGAGGGAGGCGGAGGGAGCTGGAGGGAGCTGGAGGGAGCTGGAGGGAGGTGGAGCGAGCTGGAGGGAGCTGGAGGGAGGCGGAGGGAGGCGGAGGGAGCTGGAGGGAGGTGGAGGGAGCTGGAGGGAGCTGGAGGGAGGTGGCGGGAGGTGGAGGGAGGTGGAGGGAGTTGGAGGGAGGTGGAGGGAGCTGGAGGGAGACGGAGGGAGGTGGCGGGAGGTGGAGGGAGGTGGCGGGAGACAGAGGGAGGTGGAGGGAGCTGGAGGGAGGTGGAGGGAGGCGGATGGAGACAGAGGGAGGTGGCGGGAGCTGGAGGGAGGTGGAGGGAGGTGGAGGGAGGCGGAGGGAGACAGAGGGAGGTGGCGGGAGCTGGAGGGAGCTGGAGGGAGGTGGAGGGAGGCGGAGGGAGACAGAGGGAGGTGGCGGGAGCTGGAGGGAGGTGGAGGGAGACGGAGGGAGGTGGAGGGAGCTGGAGGGAGGTGGCGGGAGGTGGCGGGAGCTGGAGGGAGGCGGAGGGAGACGGAGGGAGGTGGAGGGAGCTGGAGGGAGGTGGAGGGAGCTGGAGGGAGGTGGAGGGAGACAGAGGGAGGTGGAGGGAGCTGGAGGGAGGTGGAGGGAGCTGGAGGGAGGTGGAGGGAGGCGGAGGGAGCTGGAGGGAGGTGGAGGGAGGCGGAGGGAGACGGAGGGAGGCGGAGAGAGGCGGAGGGAGCTGGAGAAAGAGAGATGAGGGAGAAAGGGAAGAGAGGTGGATGAAGACAGGTGGAGGAAGGGGGAGGTGGAGGTTGAAAGGAGATAGATGGAGGGAGAGAGAGAGAGAGAGAGAGAAGAGAGAGAGAGAGAGAGAGTGAGAGGTGAACGAAGAGAGGCGGAGTGAGCAGAGGTATTCCAGACCCACAATCCCAAACGGCAGCTGTTCACACAAGACAGAGAGGACAGAATCAGGTCCAGCCTTTCCTCTCTCCATCTATCTATCCCTCCCTGTATCTGGATCTTTCTCTCTTTTAAGTTTTGTTTCATCTATTGAGGAGGTCCAGGAGATCAGAGAGGGGCGGGGGTGGTCTCTTATCGGACCAAAGAGCAGTGGCCAAATATAGCGAGCGAGCGCGCCTTTCTCTTTTGCTCCTCCATTACTCATCTGGGATGTGGCTGGGACCACATGGAGCAGTGCAGTGGGGACGCCCGGCCCAAAACAAACCAGCCCTCTGGTGGGTTACAGGGGCTGGGTGATGGGGAGCAGAGGGTGGGTCACGTAGATGTGGCACACTTGGCGCACTCCTTGGCATTGACAATCCCTCCCAGCAGGGTGATAAAGAAGGGGAGACGATGAGGGAGAGAGAAAGAATGGGAGGTAAAGGAGAGAGAAGGGAGAGAAAAAGGCTAATGACCGGTGTTCACTGGTAGAGGTTAGGTTTGAAAAGATGCTTCACTTCAGAGAACAGTCGAGCTTCCATCATGCCTCTCCCTCTCTCCCACACCCTTTGTTTTTAACTACCTCTCTCCCTCTCTCCCACACCCTTTGTTTTTAACTACCCCTCTCCCTCTCTCCCACACCCTTTGTTTTTAACTACCTCTCTCCCTCTCTCCCACACCCTTTGTTTTTAACTACCCCTCTCCCTCTCTTCCTCACCCTTTGTTTTTAACTACCCCTCTCCCTCTCTCCCACACCCTTTGTTTTTAAATACCTCTCTCCCTCTCTCCCTCACCCTTTGTTTTTAACTACCCCTCTCCCTCTCTCCCTCACCCTTTGTTTTTAACTACCCCTCTCCCTCTCTCCCTCACCCTTTGTTTTTAACTACCCCTCTCCCTCTCTCCCACACCCTTTGTTTTTAACTACCCCTCTCCCTCTCTCCCTCACCCTTTGTTTTTAACTACCCCTCTACCTCTCTCCCTCAACCTTAATTTTTAACTACCCCTCTCCCTCTCTCCCACACCCTTTGTTTTTAATTACCCCTCTCCCTCTCTCCCACACCCTTTGTTTTTAACTACCCCTCTCCCTCTCTCCCACACCCTTTGTTTTTAACTACCCCTCTCCCTCTCTCCCACACCCTTTGTTTTTAACTACCCCTCTCCCTCTCTCCCTCACCCTTTGTTTTTAACTACCCCTCTACCTCTCTCCCTCACCCTTAATTTTTAACTACCCCTCTCCCTCTATCCCTCACCCTTTGTTTTTAACTACCCCTCTCCCTCTCTCCCACACCCTTTGTTTTTAACTACCCCTCTCCCTCTCTCCCACACCCTTTGTTTTTAACTACTCCTCTCCCTCTCTCCCTCACCCTTTGTTTTTAACTACCCCTCTACCTCTCTCCCTCACCCTTAATTTTTAACTACCCCAACTCCCTCTCTCCCACACCCTTTGTTTTTAACTACCCCTCTCCCTCTCTCCCACACCCTTTGTTTTTAACTACCCCTCTCCCTCTCTCCCACACCCTTTGTTTTTAACTACCTCTCTCCCTCTCTCCCACACCCTTTGTTTTTAACTACCCCTCTCCCTCTCTCCCACACCCTTTGTTTTTAACTACCCCTCTCCCTCTCTTCCTCACCCTTTGTTTTTAACGACCCCTCTCCCTCTCTCCCACACCCTTAATTTTTAACTACCCCTCTCCCTCTCTCCCACACCCTTTGTTTTTAACTACCTCTCTCCCTCTCTCCCACACCCTTTGTTTTTAACTACCCCTCTCCCTCTCTCCCACACCCTTTGTTTTTAACTACCTCTCTCCCTCTCTCCCACACCCTTTGTTTTTAACTACCCCTCTCCCTCTCTCCCACACCCTTTGTTTTTAACTACCCCTCTCTCTCCCACACCCTTTGTTTTTAACTACCTCTCTCCCTCTCTCCCTCACCCTTTGTTTTTAACTACCCCTCTACCTCTCTCCCTCACCCTTAATTTTTAACTACCTCTCTCCCTCTCTCCCTCACCTTTTGTTTTTAACTACCCCTCTCCCTCTCTCCCACACCCTTTGTTTTTAACTACCCCTCTCCCTCTCTCCCTCACCCTTTGTTTTTAACTACCCCTCTACCTCTCTCCCTCACCCTTAGTTTTTAACTACCCCTCCCTCTCTCCCACACCCTTTGTTTTTAACTACCTCTCTCCCTCTCTCCCACACCCTTTGTTTTTAACTACCCCTCTCCCTCTCTCCCACACCCTTTGTTTTTAACTACCTCTCTCCCTCTCTCCCACACCCTTTGTTTTTAACTACCCCTCTCCCTCTCTCCCACACCCTTTGTTTTTAACTACCCCTCTCCCTCTCTCCCACACCCTTTGTTTTTAACTACCTCTCTCCCTCTCTCCCTCACCCTTTGTTTTTAACTACCCCTCTACCTCTCTCCCTCACCCTTAATTTTTAACTACCTCTCTCCCTCTCTCCCTCACCCTTTGTTTTTAACTACCCCTCTCCCTCTCTCCCACACCCTTTGTTTTTAACTACCCCTCTCCCTCTCTCCCTCACCCTTTGTTTTTAACTACCCCTCTACCTCTCTCCCTCACCCTTAATTTTTAACTACCCCTCTCCCTCTCTCCCACACCCTTTGTTTTTAACTACCTCTCTCCCTCTCTCCCACACCCTTTGTTTTTAACTAACCCTCTCCCTCTCTCCCACACCCTTTGTTTTTAACTACCTCTCTCCCTCTCTCCCACACCCTTTGTTTTTAACTACCCCTCTCCCTCTCTCCCACACCCTTTGTTTTTAACTACCCCTCTCCCTCTCTCCCACACCCTTTGTTTTTAACTACCTCTCTCCCTCTCTCCCTCACCCTTTGTTTTTAACTACCCCTCTACCTCTCTTCCTCACCCTTAATTTTTAACTACCTCTCTCCCTCTCTCCCTCACCCTTTGTTTTTAACTACCCCTCTCCCTCTCTCCCACACCCTTTGTTTTTAACTACCCCTCTCCCTCTCTCCCTCACCCTTTGTTTTTAACTACCCCTCTACCTCTCTCCCTCACCCTTAATTTTTAACTACCTCTCTCCCTCTCTCCCTCACCCTTTGTTTTTAACTACCCCTCTCCCTCTCTCCCACACCCTTTGTTTTTAACTACCCCTCTCCCTCTCTCCCACACCCTTTGTTTTTAACTACCCCTCTCCCTCTCTCCCACACCCTTTGTTTTTAACTACCCCTCTCCCTCTCTCCCTCACCCTTTGTTTTTAACTACCCCTCTACCTCTCTCCCTCACCCTTAATTTTTAACTACCCCTCTCCCTCTCTCCCACACCCTTTGTTTTTAACTACCCCTCTCCCTCTCTCCCACACCCTTTGTTTTTAACTACCTCTCTCCCTCTCTCCCACACCCTTTGTTTTTAACTACCCCTCTCCCTCTCTCCCTCACCCTTTGTTTTTAACTACCCCTCTACCTCTCTCCCTCACCCTTAATTTTTAACTACCCCTCTCCCTCTCTCCCACACCCTTTGTTTTTAACTACCCCTCTCCCTCTCTCCCACACCCTTTGTTTTTAACTACCCCTCTCCCTCTCTCCCACACCCTTTGTTTTTAACTACCCCTCTACCTCTCTCCCACACCCTTTGTTTTTAACTACCCCTCTACCTCTCTCCCTCACCCTTAATTTTTAACTACCCCTCTCCCTCTCTCCCACACCCTTTGTTTTTAACTACCCCTCTACCTCTCTCCCTCACCCTTAATTTTTAACCACCCCTCTCCCTCTCTCCCACACCCTTTGTTTTTAACTACCCCTCTCCCTCTCTCCCACACCCTTTGTTTTTAACTACCCCTCTCCCTCTCTCCCACACCCTTTGTTTTTAACTACCCCTCTACCTCTCTCCCACACCCTTTGTTTTTAACTACCCCTCTACCTCTCTCCCACACCCTTTGTTTTTAACTACCCCTCCCCCTCTCTCCCTCACCCTTTGTTTTTAACTACTCCTCTCCCTCTCTCCCACACCCTTTGTTTTTAACTACCCCTCTCCCTCTCTCCCACACCCTTTGTTTTTAACTACCCCTCTCCCTCTCTTCCTCACCCTTTGTTTTTAACGACCCCTCTCCCTCTCTCCCACACCCTTTGTTTTTAACTACCCCTCTCCCTCTCTCCCACACCCTTTGTTTTTAACTACCCCTCTCCCTCTCTCCCACACCCTTTGTTTTTAACTACCCCTCTACCTCTCTCCCTCACCCTTAATTTTTAACTACCCCTCTCCCTCTCTCCCACACCCTTTGTTTTTAACTACCCCTCTCCCTCTCTCCCACACCCTTTGTTTTTAACTACTCCTCTCCCTCTCTCCCACACCCTTTGTTTTTAACTACTCCTCTCCCTCTCTCCCACACCCTTTGTCTTTAACTACCCCTCTCCCTCTCTCCCACACCCTTTGTCTTTAACTACCCCCCTGTTTTGGAGCCATATTTACCCTCAGAATTGTGATATATAAGCTTGTGGGATGTCCCCAGGCATATTTAATAGGGCCCAATTGTCCCTGTGACACTAAATGAAGCTTTACACGCATCAATGAATTAAACTCACACAAACAGAATGATTTATTCGCATACCATCACAGGCACTGTAAAGCAAACAAAGGCCAATACCAGTCACGTCTGTTTTCAGTTTAATGTTATTTGCCTTTTCTAACATCTTTACAAGTTGTGTGGTTTAGGTGGTGGTTGCGTGTGTTAGTGAGAGTGTGCGGTGGAATTTGTGTGTGTGTATGGTGTCCATATCTGTGTGTGTTTGTAAGGGCCATGGTGGTGGGTTGGAGCGATGTGAGTAGAGGGTGGGCTGGTTCCTGGGTGTGGGCTGGTCTCTGGTCCCTGGGTGTGGGCTGGTTCCTGGGTGTGGGCTGGTCTCTGGTCCCTGGGTGAGGGCTGGTCTCTGGTCCCTGGGTGTGGGCTGGTCTCTGGTCCCTGGGTGAGGGCTGGTCTCTGGTCCCTGGGTGTGGGGCTGGTCCCTGGGTGAGGGCTGGTCTCTGGTCCCTGGGTGTGGGCTGGTCTCTGGGCCCTGGGTGTGGGCTGGTCTCTGGTCCCTGGGTGTGGGCTGGTCTCTGGTCCCTGGGTGTGGGCTGGTCTCTGGTCCCTGGGTGTGGGCTGGTCTCTGGTCCCTGGGTGTGGGCTGGTCTCTGGTCCCTGGGTGTGGGCTGGTCTCTGGTTCCTGGGTGTGGGCTGGTCTCTGGTCCCTGGGTGTGGGCTGGTTCCTGGGTGTGGGCTGGTCTCTGGTCCCTGGGTGAGGGCTGGTTCCTGGGTGTGTGCTGGTCTCTGGTCCCTGGGTGAGGGCTGGTTCCTGGGTGTGGGCTGGTCTCTGGTCCCTGGGTGTGGGCTGGTCTCTGGTCCCTGGGTGTGGGCTGGTCTCTGGTCCCTGGGTGTGGGCTGGTCTCTGGTCCCTGGGTGAGGGCTGGTTCCTGGGTGTGGGCTGGTCTCTGGTCCCTGGGTGAGGGCTGGTTCCTGGGTGAGGGCTGGTCTCTGGTCCCTGGGTGTGGGCTGGTCTCTGGTCCCTGGGTGAGGGCTGGTTCCTGGGTGAGGGCTGGTCTCTGGTCCCTGGGTGAGCTGGCTGGTTCCTGGGTGTGGGCTGGTCTCTGGTCCCTGGGTGGCTGGGCTGGTTCCTGGGTGAGGGCTGGTCTCTGGTCCCTGGGTGTGGGCTGGTCTCTGGTCCCTGGGTGTGGGCTGGTCCCTGGGTGTGGGCTGGTCTCTGGTCCCTGGGTGTGGGCTGGTCTCTGGTTCCTGGGTGTGGGCTGGTCTCTGGTCCCTGGGTGAGGGCTGGTTCCTGGGTGTGGGCTGGTCTCTGGTCCCTGGGTGAGGGCTGGTCTCTGGTCCCTGGGTGAGGGCTGGTCTCTGGTCCCTGGGTGAGGGCTGGTCTCTGGTTCCTGGGTGTGGGCTGGTCCCTGGTCCCTGGGTGAGGGCTGGTCTCTGGTCCCTGGGTGAGGGCTGGTCTCTGGTCCCTGGGTGAGGGCTGGTTCCTGGGTGTGGGCTGGTCTCTGGTCCCTGGGTGAGGGCTGGTCTCCGATCCATCCAATCTCTGTATGCTCAAAGCAAGAGCTGTGTCCGGGTTCTTTACTGTCAGTCGGAATCGTCCTCGGTGTGGGTTGGCCTTTGCCAGGGCTGCACTTTGTTACCAATCGTGTTTGTGATATTCATGGCCAGGATATCGAGGCGTAATCATGGTAAGGAGGGGACGCAGTTCGGTGGGCTGAGGATCACATCACTGGTTATTGCAGATGATGTGGTCCTGATGGCACTCACTAGATTAGTTCGCAGCTGAGTGTGAAGCGACTGGGATGAGGATTAGCACCTCAAAATCTGAGGCCGTGACTCTCAGCAGGAAACCGGTGGATTGCATACTCCGGGTAGGGAGTGAGTCCATAACCCGAAGTGAAGAAGTTTAAGTACCTTGGGGTCTTGTTCGTGTGTGGACAATGGAGCGTGAGATTGGCCGGAGAATTGAGATGATGAGATAAAACTATTTGCAGATTTTGTTTTTCCCTTTGACATTCTGAACTTGTTGATGTTGATTAAACGATGACACCAACCAACAGAGGAAAAAAGTGAGGGCAGAGAAATCAAAAGCCAAGGCTCAGCCTGCACAGTTAGTCAGCACAGTCAGCCAGCACAGTCAGCCTGCAGTCAGCCAGCACAGTCAGCTAGCACAAACAGTCAGCAAAGTCAGCTAGCACAGTCAGCCTGCACAGTCAGTCAGCACAGTCAGTTAGCAAAGTCAGCTAGCACTGTCAGCATGCACAGTCAGTCAGCACAGTCAGCTAGCACAGTCAGCTAGCACTGTCAGCATGCACAGTCAGTCAGCACAGTCAGCTAGCACAGTCAGTCAGCACAGTCAGTCAGCCAGTACTATAACTTGGACTTCTATTGCACCTTGTTCATTTGTCCCTCAATGCTCTCCAGCACCCTGTTACATCATCTATGCTCTTATACCCCCCACCATCACTTCCAGAGAGAGAGAGAGACTTAGGACGGCAATTAAAACAGTGTAAATCAAGAAAATCAGCGCGTTGGTGTGTGAATTTGAATTGTCAATGGATAGGGGATATACAACATTTATTAAAGGTGCCAATCAAGTATCTGACTAGTGGATGGGAGGAGCTTTCCCCTGGCCCTCCCCCCTG
The DNA here is from genome assembly GCA_029465975.1 of Dallia pectoralis. Classification (NCBI taxonomy): domain Eukaryota; kingdom Metazoa; phylum Chordata; class Actinopteri; order Esociformes; family Umbridae; genus Dallia; species Dallia pectoralis. The sequence goes on from CM055742.1 coordinate 6,029,860, forward strand.
TGTGTACAGGTTAGTAATTTGGCTGTAATGTAATGTGGGTCTGCGCTGCTTTGACTGGGCCTGAACGGGCTCTCCTTTCAAGCACCGTTCGGTTGGCGGGGGCCCGGAGTCCACACAGCCGCGCCGTAGCAGACATTTTTGTGGTGGAATCATTAAACCCACGTGCGTCTCTCTTTCTGTGGTCACTGGGGGTCGTGCTCCTCTGCCTGTAGCTGAATAAATCATAAAGTTTGCCGGGGGGACCACACAAGAAGCACTGCACCAGCCCCAGTCCAGCACGAGACACATGCACAGGCCCAGACCGTGGTATTTCTCAGGGAAGAAAACACCAGAGAGAGAGCGGGGAGAGAAAGAGGAAAATAAGGAGAGAGAGAGAGAGAAAGAGAGAGAGATGAAGGGAGGGAATGAAAGAGGGAGCTAGAAAGAGGAAGTGAGAGAGGGAGAGGGGTAGAAACGGGGAGAGTGGGAGGGAGGGAAAAAGAGGGATATAAAGAGGTAGAGAGAGGGGGAAGAAAAAGGGCGAGAGGAGTGGAGTAAGTTAGAGAGAGAGGGATAGAAAGAGGGGGGAGAGGGGAGGAGATAGAGAAGGAGAGACAGAAGGAGGGAGAGATAATGAGGTAAAGAATGGGAATAATATAGTTAGACAGAAGAGAGGCAGAGAGAGAGAGAGAGTCAGAAAGACAAAAGAAGAATAACAGAAAATAAAAAAGTAGAAATGGAGAAAGAACGAGAAGAAAAAGTAAAAGACAGCAAAATACAGAGGGATGATCAATGAGAGGAAATCAGAAAGCAAAATAAAAGCCATCTAAAGAGATGTCTGCAACATTTGCCAGGAACATTTCTGTTACGCAGTAAAACGAAACAAAAAACAGGCAAGGCTCCAAGCCATGCTCAGTAGCCAGCATAAAGACTGATGAAGATACTCTAACACTAATACTACATCTCCCATGGTGCCCTTGATCAAATTTTGACATACAAATATTTGTTTAATTAGCAGGCAGCAATTTATGTTAGTATTTCAACAATAGTAGTTATACGGCTCATTTATCTATTAGGAATTAGAATGAATTTTTCAAGTATTTACAGGTCGATGTAATTACAGTTTACAGTTCATATTTACAGTAATGTAACGTAACCTATTTGTTTTATTCCTCCCACTTGCTGGAATCTGTGGATTATTTAGAAGGCCTAAAACCTCATTAAATCTGTAATATTTGGGATTAGGGGACTGTGATTGCTGCTTCCTTAAAATGGAGCTCGCCTAAACTTGTCCTTGATATTCTTGCGAGAAACCTTTGTCAGGGTTGTAATTTTGTGAGCAGTCAGACAGCGAGGGAGTGGAGCCACACAGTTACATTAAAGTTACAAGCATACGGTTACAAGTAAACAGTTACAAGTAAACAGTTACAAGTAAAAAGTTACAAATAAACAGTTACAAGTAAACAGTTACAAGTACACAGTTACAAGTTAACAGTTACAAGTAAACAGTACATTGGGTAGCCCTGTGGATTTCATTATGTGAATTCGGAGACGAGGGGAATCGCTAAGAGCGTCAAGCTACGGGAGCCGACTTCACCATATTCCCTTCGTTGTGCACTACTTCTGACCAGGGCGCCGATGGGAAATCTATGTACTATCTAGTGTCCAGGGTCTCATTTGGGATGCAGATGAATCAGTGCCAGAGGAAGCGGAGGCACTGTCCTTCCATGTCATAGAAGCAGCCTAAGGTACAGTGAAACAAGTAACATCAGTAAAACAGAACACATTTTATATGAACATTCAGTGCAGAGCCCGGGGCGCTCTGTGAATTTGGGCTGGTTGACAGAGCATGGTCCGGGGGTCGAGAGCTCTCGGTGTCAGTGGAATTCTACACCCCCCCCACGAACCCCCAGTCCCCCCCGTTATTGGGAATGCACGTCGAGGTGAGGGGACTGACATCCATCAGGGAAACCGGATCGAGGTCACCCCTCGGGGAACGTGGGGTGTAGAGCTATCAGTCACGGCACATCAAAAAGCAGTGACAGTCACTTCAGGGGTGAACGTAACTCAGACGACATCGGTTATTAGAGTACATAGAGTGCATTTAAAAACGACAGGAAGTGAAGTCACAGCCCAGTTCCCTGTCACGTTCCTCAGCTGGCGACCCGAGTAGAAGAACACAAGAGGGCACTGACATGGTTTTCAAACCTCCACTGACCGGTCCCCTTACACATACACACGCGCGCACACACACACACACACACACACACACACACACACACACACACACACACACACCCTCCCTGATTCCAACCTCTGTCACCTACCCAAAGACGAGGGGTCGACGCGCGTGTCCTGGGGGGAGAAACGTAAGTGGCAGGCGGAACGTGCGGGGTGAGAGTTGAGCTGGGGGGTGGGGGGTCGATAATTCTATCCTCACCTTCAGAGGGAGGCCAGGGAGCACCTCTTGACCCCGGGCCACACATTTCAGGGTGAACTTCGACCCCGTGACCACAACCGGTGGGCATTAGGCGGTGTGTGTGTGTGTGTGGTGTGTCTGTTCCAGCCCTCCCCACCGATGATCAACTCAGGGAAGACTGAGGGGGGGGGGGGATCTGTTACCTGGAGATGGTATCATGGTATCCGAGGGGGAAGAGGGTGTGGCCGGTCACTATGGCTGCGGCGCCTGGTTCTGTGTCTCCCTGAAATGTTCACGTTAAACAACATGAACGCCTCGAGTTCGATGGATCTCCGTCTAGGAGCGGAGGCGGCCCAACTCTACTACCACTAATACTACCACTATTACTATTAAAACTACTACTACTACCAGCTCTACTAACACTAATACTACCACTATTACTAATAAAACTACTACTACTACCAACTACTACTACCACTATTACTAATAAAACTACTACTACTACCAACTCTACTACCACTAATACTACCACTACTACTATTAAAACCCACCAACTACTACTACCAACTCTACTACCACTAATACTACCACTATTACTAATAAAACTACTACTACTACCAACTCTACTACCACTAATACTACCACTATTACTATTAAAACTACTACTACTACCAACTCTACTACCACTAATACTACCACGATTACTATTAAAACTACTACTACTACCAACTCTACTACCACTAATACTACCACTATTACTATTAAAACTACTACTACTACCAACTCTACTACCACTAATACTACCACGATTACTATTACAACTACTACTACTACCAACTCTACTACCACTAATACTACCACGATTACTATTAAAACTACTACTACTATTACTACTACCAACTCTACTACCACTATTAAAACTCCTGACAGACAGAACCCTGATAAACAGACAGGCAGACAGGCAGACAGACAGACAGACAGACAGACAGGCAGACAGGCAGGCAGACAGGCAGACAGACAGACAGACAGACAGGGCAGACAGACAGACAGGCAGACAGGCAGACAGACAGACAGGCAGACAGGCAGACAGGCAGACAGACAGACAGACAGACAGACAGACAGACAGGCAGACAGACAGACAGACAGACAGACAGACAGACAGACAGGCAGACAGACAGACAGGCAGACAGGCAGACAGACAGGCAGACAGACAGACAGGCAGACAGGCAGACAGGCAGACAGGCAGACAGGCAGACAGACAGGCAGGCAGACAGGCAGACAGACAGGCAGGCAGGCAGGCAGACAGGCAGGCAGACAGATAGACAGGCAGACAGGCAGACAGACAGACAGACAGGCAGACAGACAGACAGACAGACAGACAGACAGACAGGCAGACAGGCAGGCAGACAGGCAGACAGGCAGACAGGTCCGTCCTCTGTAGGCCCCTGGTGCACAGATCAGTCTTTATGCTCCTTGTTTATTACGCTCCATGTAATCCCTGCCTGGTGCACTACAGCCGGGCGGCCATGTGTCAATATCTGACCGGTGGTTCCCAGACCGACACACAACAGATAGGGTGCAGTGAACCTACCAAGTAAACTTTATACAACACATTCAGCAGAACTGTAATTATTTACAAAAACCGCACAAGGCGTTTTTTTCTCCGCGTGAGGGGAAGGGCCGGGGACGGGGGGGTGCTCTTTCCCTCCGAACGCCCGACGTAGCGTAATTCCCTTCGCGCGGGCGTTGCGATGGGGCGCTTATCGGATTAGTTTATTGAAACTATACATTTCAGGAGCGCACTGTGTGAAGACGCAACTCCCAAAGCCCTTAACTCAACACAACCCGAAAGGAGCCTCTGTTTGCCGAGCGGGGCGATACAATGGAATCAGGGGGATGTTCCCCGTCGTATATCTGTGTTTCACTTTGTGATGAACTTTTCCAGAGTGGCGCTAGCTAGCAATCTCGCCCGTTTGTTTACATATTCCCCCGTTAGTGTTTAACGGTCCGACGGAAAGTTCTGGAAAACCGAGTGCACCTTTCTGCAAAGGGGGGGGTCGGAGGGTTGTTGTTGTGGGGACTTTACCCCGACAATGCCCCACCTGTGCCTCAGCCTTGCCCCAGAGGACCACCCACTCGGGGAGAGAGGGGAAGAGAATCCCCATAACCTATTTGGGTGGGCAAGTAAGGCCTTAAACTGACGTAGGGTGTCTGAGATGACTGAAAGACCCAGGAGGAAGCGGCACTCGTGGTGCCATTAGAGAAAGCTGGTGCTGTCACACCACACCGACGAGGGAGAAGGGCAAGGCTCGCTCTGACTGAGGGCGTCTTTGTGTGTCTGACTATGAGAATGCGTATGTGTGTGTGTTTTGTTTCTGTTTTGTGTGTTTGGGGGGCTTTTTTTTCTTTTTTTAAACACACCAGCTGCATTTAACACTTTTTATAGCGACATTTTAACATTGTTTTACATTTTTCCCCACCTGCCTAACTGGAGAGCATCATAGTAAAATAAAGAAATAGTACGCGGTAGCTACTTGTACACGCCCACTGCACATCTCCACCAATCAGAAAGCTCAGTTAGCGGATTGAATCGCACAGCCAATTCTGAATTGCAGAAACTCTCCACGACAGACAACACCAGAATAGAATACCCAAAGATGTGATTTCTGTCAGTTACAATACAATGTGTTCATGGGAGCCTTGTCGAATCCAAACACTTGAATTTCAGCAGTATAGATCATTTTATTTTGGGTATACAGTATATGAGGCAATGTAAGTGGGGATATTCGACATGGGATTTGCTGTAAAATGGTAGCTGGTTCTACACATTAGCAACTGTTGTGGTGAACAAAATTGAAGAATTTGGCAACTCATAAGTGGTAATTAATGACATCCTGTTTCACTGGGGTGTAAATATGAAGTGACACCCAGGCTAAACCGAAGATTTTGGATTGTTTCTGTATGAAGAAATGGGCTGAAACCCCCTCCTATTTGTTCTCACAACTCCCACCCAACCGCATTTCTGAGGAGACCACTCAGGAATTATCTCTTTGGCAACTCAGTGGTCAGTGGTCATTAATGACATCCTGTTTCACTCGGATATAAATATGAAGTGACACCCATGCCACCACGTTTTTGAGGAGACAACTCAGGAATGATCTCTTTGCAATCGGTGGACTCAAAGTGAAATGCCGCGAACGACCGCCATCATCTAGAGACACGTGCTTCTGAAAATATAATTATTATTTCCTGCAAAACAGGTAGAGCAAATACAAGTAACATAAAAGCAGGGACCAGGTTTGGCTTATGAGAATGCTATGTTTTAGCGGGTTGGAGGCAGAGACGACACTAAAACAGAAGGGAACACTGTGTCCTCATTACTGGGAGAGTTGTCCGCGCTTGCAGATAAACTGCGTTCGGTGTTTGCGTTAACCGATACACAAGTTTGACCGTTTTATTGCATGCCGCCTGGCCGTCCTACGCTGGTCTGTTGCCCCCCGTCCCCCCGTCCCCACCACCACAGCTCCGTCGCCAGGGATGCGCGGGCGCGCGCTGGATACATGCGGTGTGCAGGGGATAAAACAGTGTCAGGAACACTGTCCATGTTCAAACAAACAGAGGTGTGTGTGGGGCCTTGGAGAACGAACACACATTCATTAGGAGCGGGTCTCCCTATTGCTCCCTCTCTCTCTCTCTCTCTCTCTCTCTTTTGTCTTCTCTCCGTTTCTCGCTCTCTTTCTGCCCGCCTCTCTCGCTCTCCATTTGCCAGGCAGACGCAGGGAGCAGCGATCGAGCAGACGCGCCAGACTAGCCGTCCCCCAAATTGGACAATCAAACAGATCTGCTGACCCCTGGCTCCTCTGTTTATCCCAGGGCCTGACTGATGGATAGCATTGTTTGGCCTTTCCAGACTATAATTGGCTCTGTTGTATAGGCTAAGGCTGAGGATATATTCAGCAGATCCTAAACATGCCACATGTGGCCCCTGGGTCAATTGCACTCATATCACTCCGGGGCCCCCTAAATGGTAAAAGGGTCACTGCGAACTAGCATCAATGCGTGTCGTTGTGTGTGTGTGTTTCCGCGTGTTTGTGACTGCGTGTCTTCACGTGTGTGTGTGTGTGCCACCCAATGGCATCAGGCATCAGCGATTACTCCGGCCCTCCCGTACCAGACACACACACACACACACAGCCTTAACGAAGCGTGCCCCCTCCGCCAGAACCTGTAAATATTTAACCAGCCTTCCAATGCTGTGACACACTGTGATCCAAACAACGTCACTAAACAATTATCAGGACAGAATCTGTGTATTTATACGTCCCGATACAGTAAATAACATGTCAATTTGGTATTTGGTTTTCGAGTCGCGAGCAATAAATATTTTACGGGCTCCGAGTTGCAGCAAAGGTGTAGATAGAGGCGAGACTGCGCTGATAGTGTCACGGTAAATGGCGCTACTGTGTTTGAACACATCGCTCAGTGTGAGAGCTGTTCTGAACTCAATGTTCCACAGGCCTCTGTCTACGTACACTCTTGTCTATATACGAGTAAACAAGGCCGTCGCCTGGGCCATGGACGTCTATGGTGGTGCTGGAAACATGTGCAGACCTACACAGGAAATAATGGGCATGCCAGACATATAATGCAGACGGGCAGACAGGCATATAGGCAGACGGCAGACAGGCAGACAGGAAGACAGGAAGACAGGCATACAGGCAGGCATACAGGCAGACAGGCATACAGGCAGGCATACAGGCAGACAGGCATACAGGCAGGCATACAGGCAGACAGGCAGGCATACAGACAGAAAGACATACAGGCATACAGGCATACAGGCAGGCAGACAGGCAGACAGGCAGACAGGCATACAGGCATACAGGAAGACAGACAGACAGACAGACATATAGTCAGGCAGAAATAGCATCAGGCAGACAGGCAGACAGGCAGACAGGCATACAGGCATACAGGAAGACAGACAGACAGACAGACATATAGTCAGGCAGAAATAGCATCAGGCAGACAGACAGATGGTAAGACATACAGTCAGACAGACAGGCATACAGTCAGCCGGACAGGCAGACAGACATACATACCGTCAGGCAGACAGACAGGCAGACATACAGTCAGGTCAAAACAAGCTCTGTGTGATCTGATTGGGTGTCTGAGGGTTTATTCCACACCTCATCAGTGAGCCACAGACAGATGCAGTCGTGAGGCGCAGCCCAAATTACCATCTGTGTGGCACTGCACGACTTCGGACCCAGGCCCACACTCAAAGGTCAAAGGTTGTGCATTATCTGGACTCTGTGGCCTCTGGGTCAAGCAGTCAGACAGAGCCAGAATTGACTACAAGCAGTCAGACAGTGCCCGTGTTGTCTACAAGCAGTCAGACAGTGCCCGTGTTGTCTACAAGCAGTCAGACAGTGCCCGTGTTGTCTACAAGCAGTCAGACAGTGCTCGTGTTGAGTACAAGCAGTCAGACAGTGCCCGTGTTGACTACAAGCAGTCAGACAGTGCCCGTGTTGACTACAAGCAGTCAGACAGTGCCAGTAATGACTACACCTGACCACTCACTGAGATCGTGATGACGTGATGCATGTGGGTAGGACAGAGGTCATATATATCCTAGCTACTGAGTAATCCACAGACTGAAAGACAATTCATTGGCTAGTTATGGTTTTTACTTAAAGGAAAACATTCATGAAAACATATGGCCAGGTTGCAGTTGCAAATGAGAATATGTTCTCAATCGGCCTACATGTCTAAATAAGGGTTAAATTAAAAATGGAAAATCGACAATGTCTAATAGTGTAAGATGTATACATTCGGAAAGCCCTTACGTTCTACTTAAGTACCCTAAATAGTATTTAAGTACTTTCCCACTAGTAATAAACATTCTTCAGTGCAGTGTGTGTCGTTGGGTTGTCTGTTTTCCACGCCGACCTAAAGCGCCACAGGGGTGTAGAACGTCAGTGCATTGAGCGTCTTAACGAAAACCACACCACGCGGCCCGGTATCTTGGCTCGTGAGGACGCAATAACTATGGACAACCCAAGACGCGTGTGCACGTTAAAGGGATTACCGATGACCCAAGCGGGTCGCTGCATAGAAACGGAGCTGTGTGCAGCTAAACTCGAAACACACTTGGCCGCTGGCTGTGGCACTCCCTCTTGTGCCGTTCGCGGGAACAAGAACCGTCAACCGTTTTGAGCTCACCACACACACTTCTCCACGTCCTCGCGAAGTGTATCTCTAACCAGCCGTGTTAGATTTCGGTGCATCGTTTCTGTTTGTTTCTCACAATGTGCAGCGAAATGAACTTAAGAGGGAGAAGGGGGGGTCGGATCAAATTCCTTGTGTGTGTAAACAGACTTAAATATGTAAATCTGATTCCGATAAAAATCCTCACGCACTAATTAACCGTCGAGATCTCGCTCGTGACTGGCTGCCGTGCGTCTCTGTCTCTCTGCCTGACTGGCACCTAGCCAGACCCAGGCAATTAAACCTCTGAGCAGACACGTCTAGCAAGCGAACTCCGCGACAGGAAGGTGTCCTCTGACACTCCAGAGTCTGTGCCAGTCGGTCACTGACGCACGACAGATAGCAAGTGGAGGGGAGCTCTTTATCAGAGGATTGACCCAGATCTTAGGTCAATAGAGCATACTTAAAGTCTTTGGTGGTCCTCTGGCTTTGGTGGTATCAGCATCTGGAATACAGCCCAGATTGGACCGCGACCCAGTACCCACGCTGTGTCTCTGACATTAGCTTAAGATAAACTCGGGTTGTTCGCTGTCCTGATTTATAATTTGTTCCCCGAAAAATATTTACAAAATGAGCTTTCCCACACAAAAGCGGGAAAGGAAATGCAGCCTCTGTTTATGGTAATTGACTATCGCCTGCTTAGTGTTGAATGACCATGGGACTGTGTGTGTTTGTGTCTGTGCTCCTCTGTGTCCGTCAACCCATTCCCTGTGTGTGTGTGTGTGTGTGTGTGTGTGTGTGTGTGTGTGTGTGTGTGTGTGTGTGTGTGTGTGCGTGCGTGCGTGCGTGCGTGCGCGCGCGCGTGTGTGTGTGTGTGTGTGTGTGTGACGTGGGCTTGAGGAATTAAAGACGTGCCGTGGCAGACAGGGCGGTGACCTCCCTCCTCTGAAGAGGAAGTAGGACCCTGCAGAGAAAAGGCCCCTGACAGAACCAACACACTGCTGAGAAAAGGCCCCTGACAGAACCAACACACTGCTGAGAAAAGGCCCCTGACAGAACCAACACACTGCAGAGAAAAGGCCCCTGACAGAACCATCACACTGCTGAGAAAAGGCCCCTGACAGAACCATCACACTGCTGAGAATAGCCTGCATACAGAACCATGATCCAGATGAGAACCACAGGACCGGAGGGGAGAACCTGAACACACAATCACACAGACATACAGGACCAGGATGTTTGGCATTATGTTAGTAGTTAGATGAGGCATGGCAAGTTAAACAACGGTCTGAGGAACAACTATATACATTCTTAAAGCCACTTGTGTTTTATAAGGAACCATCAAGTCAGAAAAAATGTTTTTGCAACTTTCCATAAACACACACACACTCACACAGACTCTCGCTTTCAGCTTTTTAGCTGTCCCAATAAAGCCATTGCTTGCCAAATATCCTCAATCCAATGCAGTAACCGGCCAAAACACAAATACTAGACCACAGTTTGAATTACATTTAGGGTGGTGAAGTGTATACAATAACAACCTGGCCGCGTATTCTAGCAGACATACTTGGGATTAACCGAAAGGGATTTGGAACAAAACCTCCTGACATGAGATGTAGGGTGGCTGCGTTATGGTCATGACTCATGGCCAGTAATCAGATCCCAGACCAAGGGGAACTTTTCAATTCGGGGTTTTGATATAAAAGAACAAGAGAGCCAGACGACATAGAAATATCACTCTGAAATTAGACCTCGAAAACAATTCCCAGAGACAATCAAAACTCAGTTGGGTTCCAAAACCATGACCTTTGTATTTGGAGGGATTTCAACTGAACCCTCCGCCACACCTAAACGATCTTATTTGGCTTCTTCTGTTTCCCGTTAACCCCTCTTTCTCTTCCTGACCAATATAAAACAGCTTTGCACAAGAAGTTTCCGAATCAAACCACGAGGTCCTGGAAAGACCGGTCTGCGAAAAGGTCCAGGTTGTACCATTATAGAAACATCTAGCCAGTCTCCCCTGGAGCTGGAGACTCGGACCACCTAGTAAGAACTTCCAAAAATGGGGGGTCATTTTTGATTTGCCTTGAAGTGAGTAAGTGCTCCCGTTGATTCATCTGCCAAAACTCGAATTAACATTTTGGTTTGAACAATAAAAGCTGAATGTCTGTTGGGACAAAGCGGCACTTCAGTCACCTCTGATGGTACTTCCATGTTTAAAAAAATATTAGCTGAGAATTGATGCTGCCTCATTGGCCGCCTCAACAAGAATTCAGAGCATGAACTAGACGTTGCAGTTAATAAAGATTGGTACAAGTGGCTTAGAGAAAGTAGTGATGTTGCTTAGATTGCACTCCTCTATGTTGAAATACTGCAACCTTCTCCTGGCAAAAACACTCCTCGAGACTGAAACACTCCTCTAGGCTGAACCCCCCCCCCCAAGCCATTCTGGCTAAGCACCCCTCCTATCTAAGAAATTCCACCACCCAAACCCTCCTGGCTGATATGGACGCCATAAGGTGAGAGGACGACACAACCTACCGTAGCTCCTACCCAATGGAGGGTCCAGAGGGGCCACGCTGGAACAGATGGCCCCTGCGTGGGACACTGGGGGACGGGAGAGGGAGCATCCGCAGGCAGGCAGGGACCACCATCGGAGCTTCTGCCCACACCAGACCGCATTTACCACTGTGCAGTGCACTGATGCTAAACTGTAATGAATCTCCAATTTGCACACATATGTGAGGGAGGGAGGGAGGGAGGGAGGGGGGAGGGAGCATGGTACTACTTTGGGTCTGTTGTTAACCCCTACTGGAAACATTTACAAATAATTGGACCAAGAAAAGACCTCCATCTGTCGAATTAGCTCTCTCCGCTAGACTTCGGGGATGTGGCTCTTCCTGGTAGGGAAGGAAGACTGAGGTGACGCGAGTGACGATGAGACGCACGTCCCTCAAGTGAAAGAGGACATTGATGCCCATGGATACGCAGGTCCCTCAGAGCGCTGTTGTAGAGGACAGGAGGAAGTTATCGAGGCGAGTTAGAACGGAGCTACAAGGCATTGTCTTAGCCAGGACGTCACACCTCACCAATGCTTACACAAGGGGGAGCTGGTGGGGGGGAGGGGGCAATTTGTTTGTGATAGAGTACTCAACGCCTACTAGGCCCGCCAGGAGTCCAGTCACACTGAAAATTGTGGGGTCACTGTTCGCCAACAGGTTTGACATCACGTTTGTTAGCATGTTCGCTAACATGCTACTCCAGCACCCTGACATATTGTGTGTTCGTGGGGGAGGGGTGGCTGAAGGGAGGTGTGGCCCCCAGGTGTGCTGGCTGAAGCCCAGGTGTGCTGGCTGAAGCCCAGGTGTGCTGGCTGAAGCCCGGTGAATTGGAGGCTGTTTATGCCAAACAGGCCAAAGACACAGGCTGCAGCTACTAACGAAATGTGGTGGGCTACAGCCGTTAGTCACGACACTTTAGATGTCCTCATCCATTTTTGTTGGGTTCCAGTGGAAATCGGGCACCCACAGACACACCCACACCCACACACACACACACGCACACCCACACACACACACCCACACACACGCACACCCACACACACACACCCACACCCACACACCCACACCCACAGACACACCCACACCCACACACACACACACGCACACCCACACACACCCACACACACACCCACACACCCACAGACACACCCACACCCACACACACACACAGCACACCCACACACACACACACACACAGACACACCCACACACACACACGCACACCCACACACACACACCCACACAGACACACAGCTGAAAATATGCTACTGAATCGTAGTACTTTCCTCCACCCCGTCCAAACCAAAGCTTTCACAAACAGCCGGCGAAAGCCTCATTAAGCTGTTGTCGCGGCTGTTAATTACGTCGTCAACACTTTCCATGCTCGGTGTGCGTCCCGGAGCGCAGCGTTGCCAAACCCTGGGCCCATTGAAGAAGGTGTGGGACTCACACGTTCCAGCCGTGTGGCGAAAGGTAAGCATGGGATGAATGAGATGAAACGCAGGGGTTCTAAAATGACGCGTCCTCGTGAAAAGCCATGCGACAAAACGTCAGAACGGCCGGTCAGAAGCGAAAAAGAAATTGAACGTTTGCACTTATTACTTTAAACGCGCTCAGCACGTTCAACCCCAATTTCGAAATGGCCCATCTTCTCTCGCTTCCGCCGTCTCGCTCGAGTACCGGAGAAATGCCCTGGAAAGACAGGTACAACCACTCTGATCCCGTCTGGGAGTGCTCCACCAAACTCCATATGCTTACGATAATCACTAACTCGCGAGTCCAGCTGATGCGCTTCCAGCCACACAGCGAGTTCAGAAGGACTCGGCCAACGCATGTGTTGCCGGGTGTGTTTCTCGTTGTGCATTAAGCTTCTGAGGACCACCGCGACCATGTAACTGGCAGTCTCACGCACACACACACACACACACACACACACACGCAGACACTGTATTTATTGCCCAAGACCTACAGCTAAGTTGGCCATGAGCGCAGAACTGACGACAGAGTCCGCGGGGATTTAGGTGTGGTAACGAGGTGTGAGTGAGTTAGGTGTGAGGCTCGCTGTGCCAGGGAGTCAGTGAGAGCAGAGAGCCGTCTGATACCGGGCCATGATACTCAGCGGGTCGGCATGCATGCGGTAGCAGCAACTCGGTCTCAGGGAAATTCGTATTTTCCTGTACGTAAATCTGCAACGTTACATTCGATTTGGTTGTAAATTATAACACTGATCGCGACTCACCCGGTTCTGAAAATAGAATACAGATGGGATGACCAAATTTGTGAAAGTATTTTACGTCTTTCTCTGAGACCAGAGGGGTCTGGTTGGCCAATAACGATAAAACCGATGGGCTTACTAGCGTTTAATGATGCAGCATTTTTATAATGTAATAGCCTTGCAAAAGAATTCATGGACACAACACAGTTTGTCAAAAAATGAAGGCATCATTTTTCATGGTCGTTTAGGGAATTTTATAACACGTTCTAGATTAACAAACTAGGGATATGAAACCAACAAAAAGTATCATGTAGAACCTTCCACATGAATCAGCTGAAGATTACAAATTCGAATGTAAATTAGATTAGCTAGCTAACATTTTGCTCCCTAAAGACATTTTTTGGCAACTGTGTGCTCCACTGAAAATGACACGGAGAGATAAGAAGCATCGGCTGAGATATATCGCAATATATGGAGAGGATATAAGAAACATGTTGTTGATCTTTATGTGGTCATACCCAAACCTAACCAAAACCCCAGGGGGGTATTCTACGTCACCTTCCCTACATCTGAGATTCACATGCCGAGTAAAACAACGTGGACGAGAATTTCCCAACCGAGCTTGCAGAAACAAACCAGGGGAAAAACGCCCATTTTTAAATTATACTAAGAATACATATGTTTTAAAGATGCGTTGTGGAGGTGTTTTTTTTCTCTCAAAGTAACTTCAAGCAGTAGTTTGGTCTCATTTGGTTGTGCAACATATTCCCTTATGAATTATGTATATTATCCCCATTCCATGATAGGTTGTGACCTGGAAAAAACGGAAATACATGATATTGAAAAAAGTTGTACTATAGTTTATGAATTAAATTCGACATATTTGGTTATGCTTAAGATTCCAATGTTTGTCTTTGGGTTAATTAATATTTCACATGTTATGGTATATGGTATATATTAACAGGAGCTATGCTGACATTATCTGTCCCACGGCAGTATTCCTGACTGTGGTATTCCCCCGTCCCAAGCATGTCAGACCTGTGATGCTTTGTATGAGACCAGCTCTTCAGGAAGGCAAGAGGGACCTTTATATATAAGTACTTATATGCAAATTAGGGTGGGACGCATTACACAAACAGAACTCTAGGTTCGTGAAACATTGCAGTTCCAAGACCAATCCAGAACGTTGGGACAAAATGTTAGCTTAGCGCTCGTATCTCTTACTCATTCTGTCCCCTGGTAATTCGGCCTAAACTGTCTGGTGGATCTCAACAGGCAGTTCCTGTGTCCCACAGTTGGGTTGTTTGTGTGTTTCACGTCGTTCAACCAATCGGCACCATTCTTAAAGCGGCTGTGACACTTATTCGTCTACAACACGCCAATCAATCATGCGAAAGTCAGTCAGTATGTTATGTATGTCCCACTGAGTCACGTCAGCACGGTTAGCGATGGCTTAATTCGGTTGCAAAACTGTTCCTGGCTGGGATGATGGGGGGGGGGGTAATTCTTCAAGTCTGATTTGGCAGGCCCTGGGTCTGTGTTGTAGCAGCAGCACAGAGTCATTTCCATAATTGCTCCACAGTCAAATCAGACTGGATTCCTCTGAAGCGCTCTAGATTCCTGTAGATAAGCAGCCTGCCGGGCTCCGGACAGTGCCGGCCGTTCTGTCGGACCCCCAAGGAAGAACAGGTGCGGGAACAGAACTGATTTCCAGCTCCTCCGTGTGTTCGCAGGGAGCGTTTCTTTGTGTGTGTGTAATTGCCACAGGGCATTCCCCTTGCCTTTCGGATTGGTATCGTGTAATCACTCTGCAAGGAGAGGCAAATGAAAGAGGGTTTGGCTCTGTCTTATCGTGGGCTTCAGAGGAAAGTAACATGAATACCTTTTAATAAGAGCCAGATTGCTGGTTTTGGGGTAACGCGGCCAGTTGGTTTGAACATATATGGTATGGTGGCTCATTAAGTGTCCAGGTGGTTAGGGGCAAATTCGTTTTGCAGTTATTTGAAAAAAATCAATGTTTAAGCTTATAGGACTGTAATTGAATGATGATAAACAAAAGTGAAATAAAATGAAAACTGTAACAGATCAGAAAGCTATAGGTAACTTTCTATTGGCTCACATATAATTATGAATCAGATATCCTGTCACATACAGTTCTCAAACAGCGCCATAAAAGCAATTGAAAACATTTCTAAGATCACTCAGCGGACCCGATTTTACCAAACGTCATGACATTTACCACACACATGTCCCTCTCCTCACAAGGAACTCATTTGCCACAAGAATAAAGTTCACCATGATGGATTTTTCCCATTGTAAAAAAACACTTTGAATACTACCCCATTAGCACCGAATGACCAATGTGTATGAAGTGTGATGACAAACTTTTTCCCCACTCCAGATTGGACCCTGAAACAGATCACATTGGCATGGTCTGGCGCTTGATTTAAATCAGGAATCAGTACGCATGTTGCACGGTCTATCACAGCTTAGCATTGGTACAAGCATTTAAATCAACTTTAATCAGAATTTATGCTTTTTGTCATGGTAATCTGCAGTTAAAATTAAAAAAAAAACAGGAGGGGGGGGCACAACATTAATTTGTGTAGATAGCCAATTTAAAAGGGCTAATTGATCATAGAAAAACACTTTGGCAGTTGTGTTAGCACAGCTGAAAACTGTTGTGCTGATTAAAGAAGCAATGAAACTAGCCATCCTTAAGACACGTTGAGTAGCTGGCGCAACCACCCAAGTGGGGGTTCCTAAACACGCTCAAGATGTCCATTAACAAATAACTTTCTTCTGTAACTCATTCTATTCTTCTTCTGAGAAATGAAGGAAATTCCATGCAAGAAATTGACAAGAAACTGAAGATACGTTAGTGTCTAGTTTGAAAAACAGACACCTCAAAGGTCCTCAATTAGCAGCTTCAATAAATAGTACCCGCAAAACACAGTGTCAACATCAACAATGAAGAGGTGGTAAAGACAAATATAAATTAGACTAGCCAAAATAAAAAAACAGATGAGCAATAGAACAGAAACAAAGGGAGATTGAAAAGTGTTAGGGACATGCGAATCTAAGTTTAAGATTTTCTGATCACAAAGAACATATCAAAGGAAAAGATGATTGAGGAGTGCTTGACCATGTGTCCAGCAGCATGGTGGAAGCAATGTGACACCCTGGCCTATTGTGTGAGACATAAAGAAAAAGGAAATATAGTAATTGACATGGTTCAAAGAATTCCTCAATTTGCAGCAATTACAGCCCTTTCAGACCTTTGACATTGTAGTTGTTCATTTGTTGGTGTCATCTGAAGAGATGTCATCCAATGCTTGCTGAAGCAGTTCCCACAAGTTGGATAGGCTCGATGGACACTTCCTATGTACCATATGGTCAAGCAGCACCCACAACAGTTCACTATAAGTTGGGACCCTAAACATTTGAACCGCAGTGTACATGCATACACTTTGCACTCAGCAAATGGACTTCTGAAATGTCCCTATAGTGCACTCGATTTCTGAACCTTCTGTTCTTCGGTTGCCTATTGACTGATGAGACAACAACTTTTTTTACTGCTGAGCACGAACAGGTAGGCCCAGTTCTTTGTTCTGTGTGCTCCGGATGTTGCCTCCTGCCCTACTACACAGGCGAGTGGGGCCAAATGCGCGTACTCGCGCTGTGTTACGTCACGGTGCTCGCTCCCCTTCTCGCGCGCTGGTTAAAAAGAAGGAGGAAGGAGCAGGGAGAAACATGTGTGCACTCTGAGGACCTAGTGAGAGGAAACTTGTGCCTGCTTTTTACTCTAACGGGATTTAAATCACAAGGAAGTACTCAATTCGAGCTCGCAGCATTTTCTGACTTTATTTATTTTGCTCCGTTTTTTTGTTGTTGCGAGAACTATGCATTTCTCCCGTGGGCTACTATGACAAAATTAACGCCACTTGCATTAATTTATTTTAGTTGGCATTTTTTCTGTGGCACATATTTAATTCAAAGATTAACCTACGCAGGGGCTTCATCTGTAGTCTTGTAAAAATAAAAAATAAATATTAACCTGACAGAAATACACATTTGGTGCATATATAGACCGCTCTCGTTTGTTTTTCTTTAAAATCAGTTTATTTTTTTGTAAATATGAGGCACCTGAAATTCGTGCTCGTGCTGGCCATCGCGGTCAACGCGTGGGAGTGTGGCGACGCGAAACTCGGCGAGAAGGGAGAGACGAGTCCGCGCAGACGGAGGTGCTACGACGGGAGCGCGCCCAAGCGCCTGAAGAAACGGGACAGGAGACCGATGTCGGTGGTGGAGAGCGGCGGCGGCGGGGGGGCGAGCAGCGGGGACGTGTGCCACAGGTTGTACCCGCGCGTGTCCTGCTGCCCCACCAGGCGCGCCGCCTATCAGATAGTCCAGCGACGGGACGCCAGGGTAGGTTGCAATGCCTTCTATTGTCCTTCAACACTGACCGGTGCAATAAGTGCGTGCGGGCGTGCTTGGTGTCCCTCTCAAAGTTGTTCTCGGCTGCATTGGAATTCACAAGATGTTGATGGGATGGTGTCGGGAAAATCCAACTCTTATCCTATTCCTATATATTTATTGTGTGTATTTATATATATATAACCTATATTTATATATATATAATGCTGGTCTAGTTCTGCATTGCCCTAGGCTGTGTTATTTAGTTTCTTAATCTGTCATGTCATTAAATATGGAAAATAGATACGAATGCACAACGAATTCCGTGCCTTACTAGGGTGTTAAATTGTGAGAAACAATACGACTCTTAAAGAGTTTTTTGTTGTTTAAACTTTCACATGGTCACACACACGTTATACGCAGTGGAATAACAACAGCACTGCGGTTGTTGTCTTTGCGTCGTTGCACCCCCGTTGTGTTGCGCACGTGCGCGGCTTGTTTGTCTGTTGTTTGTATGTATGCACGTTATAAAGTTGCTCCTACTTCCGCGTGCGCGCGTCAGACGGCCGGCTGGTGCACATGCACATGAACACATCACTCTCGTGGCTGTTCTGTCTCTGGCGCTGAGATAATAATACATAATAATAATACATTATTATATTAAAACAACTGTCAAATTCAATTGCGTGACATTGAAATGCAAAGCGCATCTAACGAATTTGCGCCTGGGTGGGTGGGTGGTATCGCGAATTGTGTTGTGACAAAAAGGCACATTGCGTTGTTTAATGTGCTCGAGTCGTCCAAATGGGACGACAAGCTACTAAAAGGACAGAAATAACCTCGACGTCGCCCCACTAGCCCGGCCACACACGGAGCTCCCCCCTCGCTGATGGCAAAAGAATAACAACACAACACCGTTGTGTTTGTTAGTCCCACTAATGGGTGAAGCTGGAGAACATCAGTCTCCCCCCCTCACAGTCCCTTTGGCTCTGTCCATGCGTTAATACCTTTCAGAGAGAATTATTTGTTCTTCACGCCCCCCTCACCTCAACCCTCCCCACCCCCTGGCTAACTTACACCTATTCCCAGAGGACAAGTGTTTTGTTGGAGCTTTTTAACACCAGTCCTAATCTTGCCTGCAGCACAGCCTCTTTTGTCTCTATGGGGATACCTTCTGGGGGTCTCTCTCTCTTTGACTCACGATGGTGAGACCTTATGCTTAGGCTCGCGTGGCCCACATTGTCTACGATTGAATGACAAGCGATTGTTTTCAAGTGTGTCTTTGCGTGCATTGATATGTTTGTTTCGGCAATTTCACTGACAAAGCCATTGTGCAGATCCTATCAAAGAAATAAGTCATCCTGTAACAGATGCTCGTCTACAATGTGCTATTTTCTTTTTTTTTTTTGGGGGGGGGGCGATGGCAACATTCAAGCCCATCCCGGCGACATATGGGCACGGGACACGGCTGATAGCACACAAACGCCCCTCTCCACGGACCGCATACCGATCCATGGCACGACAAATCAATGGGCAATTTGAAGCCGGAGGGCGGGGAGGCGCTTGCTCTTGGGGCCACTGGGGCAACACACAAAGCCTTGGAGGTTAGCCGCGGTATTGAAGCAGGAGCAAGGGCTTCTCAGCTGAGACTTTGTCGAGGAACGACATTGAATGCAACCAGAAGAAGACATTTTTGGTGGGTGTCATTCAACCCTGCAGGAGTCGAACCTGTGGCTGGCGTAAAGCTCCAGCCATCTAGACGGTCGGAGAAAGAGTCGTGCTCTGGTCCGGGTTTCAGCCAATCCTGAGCAGTTCTTGTTCAATGCTGAAATGTCAACAGGTCGTGAAGGCTAATGGCTTTTATCTGCTTTGAGTTTTGGCCATGAAGCCCAGTTTCGGAGCGGAGTTTATTGACCTTTACACTTGCGCTTCTGGCATGCCTAAACCCTGCATGTTTTACACTGTCGCCGATAAGCAGAGTGAAACAAACACTCCTTTGTCCATCTCCGCGCACGATTCAACCTGCGGCCGCCGAACGGTCTCGAACATGACCGCAGCAGCGTGGTTGTATCGCTAACAGACGCTCCCATATGTTTGTCTTACGGAGCTAGTCAGGTTATGGTTGAACTGAGCGAGATGGCGGTAGAGAGACAAAGAGAGAGAGGGGGAGAGGGGACGGAGGCGTTCATACGTTGGTTTCGCAGGCCTAATTGACTTGGACATACTGCTAATTGGTTGATACCAGTGCGGGAATGATGTGCCTGTCTATCTCTAAACTAGTGTTTACACATGAAGGGACCTCACACAGTGCTAAGCTCTGCCAGCCAGCCTTCTAACCCCACCGCTGCACATGTCTAAATGCAGGACAGATTACACTGTGTTTTATTACACCTAATTTGTTACCTAAATAATTCCAGCTAATTTCCAGGCTCTAAATCTCTTGTTTACGTTTGTTTAGTGACCGAAGTAACTTGCGAATTCTCCGTCATCCAGTTTTTGCCCAGCGAGCCTGACATGGGAAATGTAATTTGACCGTTTGCGCGCTTACATAAATACAGGAATGAAGGATTAAACCGTTCTCTCAGAAAGTGAAGTAATCTGTGTTTGAAGGTGACGTTCAAACTTTGGAAATATGTAAATATAGATGTCGGTTTAGTTCTTACAGTGTAGCATTTCAGGTGCTTTATATCATCTATCCCTCTGCTAATGTCCTACAACAATGTTTAGCCATTATCCCTGACATTCCTGCCAATAGCCAGAAACACATTCATGTTTACAACATTTGCATTCCAGCCAGTCATTTATCCATGTGGTGTGTGTTCCCGCCCATCAGATCTTCTCCACCAATAACACAGAGTGCAGCCACCTCCTGGAGGAGATCAAGTGCGCACGTTGTTCACCCAACGCCCAGGTGCTGTTCCACTCCCCACACTCAGACAAAGTCCCCCTCAGGGAACCCCACCTGCCACGTCTCTGCCAGGACTACTGCAGAGAATTCTACTACACCTGCCGTGGACACATACCTGGTAAGAATGCTACTACACCTGCCACTGACAAATACCAGGTAACCATTCTACTACACCTGCCACTGACAAATACCAGGTAACCATTCTACTACACTTGCCACTGACATGTACCAGGTAACCATTCTACTACACGTTTCACTGACAAGTACCAGGTAACCATTCTACTACACGTGTCATTGACAAGTACCAGGTAAGCATTCTACTACACGTGTCACTGACAAGTACCAGGTAAGCATTTTACTACACCTGCCACTGACACGTACCAGGTAATCATTCTACTACACGTGTCACTGACAACTACCAGGTAACCATTCCACTGACAGCTACCAGGTAACCATTCAACTACACCTGTCACTGACAGCTACCAGGTAACCATTCAACTACACCTGTCACTGACAGCTACCAGGTAACCATTCTACTGACAGCTACCAGGTAACCTTTCAACTACACCTGTCACTGACAGCTACCAGGTAACCTTTCAACTACACCTGTCACTGACAGCTACCAGGTAACCTTTCAACTACACCTGTCACTGACAGCTACCAGGTAACCTTTCTACTACACCTGTCACTGACAAGTACCAGGGAAACATAAAAAAATACCATAATAATGGGAGCTCTATGAGTAATAATTTCTTGGGCACACTATGTATTTCTGCAACAAGGCAATACTTATATATTCATAGCAGATTCTGCATATAATGTGGAACATGCATGTTGCATTTCATCCAGGACTGGCTCAGCAGAGTATACCCGAGTTAAGAATGAGTATTCATCTATGCAGGCTCTGTTCACCTGCACTCACCTCCACTTGGTGTCGTTGCCCAGTGTTTCTGCCTCACTCGAACGCCCCCACGCGCAGGTAGCGCACCGTCCAGGTCTCACTCTGCCCACCCTGTCGCCCAACCGTTGCCCACATCAGTCGCCAGCCTGGCACAACGTTTAGCCAGACTGCACACTGTAGAGCGGGCGATCAAGACATGCTGCTGTCTCTCCTCTCTCTTTCGTTTTTATTTCCTGCTCAGACGGCACGTTAAAGCAACCCAACACGTTGCAGCAACCTGGCATGGCATGCTGTTTCATGGCACCAGAAGGACAGGATTTATTTCCCCTGCACTAGCATAGTTACAAATACTTGAAGTGTTTCGTTGTTTTATAGACTTTTCAGTTTGGCAGTGCTGTGAGTGTCCTTATTTACATTTCAAGTGGAGGGGAAGTAGGAACGCACTGGAAGTGCTAGAAGGAACACACTTTTCTGGACTCAATTCTAAAAACGTGTGATGAGGCTTCCCTTAAATCTCAAATAATTCTGGTTCTACCGCGTTGTTCTTTCATGGTGATGCATTGTGCCGTTGTGGCTCTGCCGCGCTGTGCCGTCGTGGTTTTGCCGTGTTGTGCTGTCGTGGTTCTGCTGCGTTGTGCTGTCGTGGTTCTACCGAGTTGTGCAGTCGTGGTTCTGCCGTCATGGTTCTGCCATGTCGTGCTTTGGGATGTTTGGGGAAGTGTACACTGGGAGCACCGTGGCTAGTGGTCTAGTCATTAGCAGCTCTGACACCAGTGGGGTGGGCCTCACACAGAGCCGTCAGAGCACACACAAACTAACGCCTGTTTAGAGAAATGCCAGTCACGCCAACCGTTTGTTTTCCTCCGTGGTACATTCAGTGGAACGTAAACACCATCAGAGCTGCTTAGTTGCCTTGCTGGACCTCAACAGCCCTTTACACAGGCCTCTGCCTAGCCGGGACTCCGCCCTCTGCCAAGCCTGGACCCCGCCTTCTACACAGCCCTCTACCTAGCACTCTGAACAGCATGTGGACTTTCCCAGCCCTCTACCCAGTCCACTACCCAGCCCTCTGCCAAGCTCTCTACCCCGGCCTATGCCCAACTCTCTACCCAGGCCTGGCAGACATGGCCTCGCCGGCCAAGGAAAAAAAGACTGTCTCCTCTACTATGTAAATAAATATCACATCAAGCTAGAGATGACATGACTTAGTGTTTCCAACTGGATATGATGGAAGTGACAGATGACATGACTTAGTGTTTCCACCTTTATATGATGGCATTATAAGATGACATGACTTAGTGTTTCCACCTGTATATGATGGCAGTGACAGATGACATGACTTAGTGTTTCCACCTTTATATGATGGCATTATAAGATGACATGACTAAGTGTTTCCACCTTTATATGATGGCATTATAAGATGACATGACTTAGTGTTTCCACCTTTATATGATGGCATTATAATATGACATGACTTAGTGTTTCCAACTTTATAAGATGGCATTATAAGATGACATGACTTAGTGTTTCCACCTATATATGATGGCAGTGACAGATGACATGACTTAGTGTTTCCACCTGTATATGATGGCAGTGACAGATGACATGACTTAGTGTTTCCACCTGTATATGATGGCAGTGACAGATGACATGACTTAGTGCTTCCACCTGTATATGATGGCAGTGACAGGCGCCCTGTTTGAAGCCCTCCCAATTCCTTCCTGATCAAATGGCCACCGTTGCGCCCTGTCAGAGTCGTCCTCTTCCCTGACTCGATCCGACCGCGATTGGCTGTACAGGGAACGTTTTCAAAACACCCGATGTAGTGGGCTTAGCCTGCCGTCGCCACGCTCTTCCCGCTGACCAAACCCTCACATTCCAACACAGTCACACCCATTCCTAAGAATCTTCACCTATTGGACACGAGGGAAGCAATTCAATTAGTTCTTTAAGGAGCGAGAGATTAGGGCGGGGTCGGTTGGCAGACAGCAGGGAGAGTTAACAGTTAAACCGAGAGCTTGATACCTAGAGCCTGAGCCAGAGGAGTTAGTCACCCCCCCCACGTCTCTCCTTCCTTCCCTTTCTCCCTCTCTACACAGATCAGCATATGTGGTGACGAATGACACATTTATTTTTCTACAAAGGTTGTGTATATGTAAAGCTGCTGAAGTGCATCAAGATGTCAAGTACTTTGGTTGGCCACCCAGGTTGTCTTGGAAGATGACCAGATGGAAGTAAAACTTTAGCGCTCGCTCACTGCCTGGTATCTGGATCTCACTTTTTCTCCCCCCTTTTCTCGCTCCCTCTCTCGTTCCTTGAGCTCTTTCTCTCACTCTCTTTTTATCTCTTTCGCCTTTCTTTCTTATTCTCTGGCAGTGCAATTATATTGGGTAGAATTGTAGAGGGAGAGAAAGGGAGACATAATACTGTCTGTTAACCATGAATTGTCCAAATTGGATGGTTCTTCAAGTGCATGTGGTTCAGAATATTTCATTTGCCTCCTGGATTTTCTGTGCTTGTGTCGTTTTGGCTGTTTATCAGAGTATCATGTTCATGGAATGGTAACCTTTTTTGGTTGAATCTTTCCTGTTATTTGGCTGGTTTTACGTGTGTGTGTGGGTGTGAAACGGAAATTTGCCTTTTTTCATATTCCGCTCCCCCTGACACGACCCCAGAGAGTTGGGTAGCAGCCAGGGTTTAACCGTTATTGACAGTGACGATAGAACTCAAAAACATTTCAGACCTTTATTTTATTTGGCATGAACACATGCCATGCACTGAGGAACGGTGATGCACTTGAACTGTGGCATTCACTGAATATTTTCCTCCGGGCTCCCGTGTGAAACTCACTTCAGCTGCACATTTGGCTCTGCACTTTTTACCCTACAAGATAAGAAAGACCAACCCATTCACATAAACCTTTATATCATGTCTCTGTTTTTATTGGCATGGTTGGGGTCTTAAAATCTAAATGTCGGGGGCGTGTTTTGTACCTACAGTAATCCGGTCCAATATGGAGCACATGGTCAGTACACCATTTAAGCAATCGACACAATACCAACTCTCACAAATACTCCTCCAATACAGGTCGCTGAAGAAGTTTGTTTTGATATTCTTTAGATACAATTTTATATTCCATAGATTAACGTATGAAAAGTTAAGAAATTTGGGGTAACCTATAATTTTGTATTTTTTAAGCAAGTTTTCCCGTGAATCTTTTTACAACTAGAGCGCAACTTCAAGATAGAAGCCTCCCACCACTTCCCCTCCCTCCACACTCAGCACCTGAGCTCCTGGGACCAGCATGGTTGAGATCACTAACGGCGCAATATAAGTGGGTGGCATACGCCTGCAAAAACCCAACTGTGTTTGTGTATGTTTCCTGAGGGAGCGTTTGATCTCCGTGTTGTGTTTAGATGTTTGGTGGGATATCCTATCACCTCCAGCGGTGGTTGTGGTGAAGCCCTGCGGTTGGTTTACGGGGGCCGAGGACGGAGGGAGTCAGGGAGGTGTGAAAGGAGAGATGAAAGGAAAGACAGCCAGTCCAGTTTGTGTTTTTACCACTGTGGTATTTGCTCTTCTGCTCCTCCAGCACTCTGAGGGCTGTGCTAAGGAAACAGTAGTGCCGCAGTTGTTTTTAGGTAAGATCCACCGTTGCTTGCGTGCCGTACATACGTTAGTGGTTTTGCCCTGCTAGCACAATAAGCGTGAGTGGGGGACTGGGACCTGGGAATTGTGTTGTTAAGGTTTAGACTACCTTTAGGTACAGTACAACTGGCAGGTCGAACAGAAATTAGTTTGTTCTGAGGGCATTAGTGTTATGGGGGTGCCGTTTTGCTTTAACCTTTCCAAAAGCCTGAGCGAGTGGTGAAATACAATCGACCGTGGTTCAGCAACAGCAGTTTGTCCATTTCACTTTTGATCTGGCAGAGTATTTCCTTCCCCCGGACTTCTTCTTGAATGTGCGTTTTTTTGGAAGACTGGGACGTTCATTAAACATGGTTAGTGTTGATTCAGAATTCCCCACTATTCACATGCTGCTCCCATATACGGCGTTCTGGGTTGAACACAGGACTGTCGGCCTGCCTCCTCAATGGAACCCTAACTCTCTATAGTTCAGCTGCGTTCTGACACCGGCCCATGGGGCAGTGTCCCTGGTAGACAGGTTCCTGATTGTACTACACATTTGTACCTTTGTAGCCCTTTGCGAGGAGCCCAGAGCTGATAGGGCGATAAAAGAAAGGTAAATAAGGACGTGGGCCTCCTGGGCGGTGCTCTGTGCCAGATTTGGATAGGTGACTAGCCGTGATTTGGTTTGGCTCACAACACTTAATCCCAACGTCTGAGGAATTAAGGAACTAAGGCTGAGTAAACGTGAATTAGGGCGACCATAACTATCAAGGGGATTTGGGTTCAGCTTGATTAGCTATTATTTTGATGATGTTCTCTCATCGGGGATATTAAACGCGGTGTGATGTAGTCACCTGAGTCATGTGGCCCTCTCTCCGTCTCTTGTCTGTGGGGTTTTCCAGAGTTGTTCCAGGCTGACGTGGATGAATTCTGCCAATATTACGGCAAGAGGGACGGAGGCTTGTGCTTCCCCGATTTCCAGCGGAAACAAACGCGGGGGCAGGACTCCAACTACTTGGGTGATGAGAATGTCGAAGACGTAAACAGGTTTGTACCCGTTTTTGTATCTCAAATGAATAACCAGATTCAAACCATATTTTAAATTAAGATGCGCTTGCCACAGAGGCATGTTTTTAGCAAATCCACACACACGGAATACGGTGTGCCCTTTCGACTGGTCAACAAACCCCCTGGACTCGAAGTGGGAATAACGGCCATGCCACGCCTGGATGATCCCCCCCCCCCCCGCCCGCCACTCCACATGCCATCACTAACCCCAGTGATCACCAGAGCCGGCTGTTTGTTTTGGTTGTATTCGGACCGGCTTTAGCTAAACAATGGAAATGCTTGGCCTGCGTTAGCTGGTGGCGGCGGGCCAGTGCTCTCTCAATGCTAACAAGCGGCGGGCGGCTGTAGATCACACACCCGTTTCTACCTTTTGTCTGCTGGGGTGAGGAAAGAGCCTCTGAGCCCCTGGTATGGCCCCCTGGTCCCTACTGAGGGCCCGTCGAGCATCTCCTAAATGTCCAACCGGGCCGTGTTTACCCAGTCCTGTAGGCCCTGATGAGTTCTACTGGGTTGCGCGCGGCTGGCTGACGGACTTGCCTTTCGGACCGCCCTGCCTTTTAGACCTGGACCTAACCAGCGGATCTGCGCTGATTCTGTCAAGTCTATGAGGGCAAGTTCTGCCTCCGTTTCTAGATGATGGAGCTCTACTCCGGTCAAGTAATGACCCCTTGCTATGATAATGCTAAGAGCGCTGTAACTGCAATGACCTGTGGTACGGCTGAGGAGAGATTTGGAGCATCTGTTGGCAGCCAGTCATTTGAAGGGAATCTCGCCAGGCGACTCCTCTCCGAAAAGGCTTTACTCTGGTCACTCTCTCCCTCTCTCTGTCAAACCCATCGTCCGCCTCTACCATATCCTCCTCTTCTACCTTGTTCTCTCCTTCCTCCTTCTGTGTCTTTTGAGGTACAAGGCTTTTTCCGATCTTGTCCTGGCTCAGAAGAACATGCCAGGACTAGAAAACTGTGGACGTTAGTTGACGTCAGGGATCTCAATAAGACCGCCCATTTCAAACGTGTCTTAATAAGAGATGGTGCCAGAGAAATAGACAGAGAGAGAAGCAAAGACGCCAAGTAAACGTGCTGTGTTTATGAACCGAACTAGATCAACTGCATCACTATGACCTAAGAGAACTGGACGGGAATGGAACGGGGTTTGTTAATGCTTGTGTTTGGGAGGCTGTGTTATGGCCCTCATGTGTTAGCAAGCTGCTGCAATGTTTATAACGGGGTTTGGATGTTCCGTTCCCCATATGTGAACTGTGGTTTAGGCAACGCTTGCTGCACGGCTTGATGGATCCCCTCCTAAGAACACCATTTCCCACAATTCTCTAGTGCAGTAACGTATGTATATATGTGAACATGCATGGCCATTGCATATGAATTTAACTCCCCTTCTAGTAAAGAAACCTAGTCCTTCTGGAACCTTGCCCTGTTCTCATTGGTCCTCTATGAACCACACTGATGTCACTGTAATTCAATCAGTATCTATGGGGGAGAGGTGAGTATGTTCTGTTTCCTACACTTGTCTCTCTGTCTCAATCCCTCTCCCCCTTCTCTCTTTTAACGGGATTATCCATCAGCGACCCTTGACCTTTTGTTCCTCCTCTGGTCGCCCAGGAAACACAAGCACAACTGCTACTGTGCCCAGGAGGTGTTGAGTGGCCTGAGGCAGCCGGTGGCCATAGTGCATTGCGGGGACGGATCCCAGCGTCTCTTTGTCCTGGAGAGGGAAGGTTTTGTCCGGGTGCTCACACACAACATGGAGCTGCTGAAAGAGCCCTTCCTGGACATCCACAAGATGGTGCAGAGTGGACTCAAGGTCAGTAAGGAACATGAGTGCACTTTCTTGTTATGCCAGGAGTAGATTAGGACTGCTATGAACTCTCGTTCACATGTCGACCAATGCAAGTCGGTCACACCACGGCTCCCCGACTGAACTTTCAATCATTTTTTTTACCTTTAACGTTTTTTTAACAGCTCATTTTCAAGTGTGTAAGCTACAAAGATGGACAAGAAAATGAAGCCCAGTTTCCCCACTCCATATACTAAGTTAATTAATTTACTTGGGTAATACCGATTAAATCGTCCAGCCTAAAGCTTCTAAAAGTGGATCTTGCCTGCCACTCAATTAACAATTATAAGATAATAATCAGCTTACTTTATTATGATATTTATGCACAATATTTTAATTCCACAATCGTATGTTTCCAATCTGGATAAGTATACATTATGCCAAATTCCATGTGAATTGAGAAGAGGACAAACACCTCAGAGTGTCTCAGATCTGTTTGAGAAACCTCAAATGCCTCGCAGGTCCTCGACGTCTTCATTAAATATTACTCGCCAAAAAACACAGGTCTTAACATCGCCAGTGGAGTGGTGATCACGGAAGGACACATCTGAGTTTGAGGTGTTCAGATCACAAAGAACGACGCAGACCAAATAGGAGTCGAGGAAATTAGATGGTCTAGGGGTGCTTTTGCGGCTGTAAAGTGGAAGATTTGACCAGGGTAAAAGTGATCTTGAAAGGGAAGGCGATATCTCCATTTTGCAACGCCATGCCATACTCTGCTGGATTGGAGCCAAATTCCTCATACAACAGGACAATGACCCACAGCTCCAAACTATGCAAGAAGTATTTAGGGAAGAAGCAGTCAACTGGTATTCTGTTTATAATGAGGTGGCTGGCTCCGTAACCGGACTGGTTTTAACCAAATAAAAGAGGTGAGCTCTAAAATTTGAAGGAGGCAAATGGTCAGATTAGCTCCAGAAAGGTGGCGCAAACAAATCGCAACATCACAAATCAGATGAACCATCTGTTGTATTTTTACAAGATATATATGGCTTACACTAAAATGGTCTCTTTCTCTCTATCTGCTTTCTCACTTTGCTTCTCAATTCAATGGGCTTTAGTGACATGGGAAACATACGTTTACATTGCCAAAGCATTGCAAATTAATTAAAATTCAATAATATGCTTCTCCCTACAGTCTGTAAAGACGACATTAGCACATTTTGTCAAACGTGGCCTGTGATGCAAAAGAGGTTTCAGGAGTTGAAATAGTGTCCACAGACAGTACACACGGCCGTTCCCTCTCCACTGTAGTTTCCTTGAGACAGGAAAGCCATCGACCGGTCTGGTACTTCAGAAAACAATTAACACCTATGCGACGTTTAGCCAGGCGTTCTGATCCCCTCCGACCTCCCACCGTCATGGAAGTCGACATCCGGGGTTTGGGGAGGACGTGAAGCCAAGCCGGCCCTCCACCGTGAAAGGCATGTTATACTGCTGTTTGCTTTGGCAACTTTTCTGATGGGGAAGAGACCGCTAAGAAAGAAACGCCATCATTACCCCCGGCCTCCATTGGTTTGAGTTGTCTCCGCCTCGGGTGCGGTGTGTGTGTGTTTTTGTGTGTGTGTGTGTGTGCGTGCGTGTGTGTGTGTGTCGTAGGCATGCGGCACCGGATCGCGAGCCAAAAATTGGAAACGTCCTCTTCAAAGCTGTGAAGAATTTTAAAGCTGTGAAGCTGTGAAGAACCATGACAGTTCTTTTTTCTACCCCCTCCAGCCTCTGCTTTTGCAATACCCCCCCCCACACACACACACACACACACCGGTATTTGAATGTGAACTCTTTAAATAGTCCTCAGCGATACGGAAATGGAGACGAGGGGAAGTAAGACAGAGGGACCCACTTTTTGGGACAGGAAGTTTATCTACAACGCTCCCGCCGGTCCTTTAGATGGAGGATGGCAGAGATTATTGGGAGTGAAGCGGACCCCCAAGACAGGACATGCAAACTGCCCCACAAGGACCCATGAATAGCCCCCCCAGCGCGCACGCGCTGTCTTATCATCATTAAACCTAATCGCCTGGTGGATAAAACAATCATTATGACAATTAGCGTGCGGCTGGGGTCTCGGCTGTCCCGTTCTGTAACGTTGGCGGCAACAGGGGAGGCTGCCAGGGGACACCGAGGTGTTTACTCCCAGCATCAACAGGACATGGTTCCCTCCATGCAGATACGGCTGCAGGGGCCCTACGGGGAGCTGGCAGATGAGGCGGATTGAGACCGGGACGGGCGATAAGGTTTCTTGTTTTTCATCGTCGGCCGGGCCTCCCTGGCTGCCACATGCATTGATTGTAATGTTCTGTGGTTCCTCTAGCCAGGGCCCGGCCCTGGCGACCCCCGCCCCACCCCCGGTGGCAATTAAGACGGCCTGCTTGGAAACAATGCTAAGAGGGAGGCTCTCTCCTCTCCCTACTGCACCGTGGGTGTTCCCTGAAACCCAATCTACCCTTCCCCTCCTGTCATTACTTGGTTTGTGTGTGTGTGTGTGCTGTATGTGTGTATTTAACACACACACGCTGGCCTCCTCTTCCCGGTAGGAAGCCTGCTAATTCTGACATCCCACACACAGAGTGAACGATGGAGAGAGATGAAGTGAGATGGACAAAGAGATGGAGAGAGAGAGAGATGAAGTGAAAGAGATGGGAACCGAGAGAGAGACTGTGCCCGTCCATCTCCCGCG
Organism: Dallia pectoralis; assembly: GCA_029465975.1. NCBI lineage: Eukaryota > Metazoa > Chordata > Actinopteri > Esociformes > Umbridae > Dallia > Dallia pectoralis. The sequence continues at coordinate 6,060,692 of CM055742.1, forward strand.
TACTCCACTTAACCTTGGTGACCATTTTTCTGTCTCACAATCACAGACCTCTGATTGGTTAATTCGATTTCAGAGTTCTGTAATTGGACATAGGCTTGTGTCAACACTTCCAGGCTGATGTTCAAATGGTTACACGTGTCAGGCCCGACCAGGGTTCCTCAATGAGTACCATCTGCCTGCCGTGTCTACCTTCTCTTTGCCAGGTTTGAGCTCTGAGGTCTATGTCACCGCGGCGCACTAACTGAGCCGCTCAGCCAGTTCACGGGAAGAACTTCCAGATGCCACCGAACAGGACAGCACGACACCCATGCTTAATGTATGAATGTCCTTGCAAATATTCTGTTGTGTGTGTGTGTGTGTTAATCTAGCAACACCACCATCAGTCGCTCACAACCGCGAAGGCAAATGTGGCGAAAGAATTTTTTTGGATGAAGACGTTTTTGGGATGAAGACAAGGAAGTGTATAAGCTTGTATGACAGGGCTGGATCTGCCAGCGGACCGGTCAAGTATTTCACCGTGAAAGAAATGACTCGCAGTGTGTTATTGTGCCCTGTCACACTGCATCTATTGCTCTTTTGTTAACTCAAAAAAGGAGTGCAAAGCTTCCTCGCAGACTGTCAGAGATTAGAGCCCTGTTGGTGACAAATTAGCTAGAGCTTCTCTGCCGTTGATTCCTTAAGGAAACTTAAGTTCTGAAGCTAATCAATTATCCCTTTAATTTAACGGCAAGGAAGTTCCCCGGAGGGCGTCAAACGAAGGTCGAGTGAAAGTTTTCTTAATTAAACTTGGGCACAAGTCTCAGAACAATTCTGCCTGGTCACGCCTCTTACGATACAGGAAAGTGACTGGCTTCTCCAGTCCAATCTGACCCAATCTAGGGGAGGTGGACTAACGTGTAGAGGGAGATGGATTAACTCCTGGGTAAGCAGATGGAGTAACTCCTGTGGAAGGAGGTGGAGAACACCTGGGGAAGGGTGTGAAATAACTCCTGGGGAAGGAGGAGGAAAAACTATTGGGGAAGGAGGTCGAGTAACTGCAGTGGAAGGGCGTGGAGACATTTAAATGAGGCTGCGTTGTTTCTACCCCAATCAGGTCTCATCCTGGTGGAAGGTCTTTTTTGTAGGGTTTGCCACAATCCAAAGAGGATGAAAAGATGCCTAGCTGACAATGCCGGGAGCTGAACCATGAATCACGGCAGTGAAAGGCAGCTAAATTGCGGGATTGGAAACGGTAGCCAGCCTGCTCCGGCTCCTGTTCCCCGGCTCCATGGAATGTTGCCGAACGGCCAAAATAAAAAGCTCTCGCCCGGCCAAAAGGAAACACCTAAAAGGGCAGAAAACATTTGTCCGACGCGGTGAACATGGAGGCAGGTGTTTGCGGAGCGTCAGGTCCACAGAAAGAGGGACGGTGGTCGTGAAAGGAGCAAGCTTGTTTTGATTTGTGGAGGGCCTGACAAGGGAGGCACAATGACATCATCGGGGGGGGGGTCCTCCCCACCCCCTAACCGGTCATCCTTATTCATTCTGCTCTGGGCGAACAATAGCGATAGAGCTAATACCCCCCCGGATCCTTGCAGTTTCGTTAGATAGAGATCATACCCCACTTAGCTTAAATCCCGTCCTGACCTTTCCAGTATATATTTGGGGAATTATTGCCTCTGCATCCTTAATCTGCCATTTGGAGGTGACAAACTGGAATCATCTGTCACTCTACCATACACCTGTTGCCTTTTTTCACCCATCCCACATGACAAATACTCATTTGAGCAAAACAGAGCTGGCGTCATCATCAATTTCACAAGCAAAGGAACTCCTGCCTTTATTTGAGAAACATGGACATATTGTATGAGCATTGTATTGCTGCAGGCCGGTCTGTGGGTCGTTATGGCCTCCTGTATATGGTTCTGTATGGATTTTTGAGTTGCATAATTTTTCACTTGTGCCTCATTCGTGATATTGAGTTGGGAAAAGAGCTGGAGCTGCTTGTGGAGCGCCAGGACAAAAATTGTGCGCCTGCAAAAATGGAAGAAGGGCACATTTTAAACATTCTTCGCACCTAAGCCTGGCATTTCTTTCATTCTTTTGTTAAAATACGGAGCGAGCGAGAGAGAGGGAGGGAAATGAGCGAAACAAGGCGGGGGGCGGGGAGGGGGCTCCGAGGGAAACACAAAAAAGGGCTCACCTGATTGCTTTGCCTAGGGACTGAAACGCTATAGCTGCTTATTACAGCTAACTGATGGGAGGACCACCGGAGCATTGACAACTGATGTAGCGAGCTGCCTCTGGGGTGAGACAAAGGTTTAAATATCACACAAGCAATCTAGGCACTTTCTAAACATCGAGCCAAGACAGTGGGAGTTGGCAGCTCCTTCCCTGTTTAGGACCCTCCCCCTCCCCCCATTTATTTGGTGATTGGGTGGGGGGTTGGGTTGGGTGAGGGTGGCGACTCTGCACTTTTGTGTTCTCTATGAACTGCGAGTGAGCTAATAAATTCTTTCAGACACTCAGTGCAGCATTCACGGATATCCCCCGAAGATTACACACGCAAATCACTGCACAATGGAGGCCCCCCGGGAGAGCCTGGACGCGCGGGGGCCCTCCGACCCTGAGGACAAGCACCGGGATAGGGTGGAGTGGATGGACGGGTGGGGGGGGTTTGATGGGGGGGGAGCGCAGCCCGGAGTCAAATGTTTTCTAATGGTTTGTAAGGCAGTAGTCAAAGGGGGCTGTGGGGAAGGTATGCGTGAAATAAAGGGGGGGTGGGGAGGGGGGTTAGGACTAGAGGGGCGGGTATCTACGACGACCAAGATGGATGGAGACAGCGCAAGAGCGAGAGAATGAGGGTGAGCAATGTGCAGTGACACATGCTGAGCTGATTGGCTGTGTGGTGTGGGTGTGTAAGGGATATGGGAGCGGGCTCTGGCCACAGCAGCACAGACAGACACACGGACAGAAGACATAAAAGAAAGGCAGGAAGGTAGAGAAAGATGGATAAAAAGAAAGGGAGAAATAAAGAGATGGGAGGCGATTAACCCGCGGGTCTTTTGTGTTTGTCCTGTGACTGCAGGGAGGAGATGAAAGGGGTCTCCTGAGCCTCACATTCCACCCCAATTACAAGAAGAACGGCAAGCTGTACGTCTCCTACACCACCAACCAGGAGCGCTGGGCCATCGGGCCCCATGACCACATCCTGCGCGTGGTGGAGTACACCGTCTCCAGGTACAGCGGCGAAACCTGTGACGGGTCAGAACATACTGACCGCGCGGTCAGGTCCACCGTCCATGCTCACGTGGCTTAACGTGGTGATAACGCAGATCTGAATGAACCCTCACGATGTACGAAGCACTCCCAGGTCATACCACACACCCTGCGGTTTAACCGGGGGTAACTCACGTACGGTCTGCACACTATTCATTTGCTGTTATCCCTGAGATAAACGCTTGGATGTGTCATTTCAGCGGTGGGTTTGTTACACAGCCCTGAGCCAGCTTGCTGCCGGCGACAGAGTTTTATTTTATTACAAAAAAAGAAAAGCGGGCAGTGTTTAATTATACAGCTGCACTAACGACGGCCCTATTCTTCTCGCCCCCTGTAATTAGATGCTATGCTGCACGACAGGTCGTGATTAACAAAACATACTCCTCGTATTATGCTTTTTTATGATAATCGCCGTCGCGCGGCTCAGTGGTGGTGGTGGCAGGACCATCAGAACCGGTCATGGCGTTTTATTAACGGTATTTGTAAGTTGCATCGGTGTAAAGCCATCCATCTCTTCCTGGCATGGCAAAGACGCTGAAGAAAAGTAATAGGATTCTCTGTCTAAATACCCTGCCCAAAACCACACATCATTAAGCATTTTTGGCTGCTAATATTAAGCCAGGGCTTTCAGTTGAAACTCACACCAAATTCTAAACCCGAGTTTTTCACGCGTAGATAGTTCTTCGTCTTGTTGGCGTGTTCTCGTGGTCGGGAATTTTACTTGTTTTTCCGTGCTGGTGGCCTCTCCTGCTGCAGTATCCGTTCACTCCACTACATAATAGCCCTTTTCTTTTTTCATGCAGGTGTTAAATGAGACACTTCATGACATTCAGTTTGATCAAGACATGCATCCATGTAACATACTTGTCGTTTACTTAAGTGTAGTTTCTTCCCGGTAATGTTAGTGAATCCAAATAGCTTTGACATGCTGTATATTATGAGCCTCCTATTGGGCTGTAACGTGTTGAGGGTGTGTGAGGGGGTGTTGAGGGGAGGTGGCATTACTGCTGGCCTGAAAAAGCATCACACACTGTGACCGAGAGCGTCTCCCCCTTTGTATTGGAAGAATAGTGGCTGCATTCGCCCAACGAGGATGTCCCATCATAACCATCTCTTTTTTTTTGCGATCAGGAAAAACCCCAACATAGTGGAAAGTCGGACCACGCGTGTGCTGATGGAGGTGGCTGAGCTTCACAGGAAGCACTTGGGGGGGCAGCTGCTGTTTGGTCCAGACGGCCTGCTACACATCGTCCTGGGAGACGGCATGATCACCCTGGACGACATGGAGGAGATGGACGGACTGAGGTGAGAGGATCTCTGCTCCCGTGTTGTCAGTGATTTCACGAGCTCTCCCGTGTTGTCAGTGATTTCACGAGCTCTCCCGTATTGTCAGAGATTTCACGAGCTCTCCAGTGTTGTCAGTGATTTCACGAGCTCTCCCGTGTTGTCATTGATTTCACAAGCTCTCCCGTGTTGTCAGTGATTTCACGAGCGCTCCCGTGTTGTCAGTGATTTCACGAGCTCTCCCGTGTTGTCAGTGATTTCACGAGCTCTCCCGTGTTTTGTTAGTGATTTCACGAGCTCTCCTGTGTTGTCAGTGATTTCACGAGCTCTCCCGTGTTGTCAGTGATTTCACAGGGTCTGTTCTGAGGGTGGATGTGGACACCAGCTGCTGCACGGCACCGTACTCCATACCCAGAAACAACCCGTACTCCAACAGCACCAACCAGCCGCCGGAGATCTTTGCCCACGGACTGCATGACCCAGGCAGGTGGGTGAGATAACCTGGCCTTGCTTAACCACGGTCCTGCTTCACACTCGGGGATGGTTACCACGACGGTTGCCGCGGTTACCTCCATATACCCATAATTCCCCTCTCCCGGCTCGCCCCCAGGTGCGCAGTGGACCGGCATTCAACAGACGTCAACGGAAGCCTCACGCTGCTGTGCACCGACGCCAGTGGGAAGAACGCGTCGTCAGGGAGAATACTGGAGATCACCAAAGGGAAAGACTACGGTAAGTTGCTCCTTCCAGTTGCGTTTTCCAATACAACACTGTGTCTAATTGGTAGCCTGCGCTTTAATGACTGCGTTTGACTGGAGCCGTTTGGGGTAGCATTACTGAATGATCTTTTCGGAGTCTTTAATAATACATTAGACCAGTTTTTGCCCCACATTGCCACGCCATGGCCACGTCAGCTTGGGGAAATGTGGAGGAATTCTTCCTAAATTGTTTTTACAGATAACCTATCATGTTTCTGTGTGTGTGTGTGTGTTCTGCCTCTAAACAAAACCACGTATTTTCATATTTTCAACGGTTGATTCTTTCGTATTGTGAGAACACAGTATTTGGTCGTTCTCCAACTCGTCTGCACACAGTGTATCCGAGAGGCAGAATAGAGAGCGCAAAGCTCAAGCGTGAAGAGTCACTGAGATCCGTAAATGATTTGTCCTCACACATCGTTGCCAGTGGAATGTCAGTTTGTGTCCATGAACGTGATTTATAGCTGTCGGCTGTGATGACTATCTTGATGATGGGTTCGTTGAAAACACGCCAAACACAGCCATAAGGATCTGGGGATCATATGCTCAACGGTGCATGTCGAAAAGAGCATAATCGATACCAGAACACACAGACACGTGTTTGAACTCTATTCTGACACGATAAAGAAATTATTACATCGGTTTGGTTTGAATTATGTCAAGCTATTTGTTTTTAACAGCCACGCAACTGGTGCTATTTTAGTCCCCCCTCTGCTCTCCTCACCCCCTGGTCAAGTTCAAAGCATCCCACGTAGGGGTTCGCTCCAGATTTACTTTGATATTAGATATCTGTCATGGCTCCAAGGACTTGAGTATATGGACATTTTCAAAATCGACCACTAGGGGGAGAAACCATACTTAAATCAAAGCTTGGATGTCTATGGTAACTGCTGACATTGTACTTAGCATTGGCTCGCGAAACAAACTCATAATTAATGTGATATCATACAATGGCAGACGTGATCGCGGCGAGCTTTAGGCAAACCTTAGCCCGTTCCCTTGAAATTCACTACAATAAATCTCACTCACACAGTTGCTTTGTTTCGGTTTTAACGATATCCCAAACCCAGACCCCATTCGTACCTTCCGTTGTAATGCTATTTAACAGGTAGGACGGCATTTAAAGTTGTCCAAGTTTCGCCAAGCCCCACAACGAAGCAGTCCAATTTTAATCCAGTTTTGCATGGTTGTTTTTAACAACGCAAATCTCGGGTCAGTGTAATTGAAACCACCGTGCTAATGGACTCACAACGGAGTGCAGTAAACACGGATATCCTTTCTCTTCCCACACCAGCAGAGAAAACAGGGCTCATTAGAGCGGGCATAAATCACATAGCAGAGTCATTTGCCTGGTCCGGGACCAGGGCTGTTCCAAGTGCTGAGTGAGGACACTGTGCCACGTTCTGGTAAAACAGCAGCACTGTGTGAACGAGGGAAATTCCTAGATATGTTTCTCTGTTGTGTGACTGTTTTATCAAAGATGCAGCAAGAAATGCCTCTGTTAGCTTCTAGTGATACTGATCTGAAGCCTGTGCGATTGTGTTTATGTAGAAAATGAGGCGTCCATCTTTGATCTGGCGGCTAGTGGAGGAGCAGCCCCAGTAGGAGGTTTCATCTACAGAGGATGTCAGTCCAGAAGACTGTTTGGGAGCTACGTGTTCGGAGACAAGAACGGGTAAGCGGTTGGTCGCAGATATACATTTTTCTCTTAAGAACTAAAAGAAACCAAGAGAAAACTAGGGCCAGACCCGGAAACTATTGTCAAGAACGACTAATTTAAAACAATACCTCGGGTGACCTGCAGAACGAACACTTATTTTTGGGTAGTAAATGATCATGTTGAGCTAGTCATATTAACTTCAACACCAGTGGGAATGTGTCAGTATAATTAGCACACAGGATAACATGTCTAGTTTTTGACCACCTGTGGTGTGACTTAAAATTCCTGGTGGGTTGAACAGCTGTCATTGGCCTGAAAGTTAAGATTAAGAATCAATGTGAATTGGCGTATGCCTTTGTTCAGCCTTCACTGCAGTAGCAGTAAAATACGTAAGCTCTTTATTATTAACTCATACAAGAGTGAAGGCCAGCCTTCTCTTCTTTCACTTTTACATTTGTGAAGACACAGGTTGTCATCAAATAACTTAAGTCTTGGAGGCCACAGCTACATTTGGGAACAGCAGTGGTTGGGTTTCTCTTTAGACTTTGTCTTGCCACAAATGGGATTTTATATTATGCTAGCTGTTGACCGGAACAGTAAACGGCACAGCCAATGCTCGAAACTCGGCTGTTGTGGACAGTTTGGCGCTCTGACCCACTGGGTTGTATCTTTAGTCTAATTATCATATAAGTGTACAGCTGTATAAACAATGTTGTTATGACATTCGCCGTGTTCCCAAAGAGGAGTGTAAATTGACTTCGGATTGAACAAACACAATCACATGTGTTTAGTGACAGTGAACGTAAACATTATGCCAACGGCATGGTCGCCATGCCAACATAAACCCTGTGTTTTCTTCTCGGTCGCGGGGGTTAGGTAATGTTACCATTACGTCACTGTCACCACAACAGGTCCGGCTTCTTTACTGTATGTGGAGATGTGATTTCCTGCCCCAGTTAGTTGGTTTGGCCAGCTCCTGTTGTTCACACGTCTCATTGGTCGGTAATTCATCTTGCTCAGGGGCCATGGCCAAGGAAATAAATATGAAGGAAGGAAGTATGCTATTGAGATATCATGGCATGGCCTTTGGAAAAAAGACTTGGAGCCACTTCGTCGAAATTTCAATCTCGAGAAGCACGCTGTTAGGAAAGGGCGATGGGGATTTGGCCGCAAGTGTTTGTTTAGAAACCAAATGAGTTCATGGTCGCTAAGGAACTGAAATGCAAGGCTGCTGTGCTTTGACCTGGAAGGATGCGATGTGTCGTCTCTACTGACCCCATGCACTCAATCTACTACTGTGTCTGTGTGCTGACATTGTGTTTTCTCACATTGTTTTTATGCGTGTGTGTTTCAGGAACCTGCGGATCCTCCAGAAGGGCTCAGCGGCGATGAGGGACCAGTGGCAGGAGAAGTCTTTGTGTCTGGGGACCAGCAGCTTCTGTGGGTCTGCACTGGTTGGACACATCCTGGGTTTCGGAGAGGATGAACTAGGTCAGTAGAAGCAGCTGTGTGTTCCAAATGCTCCCCTACACCCTATATACTGGACCACTTGGTCCCAGAGGTGTGGTAAAGAGGTCAATGGAACGGTAAAAAAAAAACATGGATCAGAGTCCTCAAATACGTGTCTCCGTGAGAAGGGCAATAGTCGAGGGAGACGGCCAAGAGGGTTTTGGCAACTCTGAAGGAGTGAAAGTCTTCTGAGCTGACCTGGAAGACCCTGTTCACACGCAACACTCTCCTGTCCGCTTTACAAAAGTAACCTTCATGAGAGACTAGCAAAAAAAAGACGACACGGACAGTGGAAGAACATGTTATGGTGATGCGCAAGCCAAATGACGCACATCACCACGACCGTCTTCTCAGCAGTAAGGACTGGGAAACCTGATGCAGGTCTAGAAGGATCCAAGACCAAGGTGACCGGTGTTTGGGTTGCGCTCCATTAACCCGTGTTATGACGAGGAATAGGATTTCATTTTGGACCTGGTCCAACTCAAGTCTTAAGACATAGACTATATGTCCTGCTCGTTCATAGTCGTCGTTTGTTTCTTGGCTCATTTCGAGACTCTTTCTCGCTCTCTCCATCTGAGCTGATACCGTGAGTGAGACCTTCTCTCAACAAACTATCTGGGAGCAGAAGACTGACTGTCAGAATGTCAAGCCATCCTGAACTCCCTGTTTACGCCCAGTGGCAGATGTCAAAACTGTGTAGAAGTGCAGTTCAGAATGATTGGGGTACTGTATACGCCATAACGGTTACATGTGTTTACACAGTCTTCTCGGAGCGTGTGGGTTGCAATGTCAGCGTGCCGCACATATTTCCATGACATCACAGTTTGACAGTGACAGATGGGTGGATCTCTCACGGGGGGGAGAGGTCAGAGGCTTCTCAAATTCCGGGCGGTACTCCTGATAGTCATATTATTGGATTGGGAAGCCAACGCGCGGGTCACGCTCGCTGTGTGAGAGAACCTAATACCTCGATCCGTTCCCGCCGCATCGCCCTTCGTCCGTGCCATGTTCCTGTAGCAGGAAATTAAAGTGTCTATGTTTCCTGGAGGATAATATTGTAGTTTCCATAAAACAGCGACAACCCTCAAAGAGCCCACTGAAATGGGATGAAGTTGACCACCTACCTGATGTAGAATGTTTGTGATGGCTGGGGCGATGGTGGAGAGCAGGTATTTAGATATGGGTTTAACTGTGTCTAGCAGTTCCATTTTAGGTGAGAATTGGATAGGTGAAGGTAAGGTAAGTGAGATAAGGTGAGGATAGGTGAGGTTTGGTGACAATAAGTGTGAATAGGATACAAGGGCTTGTTGTAAGCTCATGCATTGGAGAGAGCAAATGATCCATATTGGCCTTAATGTGCCCGGATGGGGACTTGCCAATGTCTTAGTGCTGGTGTTAGTTGAAGATCTCCATATGGTTTCATGCTGTGCACACGGGAGGTAGGAGAATGTCGGAGCGGCGAGATAGACAGGTTTGGCATCCCATAGTTGACATGTGTTTACAATTTGTCCTCGTATGAAGCTGTGTTGTGGCCTCGCTCCTCATTTTATGATTTGCCTGGTTTCATTCAGAAATGTTCAGATGTACGTTCCCAAGCCCTGCGGATAGTTGCAGGGGCTGTCGCATATATCTCTCTCTCAGAATCTATCTTTCCAACTGTCTCCTATCCTATCCCACTTTCTTATATTCTCCTTTTTCATTTGTTCTCTCTAAGTAGACAGTGCACTACGTTACCCATGTAACCCCTCTTCTACCCTCAGGTGAAGTCTACATCCTCGCCAGCAGCAAAAGCATGGCACAGTCGCACAGTGGGAAACTCTACAAGCTGGTCGACCCTAAACGGTAACGAACTGTCTTTACGTGTGTCTGTGTGTGTGTGTGTGAATATGTCATCCCTCCCTGTATCCCACATTCATTACACCTTTCCAATACACACACACACACACACACACACACACACACCAGAGCTCTTATCCTCTTAAACAAATCATCACACAACTGCCGGTAACTCGGCCAACACAAACCCCAGCGCAGTAATTGGAGAGTAAGCATACCAATCCAAAATGTTAGCGTAGCGTGTCTCGAACACCAACAGCGCTCGCGGATATTTTCAGAGCGTTTGACGGGCCCGGCTTATTCACTCCTGGAGAGAACGGAGAGGCACCTGTCGACGGGTGGGAATGTTTATCCTTTGGCCTCCGGGAACGCTGCCGGGATTTGCCCTGTGACTGGAAGGCGTAGTGGAGTCAATGAAGGGATGCTGTGTCCCGTGTATCACAGCTGATGACGCGTTGGAGGTATTCAGGGAGATGGAGATAGTTAGAGATGGAGAAGTTAGGTATAGAAGATATGACTTATTCTATCTGTACATTGCTCTCTGGGAAATTAATTGCTAAATGAAAAACAGTTCAATGGTAAAATGTAAAAGTTTCTCCAGCGGTCTCCATAGATAAGTAATACATGTTAGAATCCTACCACTCTGTATATCAAACAAAACACTCAGTGAGACTGAGGACCAGAAATGTCCCATAGTAACGTTTCCTTAAAATCCATTTCACTTTCTAAGACTGTGCCCATGTGTTTGTTTGCTTTCCCGTGCGTCCATGTGTGTGTTTGTGTGGGTTCGTGTGTGTGTGGGTTCGTGTGTGTGTGGGTTCGTGTGTGTGTGGGTTCGTGTGCGCCCTGGGTGCATCAGCATGTGTGCATCCTTGTGTGTGTTTGTGTGTGTGTGTGTGTGTGTGTGCGCATGCATGTGTGACAATAGAAATGTTTTGCTGGCTTAGTTGATGACAGTGCCACCCAAGACTTAATGCAATTAATTCCAGCACAGATGTTTCCACGAGCCCTCACTGGCCTGCTCTATGTTTTATTTATGTTTTCTGGCATGAACACATTCCTCCCAAAGAACAATTTCTTCCACCCATCTATTGTGTGTGTTTAGTCTGTGTGGGGTTCTGTAGTGTTGGGAGAGTCTACACACGCACACACACACACACACACACACACACACACTGGTGTCTTCACGGAGAGAATGGAAAGGGAGTGATTGTGGGCAGCAAATGTGACAGGCCTCTTTGCGTTTTCACATCGGGTGGTCCTCCCGTCCTCTTGGGGCACCCGGGTCGCCTTACGCGCCTCCTTTGCGGCAGCGCTGCTCTGTGGAGAGGCGTGTGGAGTCTGGGGGTTCCACACTGTCCAACCACAGGGACCACAGTGTTTTCATTACTCGCATGTTTGGGGGGCTGACAATATGAGGTCGGGGGGGCTTTGGGGTGAAGCAAACGCGGAATATCGGACCCCTCGGCGACGGTTTTGGCGCTGCGGCGAATTCCTTTCTCTGTATTTGTTTGTCGAATAAATATTGAACCGTGCGTATCGGTAGTATGTGTGTGTGTGTGTGTTAGGTCCTATCATGTGTAATCATCTAATGACTCAACGGCGGAAGGAAACAGAGTCATTTAAAAACAGCTCACGCCACTGTCAAAGATATAAAACTACTCCATATGAAGCACGAAACACACGCACTTTCTTTGCCTAGGTTCATACAGGTTGTGTTTCTTTGTGGTCCTTGTTCCCCTGCTTTTTATAATTAGTGCAGTGTCAGTTCAGGTCACAACATGGAATGCTTGGTTGCACTTGCCCTTATCTCGATCTCCTAGCTTTTATTCATTTCTGGCGCTGAAATCAACTTGAAGCTCTGGTGAGGCGGAGGCTTCATTCCAGGAGACGAGAGAGACACAAACGAACACAGACGATACGAGACGACATCCAGGAATCGAGTGGCCCACGCGGTAGAACCGAGAAGCATGTAGCGACTGTTGTGTTGTTTACGATGAATGGAATGGACCCGACTAGAGTTTGATTCAAAACCTGACATTATCCGGTCCTCATGATTCCATCTGCAACGAGAATGGACCAGAAATCGGTTTTGTATAGACCATTAAAATTCCCGCGGATATCGTGAATACAAAGAGGAGGAATAAAGTTATTCTGCATCGTGAGACACTTTTCACACGTTTGTGAGAGTTTAGTTTAGTCAGATGCAAAGTCCGCCGATTTGAAATGCGTTGAGTAAATATATTGAAAGGCCCCAGTGAACACGGAATAAAGCCTGGGACCTCCTTTATGAAGTGCATTCGCTATGGAAGTCACAAATCACAGAAAACACTGGGGAGAGGGAACAGGAGGTGTGTGTGTGTGTGTGTGTGTGTGTGGTACGATAGCTCTCAGCATGCTGGCAAAAACGGCAGCCCTTTTATTCGCATGTCCCTCCTAAATCTCCCCGGCTCCACTAGAGTGATCCTCCCCTTGACCAGGCTGTTGCAGCCCCCCGCTGAATTCTCCCCCCTCCTACAATGCACAGTAAATTTCTGACACAAATAAAACAAGGGACGAAACCACAAAGAAGCCCCGGCCGAACAATGGAGTCGGATGACAAAACGGCAAAGGACCCACACTGGGCCGTTTGATTAAGCCATTGTCAGGAGGCACAATGCACCTCATGCCAATCACAGCGAGCCCGCGGCCAACACATTCCTGCCCTCCGGGAACTCCACCGACTCGCCCACCCGGCCATTATCACCAAAGCCGTGTGGGTGAAACCAATCCAGTGGTGCCTCCTCTACGGCCGGGTCGCCAGGTCCGGTACGCGACATCTACGCCGACGTGATGTGGCCCGGGGATGCAGTGGTCTGAGGAGAGCTGATTTGGGATCAGCGTCCGTCTTCTTGTCCCTGGCCGAGGTCCTCCGTTCTGGAATAAAAGGGGCGTGATCGCGGGGGAAGGCGGCTCGGCTGAAACCAGCTCAGTTCGGTGGGGGGTTTGGGTGAGGCAACCACGTGGACACTCTTAAACTAATAAGCCGCCTCTAATTTAGCAACCTAGGTTTTTATGCAAGTGGCCTGGTCGAGTTCATACATTCCCACAGTGCCTGTTGACCCAGCTGCCTTTGTCAAGTGGCACTGCGGCAGGTGTTGTTTTCACCGGGGCCCGCGGCCACCCATGGCACAGAGACAGGCTGCCGAGGGCCACTGGCGCTGCCTGACCCCTGACAGTTACCGATGCTGGTAACAGTGTCGTACGCTCCGGGGCGGACACCCCGATCCCCCTCTATCGCTCTAGATCACCCCCTTATCCCCTCTCTCTCTCCGTCTCCCAACTCTGCCACCGACCCCCTCCTCCCGGCTCTATCACTCTATCCCTCTTTGGATTACACGCAGCCTGTCGCAACAAAGGCCCAGAGGGTGGGGGAGAATAGGCCCACGGGGTTGGGTGGGTGCTGCGGGGCACAGAGCATGGGAATTGTAGACCTCCCATGGGTCCCAGTACAGCCATCAGTCAATGTGGTTGTCAGGACGACACTGTCTCAGCCCCGCTAACACCCACTCACACATCCCCAGGATCCTCGCCAGGAACACGGACCCGCCCACCCAAGAGCCCAGGACTCGACCCAACCGCTAACCGACCGCTAACCCAACCGCTAACCGACCGCTAACCCAACCACAGTCGGTAGCAGAGCCGTTGTTTCGGATTCGGGTCATGTCCCGTGTGTCCAGCAAGCTATCGTTATAATCCAGAAGCATATGCACTGACCTCATCAATGTTTTCCATAACACTACCACTGTGTGTGTGTGTGTGTGTTGCACATGTTAACTAACTGCACGGAGGCTTGTCCCCCCTCGTTAGCCCGTTCCGTTGAACCTCGAAGACACACACGCACACACGGAAACACACGCTAACATTTGAACTCCATTATGCAGAGCAGATTGGTATTATTTCCAGATTGTCTTAGCACGGGCCAGAGCCTTATATGAAATTATCGCATCACGCCTCATTTGGGCTCGTGGTACATTGTGTGTTAGTGTGTTCAACTTAGAACGATCGGCTCACAACATGTCTGTTCGCCATGTGCCAGTGTACGTTTACAGATGTGCGTGCTGGGTGTGTCAGTGTGTCTGGAGTGTGTGAGTGTGTGACACAACTTTAGGGTTGTGCGTGTGGTACACATGTTGTGACCTGGGCCCTCTCTGTGTGCTCCCCCTAGGCCAGTGGTCCCGAAGGAGTGTCAGAGGCAGGTGGAAGCCCCGGAGCTCCTGGGAACGGCCTGCTCGTGGCAGTGCAAGAACGGACACTGCACACCCACTGGGAAGTGTTGCTGCAGCGCCGGCTGGGAGGGACCGTCCTGCAGAGTGGGTAAGTTGGTGTAGCTCAGTGGTAGAGTGCATGTTGGTGTAGCTCAGTGGTAGAGTGCATGTTGGTGTAGCTCAGTGGTAGAATGCATGTTGGTGTAGCTCAGTGGTAGAGTGCATGTTGGTGTAGCTCAGTGGTAGAGTGCATGTTGGTGTAGCTCAGTGGTAGAATGCATGTTGGTGTAGCTCAGTGGTAGAGTGCATGTTGGTGTAGCTCAGTGGTAGAGTGCATGTTGGTGTAGCTCAGTGGTAGAGTGCATGTTGGTGTAGCTCAGTGGGAGAGTGCATGTTGGTGTAACTCAGTGGTAGAGTGCATGTTGGTGTAGCTCAGTGGTAGAGTGCATGTTGGTGTAGCTCAGTGGTAGAGTGCATGTTGGTGTAGCTCAGTAGTAGAGTGCATGTTGGTGTAGCTCAGTGGTAGAGTGCATGTTGGTGTAGCTCAGTGGTAGAGTGCATGTTGGTGTAGCTCAGTGGGAGAGTGCATGTTGGTGTAACTCAGTGGTAGAGTGCATGTTGGTGTAGCTCAGTGGTAGAGTGCATGTTGGTGTAGCTCAGTGGTAGAGTGCATGTTGGTGTAACTCAGTGGTAGTGTGCATGTTGGTGTAGCTCAGTGGTAGAGTGCATGTTGGTGTAGCTCAGTGGTAGAGTGCATGTTGGTGTAGCTCAGTAGTAGA
The DNA here is from genome assembly GCA_029465975.1 of Dallia pectoralis. Taxonomy (NCBI): domain Eukaryota; kingdom Metazoa; phylum Chordata; class Actinopteri; order Esociformes; family Umbridae; genus Dallia; species Dallia pectoralis. Next base: position 6,076,023 of record CM055742.1, read on the forward strand.
GTGCATGTTGGTGTAGCTCAGTGGTAGAGTGCATGTTGGTGTAGCTCAGTGGTAGAGTGCATGTTGGTGTAGCTCAGTGGTAGAGTGCATGTTGGTGTAGCTCAGTGGTAGAGTGCATGTTGGTGTAGCTCAGTGGTAGAGTGCATGCTTTGTATGTATGATGTCCTGGGTTCAATCCCCAGCTTCTCACCAGGTCGCCGTTGCAAATGAGAATTTGTTCTGAATCGGTCTTCCTGGTTAAATAAAGGTTAATATAACAAAATGTAGCCCTAACCAGAACACATTACAGGAATAAAACATCAACATGGCTCTGTTGTAACTGACTCCTGTTCCTCTGTTCTAACTGACTCCTGTTCCTCTGTTCTAACTGACTAATGTTCCTCTGTTCTAACTGACTCCTGTTCTAACTGACTCCTGTTCCTCTGTTCTAACTGACTCCTGTTCCTCTGTTTTGTAACTGACTCATGCTCCTTCTGTTTGTGCGATCCACAGCTAAATGTGAGCCGGCCTGTCGTAACGGCGGCGTGTGTGTGGAGCCCAACACGTGCCTCTGTAAGAGCAGCTATTCAGGCGCAGAGTGTGAGAAGGGCGAGCGCGGCATGCCAAATGACCAGGAGAAAGACGGGATCCTGGACCACATCATTGACATGACCTCCTACTTGCTGGATCTCACCAGCTACATCGTATAGGGGCACGAGGAGGGGGTCGCTAACAGCCCCCCGGCCCCCCAACTGAAGTAAAAGCAGACTACGAAGGGAAGCCAGGAACTGGACCTTCTTGATTCACCCCCCCCACACAACTCTGTTCGGACACACCCTATCCCAGTCACACCACCCCCTCCCCCAGACTGGTGATTTTCCTGCACCATAAGCTACTGGCTGTAGTCCGAACATTAGGCTACGGTTACCCGGTGTCCTGATCAACCACCCCCACACAGACCCTCACAGACACACAGCGGGCCAATGGTTGAGTGCATGGGCCGTCTTCCTCCACGACCCGCCGTGTCCAGATCATCACCCTTCTACTCTCCTTCAGGAGGAAGTTCCTCTCGTCCACTTCTCGAACCCCCGTGCAGACTTGATCTTAGCACACCAACTTCTCACACACACACACACAATTACTATTTTTACTGAGACCATACGGAGAGTAAAGATGAGGTGAACTGTAGCACGGAGAGATGCAGGGGGAGTGTAAACATGGCGTTGGTTAGACCCCAGGATCGGAAAGTGGAGACCCCAAAATCGACAGTTAACTTTCGGTGTGCTTTCATCGAACAAAACAGAAAACTTGTCGGTTGAATAATATCTTCAGCATCATTAATGCAATCACACCGATAACAACTGCAGAGATAGTGATAGTTTTAATGTGCCGTGTTTAGAAACCCGTAAAGACTCTCTGTACTATTTCTTGCAATATAAAAGACATATCGACCAATAATGTCCCAGTAATAATGACTCTTACGAAGCTATTGATATATCGTCCCACTGTTCGCTCGTTGAGTGATGTGTCATAACACAGCACTATAGATACTTTGTCGTTCCTCGCTCACTTGTCATACTGCTGCCAATGTAGAAAATAGACAACGTCATAAAGTCCCTCTGAAGAATGTGAGTCTTCAGCATTTCAGGCCAGTAGCTCAAACGTCTCTTTTCCATTTGAATTCTGTCAACCAATCACTTCAGATGTTCTACCAACTGATCCACCTCATTTATCAAGACTTTGTTTATCAACGTGGTGCGAGGCTCATTGCCCGTCCACACTCTGTATTTGGAGTCGACAAGTAGCTCCCGATCCATTGGGCTAATATGTCCCTCGCGTCCCCAATGGTACCCTATTCACAGCGCCGAAGGCAACCGGATCGCTCTCGTGGCTACTGTTGTCCCGGCGACAGACGGTTCAACTTCAAAGACAAGCATGAGCCATACACCAATGGCCTGTGCACACACACACACACACACTAACCCAAAAGCATGCAGCAGGCCAAGTTTCACATATTCTTTATTTCTCACACTGAACAAACACACACACATTTGCTACTCAGCGTCAGTAGTAATAGCAAAGGGAAAGAGACGGTGATGTATATTTCATACACGTAGAGATGAACTAAGTACTTCTTAGCTTTGCAAAATAATATAGCATTCTTATTGTTTCATAGAGGAGGTTTATTTTTTTAAGTGTAATAATATATGGGAGAGAACCACGGTTCTGCGGAAAGTGCTTATACATTTAAGCTTGTAAATCCAAGTATTTTTATTTTAAAGTTTTGCTTCCATGTGTACTTTACAGTTCTCCTTTCCGGTTTAAAGATGCTCAAGAACATCTGTCCTACAGGTCAACTACAGATTCAGTCGAAGGTTATTGACTGTTTATGCCTGCGTATAATTGTTTGGATCAGATCACTAAGAACTAACGCAGCGTTTTCTTTGCGTATCCTTTCCTCAGTGTCTGAAGCTTTCATAATGAACAGTGCCAAAATGGCTACCGTTTGATCTTTGTGTTGGTAAAGGATCAGGAAGCCGCCAGCTCGCGGAGGTGAGCCCTCGTATGCGTAGATCAGACGGAAGATGACATTCAGATAAGACAGAAGGTATAATGAATGATGGTGATTTGATGTGTAAAATCCCAACTTCTGGTCCACCTTGTGGGGAAAGGAAACGTGTGATCCTAAACTCCTTAACAAGGCAACGGCGTACAGCATACTTGAAACTAGGCTGGTCTCAAAGCTAAAGATCTTAAATGTCCTCGACAAGGCCAAAAGAACGTTAAAGACGGGCTATAATTAGGTGGAGACCATCAATGTGTCGTTGCTCCTCTGAGGACTGTGTGAAATGCATGGCATAAACATCTTGTGAACATCATGTTGATCAGGACAGGTTCTCCTGATGTGGCGTAATTGCAAATTCCCCGATACCATATAAATGTCGATTAAACAGCAGCCAGGGAATGTAACGTTTCTGATGGCAGTTGGGCCGAGAGCAGCCTCTCAAATCTTCTGGCCTTTTTGCCCCACTTTTGTTTCGACTATCAGATTTTTTGAAATCCTTATTTGAGGTTCTGAGCTTAGAGGTTTGAAGTGTTCAGGGTTTCCAGTTCCACTTTCTTATCTCCACCTCAGCATCCACCTTTTTTCCCTCTGGACTTTCAGCGCAAGCCGTTGTTAAATTTTCCGTCTCACCAGTTTTCAATTCTACCTGGTCTGTATTGCATCAAATGGAACTCGTGCTGTAAAGTCGATACTATAATTTTAGCACTTAATGTGAAATTTGCATTGTAGCTGCTGAGACGGCATGGTGTGAATAAAATAAAGTAACCGTTTTCATTATTTAAGTAGTTACGCAAACAAAATTATTTAAGTTCTCTACAATTGTTTTTATGGCTGTATGTGACAATTTGTATTTTGATCATGTATTGTAAATAAAACCTAGGGCTATCTTTGTTTTCTTCTCAGAAATATCAATATGTCTATTAAAGTTTATAGCATGTCTGAAAAGCTTTTGTCCCCGTGTTGGTTTTATGTTCATGCTGCTGTCGCCTGGGGCAAAAAGTATTTCGTCTTAAAAGACAACCCATAGAAATAAAATTCCAGAGCCTTTTTCTGTGACTGACAAACCCTGCTCGTTAAGGAAAAGGAAGTAATTGGTTGTTGCGGTGTGATTACAAATTGATTGAGACATTGTGACCACACCTTAAGAGTAATGTTTAATCTCAACACACAGAAGCAGTTTTATGATAGTCTGGTTGGTCTTAGAGGTCTGGAGCCAAGAGTTAGCACACATAAACATACTGTTGAGCCTGACGTTCCCACTGTTCCATAAACAAATTCCCGGACGAATGGAATAGGCAAAAAAAGACTATTCATATAGATAGCCAATACTGTCTGTGTGTCTGTCTGTCTGCCTGATAGCCAATACTGTCTGTATGTCCGATTGCCAATACTGTCTGTATGTCTGTCTGATAGCCACTACTCTCTGTCTGTCTGATGCAACTACTGTCTGTCTGCAACTACTGTCTGTCTGAATGTCACTAGTGTCTGTCTGGCTGATAGCCAATAATGACTGTCTGCCTGATGGGTGCACAGCGTTGCTTTTCAACGATTGCTTTGTCAAATAGCTTTTTTTAGGGCGTGTGAATGTTGGTCACTACAGTTTTGCAGCAATGGCGTAGATGGTAGGTAACATCACATAAAGGGCCTTTAGATTTGCAAGGCCTGCGGCAGACATACATAGATACTCAATAATACACACACACACACACACATTTGCACTAAAGAAACATCCTTGACTGATGGCATTATTAATTTCCTTCTGAAAATATCAATCAAGCACCATGGTTGTAATGATAGCAGTAGACGACCACCCACCTCACCACAAATATCCTCTCAGCCAGCTCCTTCCATATTTACTGTAAGGCAATACTAAGTGCCTGTGCTCTGTTTTGAGCCAATCAAAATTGCGTTAAGTGGAACTGGGCAAATTATGACTCAAAGTCCAAGCAGGCACAAAGCGTATATTTGAGTTAATACACTATCTGCAGCAGGAATCATGAATTTTCATTTGGAATAGTTTTGTTTTTCCCCTCCCATAGGGCAGTGGCCAGCCTATCAGTCATAAACAGTGTAACCCAGCACTTTGAATAAACATGAGGAGTCTGTATACTAAATATTTGTAGGAACAAGACGGCTGGAAGTGCATTTTATCAAATTGTATACATGAGCTGAAGAGTTAGCCCAACCAAATACTGTCGGGTGACAGACAAAGGGAGACAGACAGAGAGAATTCCATCTTTGATTTAAAAGGGGACATTTCGAAAAACATTATTGTCCGTTTCTTGTCTAAATGCCTTATGCGTAGTCATAAAATGTTGTGTTTATTGTGTAAAACTGGAATCTTTAGTTGCTACAACCATTTTTGCCAATAAGTGATGAAGTAAGCTGTTAACTTATTCTTAAAGATTAAAACTGATAATTGACTCATACACGACCAGAACCCAGAATATACGATGTTTTTCTTTGTAAATAATCTGTGAACTGTCACAAAGGTCATTTTCACAAAATGTCGCACATATCGTTAAACCATGACAGTGTAAGTGGGATGCTTTGGTGCCTCAGGAGCCAGACAGAATACCATAAAGAAGGGTGTATTTTTGCAGATTTTACTTTTATAGAACTGCACTCGATAATTACACATGTTTTTTTAAACACTCACTTATTGGAAGCCACTCAACACCTGACCTCAGCCTGCCGTTACCACATTAGCAGGCGTGACTGAAACAGACCTGGCGGACCGCGTATGTCCAGACCACACAGGGTCAATACGTCAAAAGTGGCCTCTGTGAAGGGAATTCCGATTACACACACGTGGAAATTACTTGTGATATTCCCTCCACATGTCAGCCGGAGCACTGGCTGCCAATCCGGCCGTGGGCATGACGGCTGAGGTAGCTCGTTGTCCGTCAACGACACTCCATCGGAAGGCGTGGCGGCGGTCCGGGATACGTGATCATCGTGACATCTGCTCCGGCCCGACTTGACGACTGAGAGAAACATCTGTCGGCCCCGTGTAGCTTGAACCGTGGTTTCCACGGTGATCTAATAGATTGGTTCCATTCGGCAACACCACATGTTGAGTAGACATGGATGTCACACACGGTGCGGTGGCCGTGCTCTGTCTGTGTCTATGTCACGTCCTATGTCACACGTGTTATGAGAGGTGATCGCCTCACAACTCATTACCCACAGCGCATCACTCTTATGTGTCCAGTATTCCCGTCACCCCTTTAAACCTGACATTAAACAACCCCCCCCCCTCCCCTCGGCTGCCTTATAACAACATTGACTTATGTGTGAGAGCTGGATTTGGCTTGCGTAAACACCGATGGTGGTTTCCATGTGTGTCAATCCGCCTGCTTGTGCGTCTGCGTTTGTCACGCCCGTAATGGCACGGTGTGTTCTATTACCTCATGTGTTTACACGGCTGACTCAGTGAGCACCACTAGTGTAACGCGTGACTGAACCAGGCAGCTGAACTCTCATATTCCCTGGCCCCCGCTGAGTGACGGGCGTCTCCGCCCCCCAAACGTTCAAACCCCCGAGCCCTTATCGGATATCAAAACAAAGAAAGAAATACCAAATCAACGGTCGCCGCATGGTGGGTTTGATTAGGAACCGATTTGTTTTGCTTTCAGCCTGAAATAATCTCGGCTTCCCACCTCCCTCACTCTCTGCCTCTATCACTTTCTCTCCTCCCCCCTGTATCTCTACCTCATTCCGGATCCAGATCCCAGACCCCAGTCACTCGCATCCATGAAATGATGCAATTAAGGATCCCACTGGGGCGCAATCTGTCATGTAAACACATGCAAAAGAAACAACAGAGTGCGGGCCTAGAGAGACAGGAAGACTGGGATGAGACAGGAAGACTGGGATGAGACAGGTAGACTGGGATGAGACAGGTAGACTGGGATGAGAAAGGTAGACTGGAATGAGACAGGTAAACTGGGATGAGACAGGTAGACTGGGATGAGACAGGTAAACTGGGATGAGACAGGGATTAGACAGGTAGACTGGGATGAGACAGGTAGACACGGATGAGACAGGTAGACTGGGATGAGACAGGTAGACTGGGATGAGAAAGGTAGACTGGAATGAGAAAGGTAGACTGGGATGAGACAGGTAGACTGGGATGAGACAGGTAGACTGGGATGAGACAGGTAGACTGGGATGAGACAGGAAGACTGGGATGAGACAGGTAGACTGGGATGAGACAGGTAGACGGGGATGAGACAGGTAAACTGGGATGAGACAGGTAGACTGGGATGAGACAGGTAGACTGGGATGAGACAGGTAGACTGGGATGAGACAGGTAGACTGGGATGAGACAGGTAGACTGGGATGAGACAGGTAGACTGGGATGAGACAGGTAGACTGGGATGAGACTGGGATGAGACAGGTAGACGGGGATGAGACAGGTAGACGGGGATGAGACAGGTAGACTGGGATGAGACAGGTAGACACGGATGAGACAGGTAGACGGGGATGAGACAGGTAAACTGGGATGAGACAGGTAGACACGGATGAGACAGGTAGACTGGGATGAGACAGGTAGACTGGGATGAGAGGAGGTAGACTGGGATGAGAAAGGTAGACTGGGATGAGAAAGGTAGACACGGATGAGACAGGTAGACGGGGATGAGACAGGTAGACTGGGATGAGACAGGTAAACTGGGATGAGACAGGGATGAGACAGGTAGACTGGGATGAGACTGGGATGAGACAGGTAGACTGGGATGAGACAGGGATGAGACAGGTAGACTGGGATGAGACAGGGATGAGACAGGTAGACTGGGATGAGACAGGTAGACTGGGATGAGACAGGTAGACTGGGATGAGACAGGTAGACGGGGATGAGACTGGGATGAGACAGGTAAACTGGGATGAGACAGGTAGACTGGGATGAGACAGGTAGACTGGGATGAGACTGGGATGAGACAGGTAGACTGGGATGAGACAGGGATGAGACAGGTAGACTGGGATGAGACAGGTAGACTGGGATGAGACAGGTAGACGGGGATGAGACAGGTAAACTGGGATGAGACAGGTAGACACGGATGAGACAGGTAGACTGGGATGAGACAGGTAGACTGGGATGAGACAGGTAGACTGGGATGAGACAGGTAGACTGGGATGAGACAGGGATGAGACAGGTAGACGGGGATGAGACAGGTAGACTGGGATGAGACAGGTAGACACGGATGAGACAGGTAGACTGGGATGAGACAGGTAGACTGGGATGAGACAGGTAGACTGGGATGAGACAGGTAGACTGGGATGAGACAGGTAGACTGGGATGAGACTGGGATGAGACAGGTAGACGGGGATGAGACAGGTAGACGGGGATGAGACAGGTAGACTGGGATGAGACAGGTAGACACGGATGAGACAGGTAGACGGGGATGAGACAGGTAAACTGGGATGAGACAGGTAGACACGGATGAGACAGGTAGACTGGGATGAGACAGGTAGACTGGGATGAGAGGAGGTAGACTGGGATGAGAAAGGTAGACTGGGATGAGAAAGGTAGACACGGATGAGACAGGTAGACGGGGATGAGACAGGTAGACTGGGATGAGACAGGTAAACTGGGATGAGACAGGGATGAGACAGGTAGACTGGGATGAGACTGGGATGAGACAGGTAGACTGGGATGAGACAGGGATGAGACAGGTAGACTGGGATGAGACAGGGATGAGACAGGTAGACTGGGATGAGACAGGTAGACTGGGATGAGACAGGTAGACGGGGATGAGACAGGTAAACTGGGATGAGACAGGTAGACTGGGATGAGACAGGGATGAGACAGGTAGACTGGGATGAGACAGGTAGACGGGGATGAGACAGGTAAACTGGGATGAGACAGGAAGACTGGGATGAGACAGGTAGACTGGGATGAGACTGGGATGAGACAGGTAGACTGGGATGAGACAGGTAGACTGGGATGAGACAGGTAGACTGGGATGAGACAGGGATGAGACAGGTAGACTGGGATGAGACTGGGATGAGACAGGTAGACTGGGATGAGACAGGTAGACTGGGATGAGACAGGGATGAGACAGGTAGACTGGGATGAGACAGGGATGAGACAGGTAGACTGGGATGAGACAGGTAGACTGGGATGAGACAGGTAGACGGGGATGAGACAGGTAAACTGGGATGAGACAGGTAGACACGGATGAGACAGGTAGACTGGGATGAGACAGGTAGACTGGGATGAGACAGGTAGACTGGGATGAGACAGGTAGACTGGGATGAGACAGGGATGAGACAGGTAGACGGGGATGAGACAGGTAGACTGGGATGAGACAGGTAGACACGGATGAGACAGGTAGACTGGGATGAGACAGGTAGACTGGGATGAGACAGGTAGACTGGGATGAGACAGGTAGACTGGGATGAGACTGGGATGAGATGGATGGGGGAATGGGGAGTGAGATGAAAAAGGGGATGAAAGAAGGGAGCGATACATATACACATCTGAATTGAGATAAATGTGTCAGCTCAGACACCACTGGAAGAACACAGGAGAGGTGCAGCGAGACACTTGTGCATGCGTGTTTGTGTCTCTCAAAGACAACACATCTCTTTGTGTGTGTGTGTGTCTCCTCCGTCTGTCTATGCAATCCCCGGCGGGGCTAGGTAAACAATTCCCGAGGGCTGGAATGGACCACCTAGGTACAAGTTTCCACGTCGAGGTAGGCTTTTCAAACGAATGCAAAGAAATGTTCCCAAACACGTTAAAGGGAGTTATGCAAATGGTTTATGCCAGCGCTCGCCCGGAGTATTGTTATATTGGTCTGTATACACTGCGGATCGTCTCCAGGCGCTCTGTTTGCCTTCGTCTCTTAATCTGCCAGTCTCATCAGGGCTTATGTCAATACAAGTCAACCCCGCTACATCCACAGCAGCCCTAACGCTAACACTGGAGCCCTGGGGTCAAGCACTGAGACGTGTGTCTCTCTGTGTGTCCCTATATGTGTCTCTGTGTGTGTGTGTGTGTGTGTGTGTGTGTGTGTGTGCCTATGTGTGTCTCTGCCTGTGTGTGTGTGTGTGTGTGTGTGTGTGTGTGCCTATATGTGTGTCTGTGTGTGCCTATATGTGTGCCTATATGTGTGTGTGTGTGTGTGTGTGTGTGTGTGTGTGTGTCTATGTGTGTCTCTGCCTGTGTGTGTGTGCCTATATGTGTCTCTATGTGTGTCTGTGTATGTGTGTCTGTGTGTGCCTATGTGTGTGTCTGTGTTTGTCTGTCTGTGTGTGTGTGTGTGTGTGTGTGTCTGTGTGTGTGTGTGCGCCACCAACCAAAGAGGGGTCAGCAGGTCTATGTGCTGTCCACAACAGTACCACCTAACAGAAGAACACAGGCCCAGTCCATTTCATACATACCTGCAGTCCAAACACTGACGTTTAGCTCATCCATCCATCTGTCTGTCCATCTAACTATTAGTCCCTAAATGCTGACTTGTGAGCAGTGCTCTTTTTGCATTACAATATCAGTGTCTGTCGTTGTCTGTCATGGCGCTAGTGTGTGTGTGTGCATGTGTGTGTGTGTATGCCTCTGAGAATGTGCAGCGTTAAGAAACCACACTGCCGCCGCAACCTGTGCCGATGTGTGCCTGACATCTCCACCAAAGCTCTGTGTCCAATGGCTGCTGCCCCTGCCAGACCTGCTGTCGCTGTGCACACGGGCTCCCTGTCCAGTCTGACTGCAGCCAAAATGCAGGGTGCATGGTTGGAGAGAACATGGCTTAATGGCCAGGTTGGGAGGAACACGAGATGAGAAGGCGGTAACGTGAGAGTGAGAGAGGCTCCCTCTAGTGGTGTATTCCCTCACAACCGGCTCGAGCCGAGCATGTCTGCGAGTGGTTTAGTTTCCCAGATCGAATTAGCACCAGATGTCCTTAGAAGGTCACTAAAATGTGAAGAGACTGCAGTTATTGGGACCGCATTGCCGGTCCCCTTAATCTCCATCTTTGAAGTTTAAGTTCCGACTTACAACTGGGGTTAGTGCTAGAATTAGGGCTAAGCATTACGGGCTAAGTTCTCTAGACGGGCTAAGATAGAATTAAGGTTAGGCATTAGGTCTGGGTTTAGTTTAGGCATACATTTTAGATTATTGTGGCTAAGATTGAGGGTTATGGTTGGGATTAAATTTAAACTATGGTTAGGATTGAGGTTAGGTTTGAGGTTGTTTTTGTTTCATGCTTCCCACAATGATAGTAACACATAACTGTGTGTGTAAAAACCCAGCTAGGGTAACTAGGAAACCGGCTGGCTGTGAGGGTTGGGTCAGAGCTGCTTGTTGAACCCACAACCATCCATAGACCAGACCACACAGTGATGGATGGAGTGAGAGACTTCCTGTTCCCCCCTTCTCTCATCTACTATGGGATCTGTCATTCTGTGCCACCTCCCTCCCTCCCACCTCCCTCCCTCCCTGCCTTCCAGGCCCTTGCAGGTGCACCTACAGTCTGGGGTTATGTTACCCCTGACATATGATCTACGACTTATCCCACCTAGGAGCAGCTGATGTGAACTCTGACCCTGGCCCTTCTGTCAATCTGCTGGGTCATCAGCAAAACACATTAGGGACTAGTATAGAAGCTGAATAGCGAAACGAAAACTCTCTTTGATCTTCAGTGAATATTCTTTAGTCCTTCTAAAATGGTATAAAACCTGGACTAAAGACAATGGTATAGGACCTAGACAAAGGAGAAAATATTAATGGACCTGGACTATAAGAGGCGATATTAATGGACATTATTTTTTCTATACCTGGCTTTTGAGCCGTGCCGTCTGTCTATTTGGGGAGATCTAGTTGCATATGTCGACCGCCCAGGCTGCGGAGACACAGCAGCACTGTACTGTGTGATGTGGTAGGAAAGGGCTGGATGATTTGGTTCAGTCCAGGGAGGGGGTGCAAATAAACAGTTGCTGCCCAAATTAATGCGGAATGATTGCTTCACCCGCAATCTCAACCAGGACATCGAAGCATTTGACAGAGAGACAGAGGGTTGACGGGGGAGCGTAGAATGATCCGAAACACAAGATATCCCCAGAGCATCGTTAAGAGAGCGGAGAGAGATAGAAAGAGTAAGAAAACACACTGAAGGGGATATATAGAGAGTGTCAGGAGAAGTGAGAGAGACGGAGGTCCCATACCAACCCCACCCAGTCAAAAATAGTTACTATATATATGTATATATATAATACGGTGAAGATGTATAATGTTGAGTGCCTTTGTGACCTGCCCCCCAAGACATATATATATATATAATTACTAAATCACTGTGATTGGTTAGATAGCAGAGGTTGGACGCCATATGTTGTTAGGGTGATTGAACTTCCTCACATATGTGGAAGGAACCCCTGCATTCAGTGAAGCCCCGTCCAACACAGTTACCGCATAACTAGAACAAGGGGTTCTGGAGAGCCCTGTCAAATATGTGCCACCTACGGATCGTCTTTGCTTGTTTTGGGGTCGGACAAATTGTCGTGTTGATGTGTCGCGCGGGGTTGTTTTGTAAACACCCGTGACATGTAGTGTGGGTCCACACGGGGAGGCAATCAGCTCTCGACAAGCTGAAATTAATCTACCTTCTGGTCGCGTAACAGCAGGCTGCTGCCCCGTTCGCTGTATGCACTCTCCCATACAATAACAGCGTACTCACAACCCATAATTGTCCCTACCGTGACTGGTGCTGTAGTGCTGTAGTGATGTGTGTGTGTGTGTGTGATTACAATGTGTTTTGTTCAGTCCACCATACAGGCGATTAACAGTGATTAACTTGCTTCCATGGCCTAATACCACTGATTGCTCACAAATCGCGCTTGTTACTTCAAAGGCACCGGGTTCCGCGGCCGACACTGCTGGTTTCCGGCTTATTGTTACACAATGGGCCTATGTTATTTGCTGTAAAGAGATTCAAAAGTGTGCTTTAAAGCAGCGTTTCTCAAACTCAGGTGGCGCAGGTTCGCCGGGGAGAAGGGAAATGTGTCTGGGGCAAAACTGGTCCATAAACATTTGTTAGAATGTCATGTTTGAGCTGGTATGTAAGCTTAGCCAATGTAATTACAACCACATGCTTTCTTGGAATTTCACAGCTAAAGAAGATATGTTAGTGGGTTTAATTATAGATTAGGCACATATAAACAACACATTACATATGCAGACAGAGAAATGAAAAATAAAATAGTTTGATCTCTAATCAGATTAGGTTGTCATTATCGAAATAATTCACATCGTTTTTATAGGCTTAGGAAGGCAACACTTTTTATAGGCTAAGAAAAGCCAGGTTTCGTGAACTGGGACAGTCCAGTGGTCTAGGATGAATATATAGCTGAATCATAAAGCATATCAAGTCCACTATGATTGGTCCAAATTCTTCACATAAAAAGTGTGACCCTGAGAACATTCCTGATAGATTCAATTCTAAATAGGTTTCAAATCAATTGCAGCCACACACACATTCTTTCCAGTACATCTTTCAAAAAGGAAAATAGCTTCTATAAAAAAACATTAGATCTCATCTCCTCATCTCATCTTGCTTACCCTAGCAGGGGACCCCAAACTTCCCTTTCCCGGGAGGCGTTCCCAGGCCAGTGTGGAGATATAATCTCTCCAGGTCTCCTTCGTGCCTGGAACACCTCTCTAGGGAGGCGCCCAGGTGGCATTCTTACAAGATGCCCGAACCACCTCAACTGGCTCCTTTCTATGCAAAGGAGCAGCGGCTCTACTCCGAGTTCCTCTCGGATGACTGAGCTTCTCACCCTATCCCTAAGGGAGAGGCCAGCCACCTTTCTGAGATTCAATTCATGAAATACAAATCGAGAGGTTTCAAATCAATGCAACACCGCCCCCGCTGCTCCAGACCAAACTCCCGCTCCATTGTTCCCTCACTCGCGAACAGGACCCCGAGGTACTTGAACTCCTTCACTTGGAGTAAGGACTCATTCCCTACCCGGAGTAGGCACTCCACCGGTTTTGCTGAGAGTCATGGCCTCAGATTTAGAGGTGCTAACCCTCATCCCAGCCGCTTCACACTCGGCTGCGAACCGATCCAGTGAGTGCTGAAGGTCACCGACCGATGAGGCCATCAGGACCACATCATCCGCAAAAAGCAGTGATGTGACCATCAGCCCACCGAACGGAACCCCTCCCCCCCATGACTACGCCTTGATATCCTGTCCATGAATATTACAAACAGGATTGGTGACAAAGCGCAGCCCTGGCGGAGGCCAACCCCCACCGGGAACGAATCCGACTTACTGCCGAGGACACGGACACAGCTCATGCTTTGAGCGTACAGAGATTGGATGGCCCTGAGAAGAGACCCCTCACCCCATACTCCGCAGCACCTCCCACAAAGATCCCGGGGTACCCGGTCATACGCCTTCTCCAGATCCACAAAACACATGTAGACTGGATGGGCATACTCCCAGGCCCCCTCCAGGATCCTTGCGAGAGTAAAGAGCTGGTCCGTGGTTCCCGGCCAGGACGAAAACCGCATTGTTCCTCTTCAATCTGAGGTTCGACTATTGGCCGAACCCTCCTTTCCAGCACTTTGGAGTACACTTTACCAGGGAGGCTGAGGAGTGTGATACCTCTGTAATTGGCACACACTCTCTGGTCCCCCTTTTAAAGAGGGGAACCACCACCCCGGTCTGCCACTCCTCTGGCACTGTCCCAGACTTCCATGCAATGTTGAAGAGGCGTGTCAACCAAGACAGCCCTTCCCCACCCAAAGCTTTTAGCATTTCTGGACGAATCTCATCAGTCCCTGGGGCTTTGCCACTGTGGAGTTGTTTGACTACCTCAGCGACTTCCCCAGGGAAACTGACGATGACCCTCCATCAGCCTCCAGCTCTGCCTCTGTACTAGAGGGCGTGTAGGTCGGATTCAGGAGCTCCTCAAAATGCTCTTTCCAGCGCCCGATCACATCATCAGTTGAGGTCAACAGTGTCCCATCCTTACTGTACACAGCTTGGATGGTTCCCGTTTTCCCCTTCTGAGGTGCCGAACGGTTTTCCAGAAGCACTTTGGTGCCGACCGAAAGTCCTTCTCCATAGCTTCTCCAAACTTCTCCCACACCCGCTGCTTTGCCTCTGACACGGCAGCGGCTGCAGCCCTTCGGGCCTGTCGGTACCCTGCAACTGCCTCCGGAGTCCCCAGGGCTAGCATATCCCTGAAGGCCTCCTTCTTCAGTCGGACAGCTTCCCTGACCACCGTGGTCCACCACGGTGTTCTAGGGTTACCACCCCTGAGGCACCTAGGACCTTGAGACCACAGCTCACCGCCGCAGCTTCAGCAATAGAAGCTTTGAACATTGCCCACTCAGGTTCAATGCCCCCAACCTCCACAGGGATGCCTGAAAAGCTCCGCCGGAGGTGTGAGTTGAAGATCTTTCGGACAGGGGCCTCCTCCAGACGTTCCCAGTTCACCCGCACCACCCGTTTGGGCTTACCTGGTCTGTCCAAAGTCTTTCCCCACCCTCTGATCCAACTCACTACCAGATGGTGATCAGTTGACAGCTCTGCCCCTCTCTTCACCCGAGTGTCCAAAACATGCGGCCTTAGATCAGCCGATACGATCACAAAATCGATCATTGACCTTCGGCCTAGGGTGCTCTGGTACCATGTACACTTATGCGCCTCCTTATGTTCGAACATGGTGTTTGTTATAGACAATCCATGACTAGCACAGAAGTCCAATAACAAACGACCGCTCGGGTTTAGATCAGGAGGCCGTTCCTCCCAATCACGCCTCTCCAGGTGTCTCCATCGTTGCCCACATGTGCGTTGAAGTCTCCCAGCAGAATGATGGAGTCCCCTACTGGAGCCCTATATAGGACTCCCTTCAGGGTCTCCAAGAAGGCTGAATACTCCGAACTGCTGTTTGGTGCATAAGCACAAACAACAGTCAGAGTTTTCCCCCACCACCCTTAGGCGTAGGGAGGCAAACCTCTCATCCACCGGGGTAAACTCCAACACCGCCGTGCTCAGACGTGGGCTCGTGAGTATCCCCACACCAGCCCGCCGCCTCTCACCCTGGGCAACTCCAGAGAAGAACAGAGTCCAACCCCTATCCAGGGGTAAGGTTCCAGAGCCACGGTTGTGCGTAGAGGTAAGTCCCACCAGATCCAACTGGTATCGCTCCACCTCACGCACAAGTTCTGGCTCCTTCCCCCAGTGAGGTGACGTTCCACGTCCCCAAAGCAAGCTTCTGCCGCCCGGGTCTGATCCGTCGAGACCCCCACCTTCACTGTCACCCATATGACAGCGCACCCGACCCCTGCGGTTGTTCCTGTGAGTGGTGGGCCCACAGGATGGAGAGGAGAGAGATGCCACGTATCTCGTTCGGGCTGTGCCCGGCCGGGCTCCGTGGCAAACCCGGCCACCAGACGCTCGCGAGCCCGCCGTCTGGGCCTGGCTCCAGACGGGGGCCCTGGGCTTCCTCCAGGCAGGGTCTCGATCCTTTTCCCTCGATTTTCATGGGGTCTTGGTGAACCATTCTTAGTCTGGCCCCTCGCCTGAGACCACTTTGCCTTGGGAAACCCTACCAGGAGCATGAAGCTCCAGACAACCCAGCCCTCAGGTTCATAGGGGCACACAAACCTCTCCACCACGTTAAGGTGATGATTCCCGGGGAGGCATTAGATTAAAGCAAAATAAAAAATTGATTCCAACCGAAATAGTTTCATTGGAATTTTCGGTTGTCCATCTCACAGTTGCGCACCTCTCCCTCTCCCCCTCCCCCACCCTCTCTCTTCCTCCCTCACCCCTCTCTCCCTCCCTCTCTCTCTCTCTCCCCCTCCCACCCAGATGCGCACTTATCTGACAGGTCACTCCACCTGTGCTTTGAACGCATAATTACAGGTCCCCTAATACACTGCGCACCTCGCCGTCCTCCAGAGAAAAACAGCAGGAGACACAAATGGAACAATAACGTGTCTCCTCACCGCGCTGCCATACTTAAAGTCGCCTAATATGTAAAGCTTTCCGATAGTCTCCGTGCTACAGTGTTGGGCCTATTGACGTTCATCACCGCGCATGCGCACACCCAGCGGGCACTCCTGGTTGTCATCAGTTGTACTGCGCTCTCCGTGGCTTCCGGACCAGACAGCAGCAGGTATGCGCCAATCTGTAATACTGGGGTTTGGGGATTTACTAGTACCACCATATTGTAAAACGTGTGTGCATTGGTATACTCGCTTGGTTTGGTTTGGAACCACTGGCAACTACTGGTAACAGATTATGTACCACGTGTATTGGTACTTAACCCTTTAAATTACTGTCCCTGGCTTTTCAGACAGAAGTGTGTTGGTGAAGTTGAACAACAGCTACCCTTTAAATGGTGTCGTTTATTCCTGCAGCTTTATTTATTGTCTTGGTTGTAATGAAAGAATTATAGTGATTTGAAAGAGTGTGTTTGTTTCTGTTGTGTGTGTGTGTGTGTGTGTGTGTGTGTGTGTGTGTGTGTGTGTGTGTGTGTGTGTCAAGGCACCCTCCATCTCTCCACTTTGGGTAAATGTGGAAGATGTTTTAAAGTTGCTTAACTGTTCCGGTCAAGTACATGTTATGGCATGATATGTATTCCAGTGTGCTCCAGAGTTCTGCTGTTTATTTTAATGGTGACTCACAGTTGCTGCCATTTACTATAGAACTTACTCATCCCAAGACTAGAAGCACTACTACTGTATATGTTCAGTCATTATATTGGAGAAAACGGTGCTACGGCAGTTTGAAAACAATCGCAACAACCATAAAGATGTGCAGATGTGTTCAGAAACCCGAATGGGTGTCCTCTTCTCAATCCAACTATCCGCACCCACCCCCAGACGTCTCCAGGAAGTGTCTGAACCGCTCCAGGAAGTGTCTGGGCGTCGCCGGGGAGTGTACAGTGAAGTTAGGTTCTGCACCTTCGGCCGTTCGACATCCTGCTGTTTTGGCTGGAGGAATGTCAGCGGTGTCTGCCGACGTGAGTCCACCGGCCACCTGGCCAGGCATCCGGTTACCACGACGACACAACAATTCACATGTTAATCACATGTTTATTAACCTGTTCCCTCTGACCGTACAGCCGTGTGCAAGCAGCCCTGTAGGCACGGAGTGTGTGTAGGTCCGGACAAGTGCTCCTGCGCTGCGGGACACCAAGGACTGCAATGTGACCACGGTGAAGATGTCAAATGTTAATTGATTTGTGCACGTTGATTCCTATATATATATTGATTGTATCTCCAGGCATGATGGTGCTGATGATTCGGTACACAGAGTCTTTGATCGTTGATTCCAGATATTGTGACTCCTTTATACAACATGTGTGTATTTCAAATATCCAGACTGATTCATACACAACATCCATTCCAGATGTTGTGATTAGATCGTGCATTTTTGTTTGTCGATTCAAGACGTCACGATTAAATCGTGCAAATGGACTCCAAATTGATGATGTATTCTATTGTTGTTCTTGTTAACATGTTGATCGTGTTTGTTTGTGTTTGGTCATTCTGTGTGGCTTCCAAATGCACTGGTTGACTGTTGATTCCAGATGTGAATGAGTGTGGTCTCCCAGAGGGCCCGTGCCACCACCGCTGTATGAACACCCACGGCAGTTACCGCTGCTACTGCGACCCGGGTTACACCCTTGACACAGTTGGACGAACCTGCACCAGTATGTACCAGTTTAAATCAGTTTTCTGTTCCTGGGATACATTTTCTCCAGTTTGCCCCACCTTAGGTACTGATATAGAATCAAATTATGTTCCTCGAAACCAGAACCTTTGACAGGGCCGTTCCAAGATAACTGACTTTGGATAGCACAGGGCTAAGTACCGGGACTGAATGTCCTGGCATTCTGTGATGGGTCAAATATATTTATAGGGTCAATAATCTGTGGTGCATGGTGTTAACTGGCCGTTCAGCTTCACCTAGCAAGCCTAAGTGATCATTTACCCCAAACTCTCCCCCCCCCGATAGGGTTGGTTGGGCTTTAATTGCTTAACGCCTCAGAGGCTTCGACCAGACGATCAGATGTCAAATTGATTATTTTACAGAGGCAACACAGAGGAACTATGTGTTGTATCCTCAATCTTGACCAAATAACACTGTTCGCTACACAAGGCCAAACCGAGCTGCTTTCACAACAGATAGCTCTGTATGATTACCTCACCGCACAGCCTGGACAGTCAGTGTGTGTGGTTTGCTTCCAACTGTCTATTTGTGCCTCTTCTCTACGCCAGTTTTTTTCTGTCTTCTCTTCCAGAAGAGCCTGAGTGTTCCTCCCTCCGCTGCCAGTTTGGCTGCCAGATTGAGTCGGGGGGAGGTGTGCTGTGCCGTTGTCCCCCTGGTCTCCACCTGGCTGCAGACAATAAGACCTGCGAAAGTGGGCCCCGTTTACAACTCCAGGTGCAACGCTAGCACCATCCAGACTCACCTTTCCCCCACTCTGGCATTTTCACGGGAAGAAGCAAGACTGGAAAAACGTCACCGTTTTGGTCAATTCCCTTGGCATTAATTTGGAATGTACGGTACGCTAGCCACGGTCAGCGCTTGTCAGTATGGAGCCACCAGCGAGCGGGTTGCTCTTTGGCTGCTGTCAGAGAGCAGGTGGAGGGGCAGGTTCCCAAATGTACTCCGCCAGAGGACATGTTAACGACCTCCACCCAGAAAAAGAACACCGCCTGCCCACAGAACAATAAACCAGTCCAGGCCCTTGTAGCTTGACACTCTTTCCTCTCCTCAGTGCTTTTTACCCAACCTAAGTAGCGTTCATTACTGTTAGGTCCCCCAGCTCAATAACTCTGCTGCGGTTGTAAAGTCCTCACGGCAGACGGCTCCTGTTCTGTTAACAACCTCCTCGGCCGTTCCTGAGAGTCATTACCGGTCCGTCATATAGCACAGGACAACTATGAGTGAATCAACTATGCAGACCTGAAAACTTCAGAGAAATCACCATATAACGGTCGTAAACCGTCTTTAGGTCGTTACAGTGGAAGCACGCAGACAAACTACAGCTGAACCGTCACGCTCAAGTTCGAATCTAAACTTCGGCGCCAGATCCCGCATTTTTTCGCTCCCCATTCTTCCACCCTCTAATCAGGGACTAATTTAGACATGGGACACCAGGTGGGTGCAATTACTTATCAAGTAGAACAGACAACCATCAGTTACCTCGTGTTTCTTTTAATAGCACTGCTTTTACCAACTCGAACAACAGAGTATGACATAGGCAGCATAACAGAAGCACGGAAACGTAGCAACAACGATTTCGTCATCCTACTGAGTTATTGGCAGAGACTGGACACAGGACAAGCCCCTAAGATGAACAATTAGCCTTATGAACTAGTGAGCATTTATAGGAAGAAAAAGTGATATCATACCCGTGGTATAAGGTCTCTTATACCAACACTTTAAGCCAATCAGGATTCAGGACTCCAATCGCGCAGTTTATATTCTCTAAAATAACACAGTTTTCAACAAGTCGTAAACACAAACGGACATGTCAATTTAGTATGCCCAAACTAGACGCTTTTTTTAACCATGCCGACAGGTAACACACCAGCGCCTGCAGTCAGTCCCTACATTTGGACGTGCCTGATCACGTCTTTATTGAAATCATGATAAAATAGTAGTGGAGGCAGAGAGATTGTGCAGTCTGTCTTCTCATTCTTGCTGCTACACAACAACCGTGTACATTTCAAAGCAGCTCCCCAGTTGACCTAAGCACTCATTTGCTCTCTCTCTCTGATGTGTTGGTAATGATTGTTTTGTGCTTTAAAAACATTTGTCTCTCTTCCTGTGCACGTTTGTGTGTGCGCATGTGCGTGTGTGAGTGTGTAAGAGCATCTGTGCACATGTGCTCTTGTAAATTTGTCCCGAGCTTTGACTGTTTGTGGCCTGGCGCTGGTTGTGTTACAGACGTGGACGAGTGTGGAGGGGGGTCAGACGTTTGCCCCCCACAGGAGACTTGCAGGAACACCTTTGGCAGCTTCGTCTGTGTGTGCGAGGAGGGTTTCGTGTTAGCCACGCTGCGGGACACAGTGCTCTGTCGAGGTATGAATGTTTTCTGTACTGTTTAGCAGGCTGCCAAAGCTCTTGGATATCCCGGTGCGAGTATTCAAGGGGAATATGATAGGAGCATGTTCTTCTCTAGGCCGTAGATTTGTTTTTGTGTCTGTGTGTCTAAGCGTGTTTGCGCGTATGCCAGTCTACCCGGTTAATGACATTAATATCATTCCATCCTCCAACACCTCCAAGCAGATGGCCACAAGTGTTTGTTAAAAGACGTTGATGGTGTGTGTGTGTGTGTGTGTGTGTGTGTGTGTACGTATGAGTAAGCATACTTTTTAATGACAGGGCAGATTAAATGAAGGACTGTCTCGCTCCTTAGTACATTCCTCACTTGTTCCAAGCTACATTGTCAAACAGTCAGATCATCTGTTGCTACCCACCAGTTAGCTTTGTAAATGCTGCGCTTTGTCTCCATATGTTTACGTTTCCTTGTAGCATTAGCAAAACTAAACTTTTTGACCAATAATCTAGCTAGCTAATAATACCAAAAAACAAGTATTGGATTTACTTTAAAACCTGAAAGGGTGTTATTGTAAAACTACAATTGGTGTTACTTTAGGACCAGAATGGATGTTAGTGTAAAAGAAGCACAGGTTATACTGTCTGTTCTGTTTCTGATTTGTGTCTGTCTGTCAGAATCAAAACCAGTGCCAAGGCGATGTAACACTGAAACACAATCAGACTGCTAATACAACAAACCACCTGTTTATGTAGCATTTAGGGAATTTCCAAGTAAACCCACATTTTACCCGGACACATACAGACGCTGTGTGATGGAACATCTGGGAAACATTCTACAAATGTCTACAAATAAATATCAACTGCGATGGGATGGAAAACACTACGCTCGAATGATACATCTGAAGCATCCACCCAGGCTCCAAGTCCCGATGCAAAATCTTTCCCTTTTTTACTGCACTGGGCCGTCGGGCACATTGAGCTGATAGCCAGCCGGGTCCGTCATCTCATCACTTCCTGTCTTTCCCCAGATAAGGACGAGTGTCTGGACAGCACACACCTGTGTAGCCGTCACGCCGAGTGCGTCAACACCGCTGGCTCATACACCTGCTGTTGCCGGGGTAACTACTCTGGCGACGGCCACATATGCCAGCCCCGGGTGGCCCCCCGTTCCAGGGCCTCCATGTACTATCGATATAAACTATCCAAAAGAACAAGGCCCAAACAATAACCGCGCCAACCACAGCTCTGGGTGTTCTGAGGGTCCGGGTTAATAACGGTTCTGAAGCACAGAAGAACTCAAGCAGGAGTTGTCGTTTTTGACACGCAGACTTTGGGCCTTGATGGACTAACTCTGAAGTGGATTGTGGGCAATCGGGTTACATTTCATTCGATCACGCAACGTAGTGAAACGGCAATGGCAAGAACCGCAGGGAAGTGCTGTACTGTTCGTCGCCAGGCCTCTCTTCAGCAAGTCAACAAAGACTGTAGATTGCTGCTTGGCGCCAGTAGTGGTCTTCTGTTTGATGTCGCTGGAAGGAGCCACTCATTTGACAAGCACTCTTGTCGAGCTACCACACTCTGTAGTTAGCATGCCATGCATTACACTCTGAGATGACATGTCATTTTCCTTTGTTTAAGTTTCCCCAGCTCATTGTCATGGAGAAGGACACGGTCAGGAAAGGGGTTTCACACGCGTTCCTACCGCTCTGTGACAGGCTAGTGCCCTTGTGCTTTTAGCTCCCAAGCACCATGAACAGGAAATCTTTCATTAAATGTGCCATAAACAGGAGATATTTAATTAAATGTGCCATAAACAGTAGATCTTTCCTTATGCCCCATAAACAGGAGATCTGTCAATATGCCCCATAAACAGGAGATATTGCCATAAATGTGCCATAAACAGGAGATATTTCCTTAAATGTGCCATAAACAGGAGATATTTCCTTAAATGTGCCATAAACAGGAGATATTTCCTTAAATGTGCCATAAACAGGAGATATTTCCTTATGCCCCATAAACAGGAGATCTTTCCTTATTCCCCATAAACAGGAGATATTTCCTTATTCCCCATAAACAGGAGATCTTTCCTTATTCCCCATAAACAGGAGATCTTTCCTTATTCCCCATAAACAGGAGATATTTCCTTATTCCCCATAAACAGGAGATATTTCCTTATTCCCCATAAACAGGAGATCTTTCCTTATTCCCCATAAACAGGAGATATTTCCTTATTCCCCATAAACAGGAGATATTTCCTTATGCCCCATAAACAGGAGATCTTTCCTTATGGGGCATAAACAGAAGATCTTTTCTTATGCGTCGGACAAGGCCACATACCTACTTGTTTTATGCTAACGTAGTCAACAACATGTAACGAGTAACGAGCTCATTGACTGTGACGAGCAGTCGTCAAAACAAACGCCCACCCCGATTTCCATAGTAAAACATTATTGTAGTCTATACATGATTATTTGTTAATAAAAGGCTGACCTCTGGTGGAACAATTAGGAAAGATATATGTGATAACCCTGACATCTCCACAGAAGAGCTTCTAATTGGCTGCATACATACATACATTTAATATAATGCATGATTTGGGGAGTTACAGTAATTGGAGAACTTGTGGTTGTGGTTTAGTGGTGCAGAACGTCATGTGGAACTGTTGAATGGGTACCAATAAAGCATGTAATTAATGATTGTGTTCTGTAATAAATTCACATGGGAACAGAAAGATATTTGTGTTGTTGTCATTGCATGGTTTAGGATTCTGGAGAAAATACTTCCTTCCAATTCATTTTTTTACCACAAAAATGAATAATGACTTACACTTACTGCCCCATTTGTGACCCCTTGTGCCAGGAAATCTGGGTAATACGAAAGGCCACGACAAAACACACACACACGCACTGACACACAGACCCAGCAAGAGAGACAGGTGAGATCAAACCAACTTAAATAGTTGACCTTGTTCCTAAGCAGTTTTTCTGCGGTGACGGCAAAACAATAAGCCCTGTTCTCGCACAGTGTGGGCTCCCGTTGAAATTACAGAGACAGTAGGTGGCGCTGTGTTTTCCCAGGTCCTGGGGGTGTTTGTGGTCAGACTAGCGGGGCTCCCTCCGGTGCTGTGTGTGTGAATCTGTGTGTGTGTGTGTGTGACTGCAGTGGGAATGGACAGCTGCTGAAGGGCCCTGCCACTGACCCCATTCATCCCAACAGCAGGTGTCACGTCGGGCCCCGACTTGCGCTCACACACACACACACACACACACAGACACACACACAGACAGACACACACACAGACACACACACAGACACACACACACACACACAGATGAGTGTGTGTGTAGGGGGGCTGGAACTACTTACAGCGCAGCTGAGAACAAAGGAGTTAAATCTGGAAAAACAATGCAGCCTCTTCGAATAACTCACACCACAGTGCAGAGAGAAAGATCTCATACGCACTCCCAGAAACTCGAGAAAACCTGGTTTCTCTCTTTCAAAGCAGTCAGTTTCTTACAAAAGCAAAAATAGAAAACATTTTAGATTCCAGGAAGTTTCAGGCCCCCTTTATGAAAAGGACCTCACACTGAGTTGAGTTTAATTCCTACCAGAAACTGGTTTATTTACCAAAAAAATAATAAGATTTAATGCCAAGTGCTAGGCCACAAATAAAGAACAACATGATGAGGTTGGATAGGAAATGAAAGATGGGAAGGAGAGAAAGACAAATAGAGGGAAGGAGAGAGACAAATAGAAGGAAGGAGAGAGAGACAAATAGAGGGAAGGAGAGAGAGAGACAAATAGAGGGAAGGAGAGAGAGAGACAAATAGAGGGAAGAGAGAGAGAGACAAATAGAGGGAAGGAGAGAGAGACAAATAGAGGGAAGGAGAGAGAGACAAATAGAGGGAAGGAGAGAGAGAGACAAATAGAGGGAAGGAGAGAGAGACAAATAGAGGGAAGGAGAGAGAGACAAATAGAGGGAAGGAGAGAGAGACAAATAGAGGGAAGAGAGAGAGAGACAAATAGAGGGAAGGAGAGAGAGACAAATAGAGGGAGAGAGAGACAAATAGGGGGAAGGAGAGAGAGAGACAAATAGAGGGAAGGAGAGAGAGACAAATAGAGGGAGAGAGACAAATAAGGGGAAGGGAGAGAGAGAGACAAATAGAGGGAAGGAGAGAGAGAGAGACAAATAGAGGGAAGGAGAGAGAGAGACAAATAGAGGGAAGGAGAGAGAGACAAATAGAGGGAAGGAGAGAGAGACAAATAGAGGGAAGGAGAGAGAGACAAATAGAGGGAGAGAGACAAATAGGGGGAAGGAGAGAGAGAGACAAATAGAGGGAAGGAGAGAGAGAGACAAATAGAGGGAAGGAGAGAGAGACAAATAGAGGGAAGGAGAGAGAGAGACAAATAGAGGGAGAGAGAGACAAATAGGGGGAAGGAGAGAGAGAGACAAATAGAGGGAAGGAGAGAGAGACAAATAGAGGGAGAGAGAGACAAATAGGGGGAAGGAGAGAGATAGAAATAGGGGGAAGGAGAGAGAGAGACAAATAGAGGGAAGGAGAGAGAGAGACAAATAGAGGGAAGGAGAGAGAGACAAATAGAGGGAGAGAGAGACAAATAGGGGGAAGGAGAGAGAGAGAAATAGGGGGAAGGAGAGAGAGAGACAAATAGAGGGAGAGAGAGACAAATAGAGGGAAGGAGAGAGAGAGACAAATAGAGGGAGAGAGAGACAAATAGGGGGAAGGAGAGAGAGAGAAATAGGGGGAAGGAGAGAGAGAGACAAATAGAGGGAGAGAGAGACAAATAGAGGGAGGGCAGGAGCGTCAAGAAGGAATGGAAAGTTGTCTTTTACACATCCTTGTAATTCTCTCCATCCTGTGTATACGTGTGTGTGTGCGTCTGAGATGTAGCTACGGTACAGAACATTGGGAGTGTCGGATGTGAGAGAGAGAGAACGCCCTCCTGGTAAATAAAGAAGAGGAAAACAATAAATATGTAAATTGAATTTGGACATCTGCGATGACATCAAGCTCTCCAGTCCTGTGGACTACACCATGTGTGTGTGTGTGTGTGTGTGTGTGTGTGTGTGTGTGTGTCTGAGTGTGTGGAGGTCGTCAACAACGCTCCCTTTCGCCATTCATTATAAAATAATATTAACATTTTTGTCTGAGCAAGGGAGCAATGACTCTGACAAGTGCAAAGAGCCAAGTACAATACGAGGGATAATGCGGTAGCTGTAAATGCTGCCACCCACGTTGCTGAAGGAGCATGCTTTCAGACACAGCCACTGAGCTGCAGAACCGCTAACAGCCCTGTCTCATCTATACACTCCCATTCACATGTAGGTGAAATAAGCCAGTCTATTCTCCCGTTGGCCTGGTCCATCAGCAGAGGACTTTCCCTGGGTATAGTATGTCCCCATTGTAGGGCCGCCCTGGTTTCTGTAATGGCACCCTCGTTCCTGATCTACCTGTGGAACGAGGGACCAGGGCCCTAATGAGAAGTTATGGACAACATATAGTATTATGGTTTGGTGACACCCTGGCAAGTTCCTGTGTGTAATAGAACACAACCACAGCGTGCATTAGAACGCAGTCACTGTGAGTAATAGAACAGTCACAGCGTGTATTAGAACAAAGTCACAGTAGGTAATAGAACAGTCACAGCGTGTATTAGAACAAAGTCACAGTAGGTAATAGAACAGTCACAGCATGTATTAGAACACAGCCACTGTAAGTAACACAGCACAGTCAATGTGTGTTACAGAACACAGTCACTGTGAGTAATAGAACAGTCACAGCGTGTATTAGAACAAAGTCACAGTAGGTAATAGAACAGTCACAGCATGTATTAGAACACAGCCACTGTAAGTAACACAGCACAGTCAATGTGTGTTACAGAACACAGTCACTGTGAGTAATGGAACACAGTCACTGTGAGTTATAGAACACAGTCACTGTGAGTAATAGAACACAGTCAGTGTGAGTAATAGAACACAGTCACTGTGAGTAATAGAACACAGTCACTGTGAGTAATAGAACACAGTCACTGTGAGTTATAGAACACAGTCACTGTAAGTAATAGAACACAGTCACTGTGAGTTATAGAACACAGTCACTGTGAGTTATAGAACACAGTCACTGTGAGTTATAGAACACAGTCACTGTGAGTTATAGAACACAGTCACTGTGAGTTATAGAACACAGTCACTGTGAGTTATAGAACACAGTCACTGTGAGTTATAGAACACAGTCACTGTGAGTTATAGAACACAGTCACTGTGAGTTGTAGAACACAGTCACTGTGAGTTATAGAACACAGTCACTGTGAGTTATAGAACACAGTCACTGTGGGTAATAGAACACAGTCACTGTGAGTTATAGAACACAGTCACTGTGAGTTATAGAACACAGTCACTGTGGGTAATAGAACACAGTCACTGTGAGAACACAGTCACTGTGAGTTATAGAACACAGTCACTGTGAACACAGTGTGAGTTATAGAACACAGTCACTGTGAGTTATAGAACACAGTCACTGTGAGTTATAGAACACAGTCACTGTGAGTTATAGAACACAGTCACTGTGAGTTATAGAACACAGTCACTGTGAGTTATAGAACACAGTCACTGTGAGTTATAGAACACAGTCACTGTGAGTTATAGAACACAGTCACTGTGAGTTATAGAACACAGTCACTGTGAGTTATAGAACACAGTCACTGTGAGTTAATAGAACACAGTCACTGTGAGTTATAGAACACAGTCACTGTGAGTTATAGAACACAGTCACTGTGAGTTATAGAACACAGTCACTGTGAGTTATAGAACACAGTCACTGTGAGTAATAGAAAGGGTTTATATAATAAATGCTGACTTATCCCACTCTAGAGAGCACCAGCATAACTTGAGGACATGGTGTGAAATAGAAAATCTTGTTCAAGAGCCATTTGTTCCCAATTATACTTTGCAACACACACACACACACACACACCCACTAACTCACATCTCTATGCTATTCTCCCTGACCTTTCACTGTACACGTTTACTGTGGCCACATATAAAACAAGTCCATATTTCATTGGCTAAGCTTGTGCTTCTACGCTCCTTTGTTTACGTCCACATTCACACAAGTGACAATCGTGAGCGACGAGTATGTGGTGGCGGTTGAATCTGTGTTGCTGAACGACGTGGAAACCTCCTAATTGCATTGCTGCCAGGACCCCTGGTTTTGACACACAAAGACACACTCCTCTCCTCTGTAACCATTTACAGTACCACTAATCATGACTCTATTTTGCACTAGTAGTAACTAGTGCTATTAGTAGTAACACCTACAAAGAGTTAGTTGTAATACCTACACGCTATTAGTAGCGACACAGTATTCATAGTAATACACAATATTAGTGTCAAACATACGCAGTAGTAGTAGTAGTAGTAATACATACTCAGAATTAGTATTATGCATCCAGAGTATTAGTAGTAAACAGTCCAGCCATTCCTCTCACCCCCTTAAGCCAACCCACCACCAGCCCTCCTTCGACAATGTAAAACAATTGGACCCCCCCAAATCTTAGGGGAACCCAGTCCGAGCGGAATACAGTGTGCCTAAACCTTTGGTAATACACAGAGTTCGGAGCGGGCTTCCATCAAGGGATTATCCTGTCGGAGCAGGAAAGACTTCCAGCTAATCTATATCGGAATGCCTGGTGAGGACAAGGTAAAGGACGTGGCTGGGATAAAGAGGCTGTTGCTCTTGGAAACCAACACACTCCATTATTTCTTTGACAGCAATTAAGGGGCAGAAGGATGCGAGAGAGGGAGAACCTAAGAACTTGTTTCGGGTCCTTAAGAAAAAAAACCCCAGAAATTTCCTTGAAATTGCAGGAGGAAGCTATCACTGTTGTGCAAGATCCCAGACGACCAGGAGGCTGGTAACGTGAAACAATGACATCAGGGATGTAATGAACACTTGATATGGCCGGCCTGTGTGTGGTGTTTCCCCCAGGACATTTTAATCAGGCCAGGATGTACCACTACTAAAACTGGATTGGTAGCAGCCATGCTGATGGCAGTATGCCTTCCTGACCCAGGTGCTAAGCAGGGCTTCATAAGAGGGCAAAACAGAGGCGCGGATCAGAAGCGTAAAACTTATGACTCGATCAAAGATGAACCACGAGCAGAACGAGCAGTGAATAACGTTAAAGCTGGTCAAACACAATTCAACTGAGCAGTGGATGCAGCTGTCAGAAAGGAGGCAGGATGATTGGGCCGTTGACTGGGGAGTTGTGTGTGTGTGTTATGTGTGTGTGTTATGTGTGTGTGTGTGTGTTATGTGCGTGTGGTGTGTGTGTGTGTTATGTGTGTGTGTTATGTGTGTGTGTGTGTTATGTGCGTGTGTGTGTGTGTGTGTGTTATGTGTGTGTGTTATGTGTGTGTGTGTTATGTGCGTGTGGTGTGTGTGTTATGTGTGCGTGTGTTGTGTGTGCGTGTGTGTTGTGTGTGTGTGTAAACGAGGTTCTGGCAGAAACATAGATGGGCACGATGTTAATTACTGCTGTATTGGAAGTTGAACAGTGGGAGCGTTGTGGAGAGGGACGGAACAGCTGCAACAGGGCGCATGGCTGACTGGCTGGCTGTATCCTGCCGTCGACCCCTCCTCTCACTCGCAGCCTCGCCATCGCAGTTGTTTGGGGGAGGGGGATTGTAGAAGAGTCTCCGTAACTGGCAGGGCATAATAAGGCCTCGGAGGGATCGCTCCAAGAGAGAGGCCGGGTGCCAAGGGCCTGCTAACAGCCAACCCGGCTCTCAAAGGCCCTGGGGGCCAACACAGACTGGGAACTGGAGCCGTGCTGCCTGACCGGACGATGCTGTGGAACGCACACTCACCTGCACACCTCCATCTGTGTTCCTCATATATAACCTACTGCTCCCGTACGTTTGGACTGTTCTCCACTTTGATTCCCTACTATATACATTTCACTGTAGTTTAACAAAAGTTGGTAATCATTTTAAATATTGATATTGCATTCTGAAATGCCAAGAATAAAATATATTAATTGTGCTCCATTTCTAAGTCTACACAGCCTGAGCCAAACCAATCCTCAGCTTCCACTACGGTCTAAACCCCAACACGACCGCAGAGCGACCACACTCCCACACCGGTCCTGCTCAATGTTAACTCCGTGTGAACCAGGTGTGTTCCTTAGGCGTCAACTGTTGCTACTTTGGCACTGTAGACATCAACACTGGCCTGTACTGCCTATAGCTTGTACATTAAATACTAGCACAGTTACGTGAGATTAAAAGGCTTTTTCAAAACTTTGGTTTGCTTTAACGGGGAAAGTGTAAATCGTTTGAGACGGAATGTTTCTCAGGGGCTGAGTCAGAGACCAATTTTCCATCCAGCGGTAACAGCAGCGTCTCAATGTTGGGTCAGATATTGCCAAGACACTCTCAAAGCCTCCATTGACAACATTTTGGTATTAGCGACGCAAGCAGTGATGGTAATGTTTTTATTTTCTTAGAATGCAAGGCTGACCCCTTGGGGACAGAAATATAAATGGCAGTCGTGGACAAAGTGGATATACTTCACATAGTGGATATGCTGGATATAGTGGACATAGTGGATATACTAGATATAATGGACATACTAGATATAGTGGACAAAGTGGATATACTTCACATTGTGGATATGTGGATATAGTGGATATAGTGGAGTGGATATAGTGGATATAGTGGATATAGTGGATATAGTGGATATAGTAGATATAGTAGATATAGTGGATATAGAGGACATAGTGGATATAGTGGATATAGTGGATATAGTGGATATAGTGGATATAGTGGATATAGTGGATATAGTGGATATAGTGGACATAGATATAGTGGATATAGTGGATATAGTGGATATAGTGGACATATAGTAGAGTGGACATATAGATATACTAGATATAGTGGACATAGTGGATATAGTAGATATAGTGGATATAGTGGACATAGTGGATATACTAGATATAATGGACATACTAGATATAGTGGACAAAGTGGACATACTAGATATGCTGGATATAGTGGATATAGTGGATATAGTGGATATAGTGGATATAGTAGATATAGTAGATATAGTGGATATAGTGGACATAGTGGATATAGTGATATACTTCACATACTGGATATGCTGGATATAGTGAATATACTAGATATAATGGACATACATAGTGGACATAGTGGATATAGTGGATATAGTAGATATAATGGACATACTAGACATAGTGTACATAGTGGACATAGTGGATATAGTAGATATAGTGGATATAGTGGATATAGTGGACATAGTGGATATAGTAGATATAATGGACATACTAGATATAATGGACATACTAGATATAATGGACATACTAGATATAGTGGACATACTAGATATAATGGACATACTAGATATAATGGACATACTAGATATAGTGGACATACTAGATATAATGGACATACTAGATATAATGGACATACTAGATATAGTGGATATACTAGATATAATGGACATACTAGATATAATGGACATACTAGATATAATGGACATACTAGATATAGTGGATATACTAGATATAATGGACATACTAGATATAATGGACATACTAGATATAGTGGACATACTAGATATAATGGACATACTAGATATAATGGACATACTAGATATAATGGACATACTAGATATAGTGGACATACTAGATATAATGGACATACTAGATAGTGGATATAGTGGATATACTAGATATAATGGACATACTAGATATAATGGACATACTAGATATAATGGACATACTAGATAGTGGATATACTAGATATAGTGGACATACTAGATATAATGTACATACTAGATATAATGGACATACTAGATATAATGGACATACTAGATATAATGGACATACTAGATAGTGGATATACTAGATAAAGTGGACATACTAGATATAATGTACATACTAGATATAATGGACATACTAGATATAATGGACATACTAGATAGTGGATATAGTGGATATACTAGAAATAATGGACATACTAGATATAGTGGACATACTAGATATAATGGACATACTAGATATAATGGACATACTAGATAGTGGATATAATGGACATACTAGATATAGTGGACATACTAGATATAGTGGACATACTAGATATAATGGACATACTAGATAGTGGACCAGCAGGTTCCAGATCCAGTAGGGTATGAGCTGAATACCCTGGGTAAGAGCAGTTGGCTCTGGCCAACCACAAGTGTGTGAGCCCAATTCCCTTCTAATTCCAACAGCACATGAATGCAGCATAACAACATGTGCATGAGCTCAATATCCTACTTATTCCAACAGCACATAGATCCAACATAACAACGAGCAGGTGCCTAAGACTGCTGTCAAATGCCAAAAAGAGCAAAAGTTACAGGTTTCCAGGACGACATGATAATACAATAGGATGATTCAACAGGTCAGTTGCGACAGCATGGGTGAATGCAGTCAGGAGATGGAATATGATAAGGGTAGTTAGTGTTGTAACTCTGAAAAACTGTATTAGGCATCATGCATGCACACCCACACACACACCCACACACACACACACACACCCTCACCCACACACACACCCTCACCCACACCCATACACCCACACACACACACACACACACACACAACCCAATTAGTCAAATTAACTCAATTTGACCCAACATTCCTGGTGATAGAATTCCTCTCCTGCTTTTCAAACGTATGTTTAAATTATGAAACCATGTGTTTTACGAGGTGTGTAACTTCCTACTTTGAGCAACATTATTTCTCCACAATACATCCTGTCATGGATGTTGAGGCTAGAGGAGTGTGCCTTGTGGTGAAGTTAGTTTGATGCTCGATACCTAATTTATATTCTGACTTTAAAAGCTCAACAGCTCGCAACTGGTTTGATCAACTAACATGATTTGAAACTTCGAAATTACAATAACCCTTCAGTCACGTGACTTAGTCATTTTATTCTAACATAGTTGGTCAATTTCATATGAATTTGCCAGAGTCACATTATTTTTGCCAGAGTCACATACTATTTTCTAAATGCAGTGGAGTATGCAACAGCAGTGTAAAATATGTTGTAAAATAAAAGCACAAGCCTAAACATAAGCTAATTTTGGTTGGGGGCAATCTGGAGATGCCTCTCCCTCAACTCACTGTCTTAATGGCATTTCAATTTGTTTTTCCTGGGTTCTGTTATTCTCTTTACAGCATCTGTGTTTACACAGATTTAACCACCTAAAACCCCACTTTGGGCTTGAGGTGTAATATTTTGTGCATAATAAGTTAGTGGCTCCATGAAGTAGAATTGAACAATTTAACACAGAAATATAAAAAATCGAAATATTGAAAACGATTCAAATTAATTGGAGAACCAAATGAAACAAATGATCAGTAGCATGCTCTTCTACCTTTTGAAGAATCTAAGTTTAGCTTGAAATTTGTAGCTGTTGTGGTGAAAGAGTAATTGAAATGTGTTATCATGCACTTTGTTGACAGTCCCTAACTTGTTTCATCAACCTTGCGACAGGTGCATACAACTTTTTTGGGGCAAAAATGAACAATAACACATGTGCACTGTTGTATACCTTTTTGCCTCCATAAAGAATCTAACCTCAAGTCTGTAGCTAGAATTGTTCGCAAGATATTGGGCTTTGAAGATCTTAGTGTTCAATATCAAACATCAAACTAACTTCACTTCCTTGGCCTCTTTGTGGCCGAGTATTCTGCTAAATGCTTCACTCTTGCAGTTACACAGCTTACAGTAGAGAGCCTGGGTGTCAGGGAAGGATAATTCAAGATACAGATTAAAATGGACAACATAATCTTTCGATTTCTCTGTCCGATTGTCCTTCTAGGTAAGCCGCCTCTCTATCTTATGTGTGGGATATTTACACTGTGTGTAGCTGGTGTGAGAGTCTTTAAACTGTCTGGTTGGTTATTTAATGTGATGTAGTGGAGATAAGTAAATGTTTTTTTTTTGTTAAAATCATAGATATATTACATTACGTTTTTTCTCTTAGTCTGGTCAACTCATCTCGGTTTCAAAACAACATTTATTTTTAAAGCTTTATCTATGCATACGATTCTTCTCACTGCTGCCAATTCTAATATAAATTACACTTTTAGGTCTGGTCTTGACTTCTACGATTATAGCCCAAAACACCACGGCTACTTCAACCAGTGCCACTGTTCTCACCATTAACACTGGCAACAAGGTAAACTCAAAAACAACCGTCGAGCCGGACAAGTCGGTCGGTCTTACAGAAAGCGGTGCTAATACCAAAGACCTGAAAAACATCGATGGTGGTCGCAACATCTCCGAGTCCATTGAACAGGACAAAAAACAGAACAATGATACCATCATCTTAACAGCCACATCCTCAATGCACAATGGCTCTACTACAAATCTCTCCGGAGGAAACACAACCACAATTCCTGCTCGGATCACCAAAACTACATGTAAGTGAATCCAGGGTGTACATATATCCACCGTGAACAAATCTTTCTGCACACCGCGTTGACTTTCTCTATTTCTTTTCGAAGTTTCGGTTAAACCTACGGCGACAACTAAGAAACCTGTGCAAACATCAGGTAGGAGCATTGCCTTTAAAGCTTCCACACATTTTAGATTGCATTCATATTTCATTTAAAAAATGATCACTGTTTGGGGCATTTCGTAGGGCCGCTTAGTAGCCCCCTTTCATCTGGTGCTTTCTGAACACCACTTGGAATTTCTCTTTATCTAAAAGCTTTGGCCACAAGCACCATTCAGTCCAAGGCATCCAAGGTATCCGGCTCAAGACAAAAGGGTAAGAACCTTGTCTAACATTGTCTCACATAATAACAATATCAAATGTAGGTGACTTAACACATTGTCCAGAGTAAATTAGACCTACATGGTCGTTATCTTGTTACACATATTAATAGCCCCCACTGTCTCTTTTTATAGCATTCTGGATAACCTTTTTGGTATTAGTTCTACTAGTGCTTCTTGTCATGGCAATTTTCCATACACGCAAGAAGTTAAAGGTGAGTTATGTAATAGAATACATTCTAACATTTAACACTACAATTACATTTACGCTAACAAACCGCGTACACTTGTTACAAATTGTTGGGACAGGACTACAACCGGTCTGATTCATAGATGTGCATTAATCAATCAGTCAATTCAAATCAGTAATTTCTCCTCAGAAATGCTCAACAATTACAAGCTTCAGTTGGATGTTTTAAATTGTTCCAAAGTTGTTCAGGCTTTGTCATTAAAGTGCCAAGACCTTAGTGATCGATGTAGTATTTGCTGGAATCTGCAACGACACATCAAGTCCAGTGATCGACCACAAAATAGCCACTTTCAGACACAATACAATACTCATCGATGCACAAGGCCAACGATATAGAAGCATATAGTACACTAAATTCAAATGAATTCCTTTTCAAAGAATGTCCTGCTTTTTAGTGGACTTAATGCCATTTCAAAATCCATTATATGCTGCCATAAAACGAGGGCCATCTCGTCTGGTCCAAACCGACAGAAGGTATCCTGTGGCACAAGTCACAGAAATGGTTTATGTTGCGTACGGGGAGTGTGTCCAACACACTGTGCATCGCACCCTGCTGCGTATAGGGCTGCGTACCCGCGGATCAGTTAGAGGGCCCATGATGACGCCTGTCCACCGTCAAAAGGGCCCACATAGAGCATTTGAGTGGCGGAACTGGACCTCGGAGCAGTGGAAGAAGGCTGTCGTGTCCGATGTGTCTCAATTTCTTTTACATCGTTGCAGACCAGGGGCACACCTGAATTGCAATGGTGTTCCTTGATGGCAGCGGTATCTTTAGCCACTAGACAGTTGTTAGGGGTCTGGGTTTGGGTTAGGGTCATGACCAAATGAAGAATTATAAGTGTGCTGTGCACCCCCTCTTGTGTTTCCAGAGGAAGTCCATGGACCTGTCAAACAGACAGGAGGATGTCCCCCTGAGTTGTCATGAACAGGACGTTGTTTTTGACAACTCTGCAGCACCGAAGGGTGAGAACATACCTACAAGATTCATGAATAAAAGCATTTTTGATCTCTATGTAACCATGAAAATTAAATACTTTTAGCGAAGTAGTGGAGTTAGAAGATATCTGGAATATTCGATTTTGACCGAAAAAAACAAGCTAGCAAATGGGGTCACGTATTTTGTCTTCTGACGTAGTTTGTCTTTTGCCTCACTTTCAGAAATGCAAACCTTTACGGCCGTCGACCTGAACAGCACTGAGGCACTGGTTGACGACTCATCTGGAACACAGGGTGAGACTGGCTAAAAGAAAAACATGTGTTCTGTACTGTGTATTAAGGTCCGTTAGCTGGGCCTGTGACTGTGTGTCCAAGACAAAGCACAATACCTATTTTCTTCTTTTTGTGTTAGTCATTTGCTGTTGAATTGGATCTATCTTTTGATCGCCAGAGTGAGTTTAGGGACACCAGAGAATTTCCTCTTTTGCAACCCCCATGATAAGAGGGAAGGAAGCTGGTCTGGGCAAACCATTCACATCCTGTAAAGTTATCTCCATTTTCATCTCACAGAGTAAAAGCCACAGCCAAGAAGGTTTTTTAAACTTCCTTTAAGAGCATGCTTTTAGCGACAGAAGTGTGACAACATCGCACACAAGAAGTGATATTAAACAGCAGAAGGAGGTGCCCAGTGAAGTGATATTAAACAGCAGAAGGAGGTGCCCAGTGAAGTGATATTAAACAACAGAAGGAGGTGCCCAGTGAAGTGATATTAAACAGCAGAATGAGGTGCCCAGTGAAGTGATATTAAACAACAGAAGGAGGTGCCCAGTGAAGTGATATTAAACAACAGAAGGAGGTGCCCAGTGAAGTGATATTAAACAGCAGAAGGAGGTGCCCAGTGAAGTGAAGTGATATTAAACAGCAGAAGGAGGCGTGTAGTGAAGTGATATTAAACAGCAGAAGGAGGTGCCCAGTGAAGTGATATTAAACAGCAGAAGGAGGTGCCCAGTGAAGTGATATTAAACAGCAGAAGGTGGTGCCCAGTGAAGTGATATTAAACAACAGAAGGAGGTGCCCAGTGAAGTGATATTAAACAGCAGAAGGAGGTGCCCAGTGAAGTAATATTAAATCAGAAGGAGGTGCCCAGTGAAGTGATATTAAACAACAGAAGGAGGTGCCCAGTGAAGTGATATTAAATCAGAAGGAGGTGCCCAGTGAAGTGATATTAAACAACAGAAGGAGGTGCCCAGTGAAGTGATATTAAACAGCAGAAGGAGGTGCCCAGTGAAGTGATATTAAACAGCAGAAGGAGGTGCCCAGTGAAGTGATATTAAACAGCAGAAGGAGGTGCCCAGTGAAGTGATATTAAATCAGAAGGAGGTGCCCAGTGAAGTGATATTAAACAACAGAAGGAGGTGCCCAGTGAAGTGATATTAAACAACAGAAGGAGGTGCCCAGTGAAGTGATATTAAACAGCAGAAGGTGGTGCCCAGTGAAGTGATATTAAACAACAGAAGGAGGTGCCCAGTGAAGTGATATTAAACAGCAGAAGGAGGTGCCCAGTGAAGTGATATTAAACAGCAGAAGGAGGTGCCCAGTGAAGTAATATTAAATCAGAAGGAGGTGCCCAGTGAAGTGATATTAAACAACAGAAGGAGGTGCCCAGTGAAGTGATATTAAATCAGAAGGAGGTGCCCAGTGAAGTGATATTAAACAACAGAAGGAGGTGCCCAGTGGTGATATTGCCCAGTGAAGTGATATTAAACAGCAGAAGGAGGCGTGTAGTGAAGTGATATTAAACAGCAGAAGGAGGTGCCCAGTGAAGTGATATTAAACAGCAGAAGGAGGTGCCCAGATATTAAAAACAGAAGGTGCCCAGTGAAGTGATATTAAACAGCAGAAGGAGGTGCCCAGTGAAGTGATATTAAACAACAGAAGGAGGTGCCCAGTGAAGTGATATTAAACAGCAGAAGGAGGTGCCCAGTGAAGTGATATTAAATCAGTGAAGTGATATTAAACAGCAGAAGGAGGTGCCCAGTGAGGTGCCCAGTGAAGTGATATTAAATCAGCCCAGTGAAGGAGGTGCCCAGTGAAGTGATATTAAACAACAGAAGGAGGTGCCCAGTGAAGTGATATTAAACAACAGAAGGAGGTGCCCAGTGAAGTGATATTAAACAGCAGAAGGAGGTGCCCAGTGAAGTGATATTAAACAACAGAAACAACAGAAGGAGGTGCCCAGTGAAGTGATATTAAACAGCAGAAGGAGGTGTAATATTAAATCAGAAGGAGGTGCCCAGTGAAGTGATATTAAACAGCAGAAGGAGGTGCCCAGTGAAGTGATATTAAACAGCAGAAGGAGGTGCCCAGTGAAGTGATATTAAACAACAGAAGGAGGTGCCCAGATATTGAAGTGATATTAAACAGCAGAAGGAGGTGCCCAGTGAAAATTCAGAAGGAGGTGCCCAGTGAAGTGATATTAAACAACAGAAGGAGGTGCCCAGTGAAGTGATATTAAACAACAGAAGGAGGTGCCCAGTGAAGTGATATTAAATCAGAAGGAGGTGCCCAGTGAAGTGATATTAAACAGCAGAAGGAGGTGCCCAGTGAAGTGATATTAAACAGCAGAAGGAGGTGCCCAGTGTAGTGATATTAAACAGCAGAAGGAGGTGCCCAGTGAAGTGATATAAACAGCAGAAGGAGGTGCCCAGTGAAGTAATATTAAACAGCAGAAGGAGGTGCCCAGTGAAGTGATATTAAATCAGAAGGAGGTGCCCAGTGAAGTGATATTAAATCAGAAGTAGGTGCCCAGTGAAGTGATATTAAACAGCAAAAGGAGGTGCCCAGTGAAGTGATATTAAACAGCAGGAGGAGCAGGCAATAATTTGTAGTCGTAAGACAGGTTAGGGTAAAAATACAGGAGGTCCAAAAAGTACAAGCGAAGGCTCTATTACAAAAAGTCAAATGATTTGCGTTACGTTTCCCGATGCGTTTCAATGAGCTCAAACGCTACGGTGTGACGTAAGACTTATTCGCCAGGGGGCAAAACGTCCTGCCTTGCCCCAGTGTTTAGTTACACCCGGCCTACTGCATGCAACATGCTCTCCTGATGATGAGATGCAGTACTGATGGCCACCACCCAATGGAGACAAACGCCTTGAGAAAGAGTTGCAGTGTGTAGAAGGAATGTGCCATTGTCCATTGGTCTCTGATGGATGAATAACCAATGATATAGGGTACCCTTTGCATGTTCTTCACATGTTAAGGCCTTTTACACATATGTATTTCACAATGACATGCCATGTGGTGGCATTTTTGCTATTATTAACCCTTATTAACCTTTTGTCAACGTGATGAGAACAGTACAAAATGTGTTTTGTCATACATGTGGCATACTGTGTCTCATAACTTGGGTGGTGTGAAGTCTGACAGCTATGGTGTATGCAAGTGTATACAACACCACTATTTACTGCTCCAATTGCATTGGTAACCGGTTTATAACCGCTGAAATTATGATAATAATCTCTGAGGTTTGTGATACATGAACAGTATACCACGGCTCAGTGCTGTGCCAAGGCACTCAGCAGTGCGTTGTGCCTAAGAATCTCTCATAGCCGCGCTATATTGTTCAAATACAACATATACTTAGGCATTTAGCTTTGAGGTAAACACTCACAAACACTGACAAACAGTAGTTTATCTTTTCAAACCTCACACGATGACCAAACCAAACACAAACAGTTATACTGTGAGAGATAAAGTATTTTAAATAATCCGGTAGGTCACGGTTCTGTTGACACATTCAGGATAAAGGTGGTTGAAATGTAAGTATATTTGGATCAAAGGCCTTCCCAGGGATGGTGACTGCTGTGGACATGTCTGCGCCCGTCTGGCTCTTTGCCCTAAGCTACACTTTGTGGAAATGGTCAGTTTTTATAGCCTCTTTTAGAAGTCCCAAATGCAATAACTTCATTTCTTTCGCCACCTGTTTTTAAACAGAGTCATTATCTTAAGACTTAAGCCATGCATTAATAGTGAAGGTCTCTCTCTCTCTCACCACAAGGAAAGAGGGACAGGTTACTTCGTAGGAGCTTCTACAGCTGAAGATTTCTTTAGATAGCTGTTTTTGATACACCTCAATGGTTGAGAGGGAGACACATAAAAGTAGCATGGCAGTCTTAGCACGGCAACCTCTGCAACTCGACCCCAGCCTTTAAACTCTATCAATCAATCAATCAATCAAATTTATTTATAAAGCCCTTTTTACAACAAAAGTTGTCACAAAGTGCTTTTACAATCACCAGCCTGAATCTGACAGAGCAAACATCAACAAGTTGATACAACTTGATAAACTCTACTCTTCTGTATGCTCTTTCTAGCTGAGATAAGAGTGAAACAAATAACACCACTCTTGACACCTGACTGTGAAGTCCATCACATGATAATACAACTGACACAAATACTGGAATTGAGACGGTCGAAATTCTGGAATATCGAAGATCTTCATCACATTTTATGTTGAGCAAAATCTTAAGAGGACAGTTGTAATGCCTTGAGGGTGGAATATTCGTTCACAACAACTGTGTTAGAAAGACATATCGTTGGCCCATAACCAGACACACAGAGATATTGCCTTCTCGTAACCACTCTGGTACTCATGGGTTTGTGACGAGGTGCTGGCAGTGCAGTCTTTCCCGTAACAAGAGTTGTCAAGAGAAAGGCCGCTTTAAATGTGTCTGAATCTCAGTCCTGTCTTTGCTGTGGTGTCTGTCACTTGGCCGAGTTGGTCACCAACACACATTGTTTTCCAGTAGAATGTTGTAACAGGTAGATTTTTGTTCGGGTCAACGTGTTCTAGTGTTGTAAGAACTGCTTTTTCAGAAGCAAATCTTGTTTGCTAAAGGGGAAACTGCTATTCTCTCAAGTCCTCTTGCTTGGGGAAGCGCGTACAACACACTTAAATAATGTACACATGTACCAAATTGAATAAAGTATGAAGAAAAAGCAAGCTGAGATCTATGCCCATGGCCTTACTCGTCAATCTATTGGTCTTTCCATTTCCCTCTGCTGATCTCCTGGCTTTCGCTCCAACTGTAACTAATGCATTGACCTCTCGACCAAAAGCACTGGCGGCAGACCAGAGCACTTTCTTTTCCCAATTATCAAATCACCTGAGACTAATGATCTCTCATCGAGGCTAATTACAGATCTTCACGCCATTCTCACATTAACAGGACGATGATGAGCATGTTCGCTTAAAACAAGTTGGAGGGGGAGGACTCCAATGCATAACTGGCGCGCACATACTGGAGCCTGTGGTGACTGAGGCAGTATAGAGTCGCCCTGTTCCCAACCCCAGCCCTCTTCCACCTTCACATCGCCCCAGAGGTCAGAAAATGTCTGGGAATACATGCCTTCCCAGAGCTCTCACCAGCTGTGTGGGTCTGGACCAGCCGGGCCTGGTCAGTAATCAGGACCTCGTTATTCTACCAACGAGAGGCCCGAGTCAGGATCAGGTGGTCGCGGTGGAGGACGACGCAGGACAGTCAAAGTGGGCAGAGAAACAGAACGATAGACCCTGCAGGGCAGTGGACTCATAGGATATGCTGTCATTAGCGTCACACTAAGGGGGTAATCTAAGGGGGTAATTACAAAGCACAGGACTGTCGGGAATTGGGTGAAACTGTCTTAACTACAGGTATTCGCAATATAGGAATGCGCTGACTGAGTGTGTATTAATGTGAAAGTATTTGTTTACCTCTAATTATTCCGCCGCTTGTAAAGAACCATGTGATAAATGCCTAACTAAGCATGGGTGGACTTGGTTATGTGCCCTATACTTCTACAGCAGATGGTGGGGTCAGCACCAACCCTGCTCCGCCTTCAAGCCCGGCGGACAAACCTAATGACGTGGCCCCTACTGATGTGGCCCCTAGAGACGAGGTCACCGGAAACGACACCCTGGGGGTCCCAGGGGGGGAGACTGACGATGAGCTTGCCATCTCCAATAAGACCTCAGTTGAATCGGTGGCGGTTATCGATGATGAAGACAACAGCAACAACAACAACAGCGTCAGGATGGCTGCGACAACAACGGGTATTAGTATAGGTTCAAATTTCTCTCTTCAAAAGCCTTTAATATGCATGTGTGTGTGTGTGTGTGTGTGTCTGTTTATGCCTGTGTGTGTGTGCATCCTTGTGTGACAGTATGGACATTGGGATGAAGCACTAGCCACAGTTCTGTTGGCAATAGGGTATACATTTGACAACATAACATTTAGCTCTTAGTGCCGTTAGTTTATTCTCCAGTTTACTTGGAATAGTTTTAAAAATAAGCCACACTTGTGTGTCTACTTACGCTGAAAATGACTCTTGGTAAAAATATTGAATAGAAATGTTGAACTCCATCTTGGAGAATGGCCTTAACACAAGATGGTGGGAGTACGACAGCTCTCAGACTGTGGACATAAGTCAAAGGATTTTCTTTATTTAGGTAGGGGGATCTGAACTGACATTACAGTTAGTCCAAGTTA
Source organism: Dallia pectoralis (assembly GCA_029465975.1). NCBI lineage: Eukaryota > Metazoa > Chordata > Actinopteri > Esociformes > Umbridae > Dallia > Dallia pectoralis. The sequence goes on from CM055742.1 coordinate 6,118,184, forward strand.
CACGCTAACGGAAGAAGGAAGTCTATTCACGCTCACTGGGTGTAAATGTGATGTGAAATAGCGTATATGAGCCACATCGCTATATACGGTCATGTCATTGAGAGTGACTTGCAGCAGCGGATTCACAGCCGTTTGCCCTACAGCCACAGCTCATTACCACATCTACGCTGTATTTGTTTCCTCGTTATCTCACTCACTTCTCCTCAATCTTACATTTTCACTATTTAACTATATAAATGATTTCTCAGGTTGGGCTGGGACCAGGCATTTGTCTGAGGGTTAAACCGCACCGAAGCCTCAACAGAACCACGGTAAGCTCTTAGCAGAGTCCAAACCCCTCGCCAGTGGAACCCTGATCTCGCCCCATCGGCTCCCCAGCAGCTATTGGAGCACTTACCCATCTGAGGTGTTAGTGGAGGGATCAACCTCCTTACCATACTCAGCTGGCCGCAAAACAACTTCTGATGGAAGTGTGACAGCCGGAAACAACTTCTGATGGAAGTGTGACAGCCGGAAACAACTTCTGATGGAAGTGTGACAGCCGGAAACAACTTCTGATGGAAGTGTGACAGCCGGAAACAACTTCTGATGGAAGTGTGACAGCCGGAAACAACTTCTGATGGAAGTGTGACAGCCGGAAACAACTTCTGATGTGTGTGTGACAGCCGGCCTCCTTAAAGAAACATTGTAGTATAAATAGGTTGTTATAATCACCATCACTGGCACAATCATGTTATGTGCCAGTTATTAACACAGCCATCTGCCCATATTAGATGATTAGTTGCCATCTTAGTAAATGTATATAATCAAGTGTCAAGTATATCTGCCATCCATCAGAGAAATCTTTGACAAGCCACAATACAATGCGCAAAACAAGAACAATCTACAAAACAACTCACGGATAAAGAACAATCTGCAATAAAACGCACAAACCAACCACAATCTACAAAACAACCCACAACTATCTAGAATATAATGGTATCGGGCACTCGAGCCAGACACCTAAAACAGACAGAAGCATCAGTCAGTCAGTCATTCAGTCTGAGGCAGGAACGTAGAACTACAGCCTTTTGCACCTGTGTCCCTTGGCTCTCTGAAGCCTGCCGCCAGTGTAGCATTGTAGTCCTTAAAGAATTCACACCCCTGTTAACAGGCGATGATGGGCCCTGATCTGAGGCCCTTCCGGCCAAGGTGTGCTGTGTTAACAGCCACGGACGCTGTCCCATTTCCCCCAAAAATGCAGACCCACGAAAATCCCTGGCATCTCAAATCCATCACTGGTTGTCAGTCCTTTGTTTTTGGCACCCCTCTTTCTCTGCGTATCTAGTGTCTTTTTCCGCGTGGTCTTTAAGGTACCCAATGACGTTGGCAGTATTGGACAAGCATAGCGTACCAAGGTGTTGTTGTGACCGGAAACTGCAGTCAGTGAATAACGAATCGGGTCATATAGCCGTGTGCAACATAACGTGAAACAGGGTCTCCCTGAATGGTCTAACCCTGTTGCTGGCTATCTGGCTCGAGGATAAGCCCAGGAGTCCTCTGAAGGGCGGTGCGATATACTGGCCCCATCTTGGTTGGGGGTGGTTAGAAAGAGTGTTAGTTAGGCTTGCCTTGTCACACCCACACAGCTGAAGTGTTGCATCGTGGAACGTGCATTATTTTATGCCCGACAGAATTCCGGGACACACTTCCTGGTTGAGGATGGCATAGAACGTGCAGCAAATTACAAAAAAAACTTGCAGAACCCCCTTGCAGAAAACCCTAGGGTTAAGGATGTACTGGCGTGGTCTGAAAGCATGTTTTGTTGTCCATCTGCCAGGGCAGAGCAGAGACAAACATCTGTTTGCAGTGCTCAGTTTGGACTGAATGTCATCCGTGTAGAAATCAATCGGCACTGTATTGAATAGGACTTGGGTGTCTCAGCCCTTAATATAATACCTGAGAGTGTCCTTTCCCCCTCCATTCCCAAGTCAAGTGGCCAATACACATCCATGTGGACACTTTCATTTCAACCGCAGCAGCACCCCGCTGGGTTTAAACAAAAACCATTAGAGTGAGTTGTGACCCGTCAGACACGAGCAGGTTGTCCTATGGGACACTTGCATTGTTCTCTCGTGCCCCCACCCATACACACACATACACACGTCAGCTCCCATTCCAGACCCGGATCATTGAGGTGGGGATTTGCAAGACAGCCCATGGCGCCGTCCGGTTGGTGGGGAATGGTCAGGTTTCCCATTCCCTCTCCCCTTCTGGGTTCGGACTTTAATGTGGTGTCGCATACTCTATTCACATATCGAAGTTCAGTTTCTTCAGTTATCAGTTTTCCTTGGCCTTCCTCACAGCAGCAGAATATTAATGTGGTTCTTCGGTTGCAAACTAGGGGAGTCATTTTTGTGTCACATCGACTGCAGCAAAACGCCGGGTCTAAATGTTCAATTGCAGTTGTGCAGGCATTTTGAACTGCTTATTGTGTGGCCAAATGGTCTGATGCCTACAGAACTTATGTACTGCTGCAACATGAGTTAGACTCAGGACCGCTGCTCCTCCAGGCATGACGTTCCCACGGTCTCTCCTCAATCCAACCAATCAGAAAATTACAAATATCTTAAAGAAATGAACTATTCATTCCAAACGAAGTGGTGGGAGAGTTTGACAGCACAATAGCTTTCGTGGATTTCCCATTTGGCAATGACTGTAAGTCTCTCGATGAAAGCGTCTGCTAACTTGCTAAAATGTAAAAATGAAGACGACATCAAGAAACAATAACTCCTTTCTTCCACCTGATTTAGGTAGAGATGAGCCTGAACTTAAAAGGACTATTGCCTCCTGGTCGACTGGAGATAATGGATATGACCTGACAGCACATAAAACAGCGTAATTAGCTGGCTAGGGTGGGCTGTATTATTTTCCAATAACGGCTATGCTTTCATGTCTGCCAGCCCACTTTGGAGGAAACCATTTCCATGGAGGCCATCATAAATATGTCCAGAGTAATGACAGATGGCGTGGTGGCAGTCATCTCCCTCGCCTTATTGACTGTGGGATAGACCGCCAGTCCAAAGACAGGGAAGGGAATGAAGGCTCGCTAGTAATTAGTGTGGGCTTTTTTATTGTCTGAGAGGGGCTTACGGTTGGGAAATGGGTTCAGAGTCGGGGCAAGTCCGTGTAGAGACTCTTAAAGGTCAAGGCTTACATGAGAGGTCATGCTGTCCCACTTGGTTATGAACAGGTCTACCAACTGTGTGCTTACGAATTTGTCCTTCATACTTTTTTAAGGGGCCACCTGTTTATAAAGTGTCAACGCCGACCCCGGTAATCAAAAAGAAACAAGACCTTCATTCCTGGGTTTCAGACCACCATTTTGGAGTCCCAATGCATTTATGGCAGGATGGCGGCTGGCAAAGTGTGTGTGTGAGGCATCATGTAATAACAGTGGCTCCGTGCTACCAGCCTGTGTTTCCTGCATGTGTGGGTTTTGATGTGGTTGCGAAGATGATAGGGCTCTGTCATTTCACCTGTGGGTCATCACAAGAAACACCCTTCACGCACGTATAACCATAAAGAAAACAGCTGGTGTCGGCTGATCCAATGCCTCTCTTCTGCTATAAAACGAGTTAGTTTTGCTGAGCATTAAAAAAATGTGATTAAAGATGAATAGGAGGCAAAGAAACTGTCACGTTTTTATTTCTGTTTGATTTAACACGTATGTTTATCCAAGTAAGAATACCAGCTGTGTCAAAGTTACAATCTCCATTTTGTTTGAGCATAAGTATTTGAACATTTGGCTCACAGGTGGTTCAAATGCATCAGGTGTTTCCTTTGATTGTTAAAACATCAAAAGAGCTGTGAATGTGTAGTTTTAGTTATACATGTTGCTTCTTATAATCCAACATGAAGACCAGTTAGGTGTCAATGAAAGAAAAGAAAGCCGTTAAAATGCTAAAAGAAAAGAGGAAGTTCTTATGAACCCTTGCAAAAAAGTTGAGCATAACCCAAACCTAATGATCTGACATTACTGTCCCAATACTTACGGAGGGCTTTGTATTTTAAGCACATCTGATCTACAATGACAACAATGGCTGCATTAATCTACAGGCTGATGTTTATATCATTTTAAATAAGGTTAGTATTAGGTCACATTAGCACTCACCATAGAACTGATCATAGACTATAGAATTATGAAGTTTATATGAGATTAAACACTTGTGTTTTCATTAGAATAAAATCTATTTCTCTGTTTCTGGCTGACAGTCGGTTTGGATCTTAATTTAGAAGGCATTCCCTGAGTCAGGTTTCAGTGTTATTTCTAAACTGTGTACCCTGAACTTCCATTGACAAAATGTAATCTCTGGCGTAGCTAGCTTTTTAATGGGATACGGCAAAATACTGACTCATGTTGTTAAGTAAATAAGCTATGGCTTTTGTTTTGGTACAGTAAACCACTGTTGTCTTGTTACTGCAAGCAACTGTTCAGTCAGATTTCTAGGACTTATAGTTGTGGGGTCCATTTTGTGGCTTTGCATTCAGTCCTGGCACAATGTCAACTTTTAATCCACCATTATTTCTCCTACAACATTGTCAAACAAAGATGAGGTAATCGACTTTCAATTATATTAGCCAAAATGCTTAATGGACTGTTTCGTTAATCCCTCGTACCAAACTCATTAAACCAGGCCCACCTAGAGTCTATCTGTTTCAAGTCTACCAGTGTGTGTGTGTGTGTGTAGAAGTCTCCTTATAACGCTAAAACATTGTTGGGTCTCCACACACAAGTGTACACACACACACACTGGCCTGGGTCCCCTCCAAGTTAAATCTACCGTGTTCAATCACAGAGCGTTGATGTACCCAGTAAATCCTCACACCTTACTTGTTTGTCTCTATATTTATTGCTATCTGAAGCCTGTTCGTAATGCGATAGTAGAAATGTGGACACGCATCGTCCACATTGGTGTATATTCACTTCTGGTTGGTAGGCAGAAATAGAAATATATTTCTTATTTACTTATAACCCCCAGGCAGCTGTCTTCTAGATTTGCTTTTTATAAAGTGACCCAGTCATCCTTTATGGTCAGGCATATTTCAGACTGCCTAAATTGGTTTTTGAATGCAAGAGGTTGAATTTTGTTTCTCACTTGCAGTTGTTAATTTATATGATAAAATATTAACTAGAGGCTGACCTTCGTGTAAGTTCAAATCTAGCATGACTTGGTTGTAGCCTCTTAACCTTTGCTCAATCTTTATTTTTGTAGCTCGGTTAAAACATTAGCAATTATCAAATTAAAACCAACAGTAACAGCTTCCCAACAAAGCATTATAGTACACTATTGTAAATGGCAGTTGAATGCAGCTAGAATAGCTAAAATAGTTACAACAACTTGTCACTTCCTGTGGCTGAGGTCAGAGCAACCAGGGTGTCAAATTCAACTTACGCGAAGTCTGTTGACAGAGTTAACAGGACATTTACTAGTGTAGCTAAATTATTAAGTACCACATTTGCCCTTATCTGTTGCACCTCTTGTGCAATTGATCACTAGAATAACACAAACCTTTAATAAAGGTCATTATCTGTTGACGTGATCGCTTAGCTAGTTTAGATGACATTGGACTCCCTGACTATGCTGGGTTGCCATCGTTGTTGCTGCAAGTTTACTATTTATTTAGACAAGAGGGTGAGATGGCACCTCGATTGGTTTCCAAACAATTTAGACGCAAGTGAAACCTTGACCAATGGGGGACTCCTAAAATAGCAAAGCAGTAGAGACAGTTATAGTCAATAAGAAGTTCCTGTCTCTTTCTTGTGCGTTGACCTTTTCTCTTTCACCTTCTCCTCCTATTTAGTCTTCACATCCCTAAAATATAGCTTTTATTAGTAGTAGCAGTTCAAACGAATGTACCTCCTTTTGGACATGTGGTGTCACTTTGTCAGGTGGCCCTATTTGTTGTTGCATAGGCAATGCTTTTACGACGGCTACCTGTTGGAGAGATCAGAGACAGTCTCAGCCAGGCTCAGTGTAAAACGCCACACGCACACATCAAGTGTTCACTTCCCTGAACTTGTGTCCACATCACAAAACCTTTGGGTGGGGTTGGCCAAACTTCCTGCTTGGGTTCCTTGACCTTCAGCGACCCGTCACGGTGCGAGCTAAGTGAAAAGGGCAAAGGTCAGCGGACCCTGATTATAGGTTATGCATTGGCCCGCAAAGACAGAGTGATGTGTACCCTGTCTGAGAAGAGAATGCTCACATTCTTCAGCCGGTCACAGAGACAAGTCCATGCAGAGGTTAAGGTGGAGTTGTCTTAACGCAACACTTCTACTGAAAAATCACATTTATGTGCACAATTTCTTGATGAATTCACATTGAATTCGCATTAGTATAATGTGTGCTAATGCTGGTGGATGGACTATTGAAATTAAAAGGGAACAACAATATGACTTGACAATTCCTTGAAACATTTTTTTGGCAAAATCATGTCTACACAGGCTATACATGTGTGCAAATGTCAAACTGCTTGTTTAAGTAATAATTATCCATTAAAAACCTAACGTAAACTAATTGGAACTTTAGACATAACTCAAATCCAAATCCTAAACTTAACCCTAAACTTAAACTGGTCCCAGTGCCTAACTAACCCTAAACCTAATTGGTAATGCTTAACCTAAATTCCAACCTTACCCTCAATCGGAAGCGTTTCCTTACACAAAATAAATAGGGACAGGAAAAAGTCAAGATTTGTTTTAATGATTCCAATTTAAACATAGTTTGGGGAATTTTTTTAATTGGCCGTTTGAAGTGTTCAGGCTTGATAGGCCTTGAACATGTCCCACCAAAGCTATTCCATTTTCGACAGCAACCAGCTGCTTGCCAACTCCGGCAATAGGCACAGTAGTTAACCCCCGTTTAAACTTCTAATGCTTCAATATAATTATATGAACCCCTACAGCCCAAAGGAAAACAGTTGGCAGAGCAATGCATTAAAGTAACAAAGCGATATGTTTTATATGCTACTATAATTGGTAATGGTGTTCACACCTCTCTGTAGTTTATTTTGTCTAAATAGTTTCTTGTAGGGTTATTAAACACAGTTTTCCACTCAATTCTGCGGTTGCATCTATATGGTCCTTGAGCAGGTCGCTAAGGAGACATGTCAGACAAATATAAGACAATAAAGGACAGTCCGTCAATCAAGAAAACACCTATTGTCCTTCACCCAAACACCATCGGCTCGAGTTTCGCCCAGTCAGAAACATATTTGTCGGGAGGGTGAATCCAGTCAAACTTCTTTAGTGGTCACCGTAACTAATGTCAGGCTTTGTTTACGGAAGAGATGCTCCCCGGGGAAGTGGGATTATCCAGATAAACTCAGTGGAACGGAGGTTACCCGCCAAACGCTGGGATTAGGGCAGAAGCCGGTCCTCTTTACTTGTATAGGGATCCCCTGGAGATGTTATTTCCACACTGTGAAGACACACATTTACTAGTACTTTCAACCCCGTTGCTACAACGACAGATGATGTCTACGAATGGGTTTCCCGAAATCGTTTCCAGAGAGCATCACTGTTTGACAGAACGCAATGACTGTCTGATAACGTGTTGAGTTTGAATGGCTTTGTCAGTTTATTTCTGTGTCGATTTAAGAATTGTGGAAATTACATTTGCTTTTCGGAGGCCTTGACGCCACGAAACGTCTCCGTGTTAAAGAATTCCCATTATTTAGTCCCCATAGAAGCAATTACAGTGACCTTTTTCGGAAAGTGTCTCCATCCGCCATTCGACATTTTAGCATTCCTGCCCATTCCTTACGGCTGTACTTCTCAAGGGGCCCAGTGGGGCCCCTGAGATCAGAGACTCGGTGAAAGACGGACATTCACCTGCTGGCATGGCCTCAGGCGTCCGCTCTAACATTCCTGGCCCCCTACACTGACGAGTCGCACCATGGCTTTAATACGCCCATGTCTTTCAGTGTGCTAGTCATCGCAGCTAGGGAACTTTTCTCGCACTCCCCAGGTGTACAAGCTGCTTTGGTTACTGAATGTGACACAGTGGCTAACGTTGATATACCTTGATACTGTATAAGTGACTTAGCAAAGAGGCAGGACATTTCGGATGCTTTGCATGTGGTTTGTGGTGAGGGAATATTTTTTTTGTATTATATAAGTACTTCATGAACACTCACTCACAGCCACGTCATTAGGTACACCTTTTTCGCCTGCTCGTTATACAAATATCTAATCAACCAATGACGTGGCAGCAAACCAATGCATTAAAGCGGGTAGACATGGTCAAAAAGATCTGCTTAAGTTTAAACAAGCATCCGAATAGGGCAGATGGGTGATTTAAGTGAATTTGACTGTGGCATGGTAGTTGGTGCCGGGAAAGTGCTGGAGTGCTGAAATACTGGGACATTCCCACGCAACCATCGCTTGGGTTTACAGAGAATGGTCCGAAAAAGAAATTATGGATATGCAGGCGACAGATCTGTGGAATGTGTCAGCACCTTGTTGAATCTATTCCACAAAGAATTAAGGCAGTTCTGAAAGCAAAAGGGGGGTCCGAACCGGTACATGCAAGGTACAGCCCGGTACTAGCAAGAGATACATAATGAAGTGGCCAGTAGGTTGTGTTAGTGGCCTGGTTCATCATGGCTGCTGGTTCATCTGGTTTTACTGTGTAGTAAATAGAGAGCCAATTGCTACATCCCCTTGACCTAATAGGCAGTATGTGCCATTACACCACTTCTACATTTAACCTCTCAGTTGTAAATCTGTTAGATTTAAGAGCTCTCTCTTCAGTCAAGGTTACTGGCCTACAGTCGTAGATAACTATTTACGAAGTGTTTCCGGACATATTGTCGTGGTAACGTATTCTGACAAACTCAGAATGTGATTTTTTTCACCATTCAATAATACATTGGATTCTAATCTACTATGCATAATGATTGCATGGAACATTAGACAAAAGTCAATGGAGATGAACGTTCACGGTCATTGATGAGTGGGGCTCGGTCTGCTTTACTGCGCACCCTAAAAATGTGAAAGAGACCTGCACTTGAAGGTGGCCGACTAGCTGGTCACAGGTTAGACGTAGTTGCATTTTCCTCTGAATCACTAAATCCCCAGTGGAATGTCTAGTCTTTCAGAAACTCTAGTTTTTCATTCACTATAGTACCTTCCTAACTGACAACCACTCCCCGGTCCACACAGATCCCTATCTGTTCCAATACGGCTCACCTTGAGGTCTTAGCTTAGCCGCTTCACAGAACCTTGTGAAGGCTCACCTGTACTGCGATATGGGCTCAGGCTGGTAGTAATTACATAAGCTGGTGCCTGCAACCTTAACTGAATGAATCTGAGCTTAGATAAAAGGCTACACAAGACAACCACACATGCTTCTTCCAGTGGTGTGTTCCCTTCTAGATCAAAGACAGCTTCTTCAGGTTCAGATGAAGTTAACTTAGCCCTACAGTGGGCTCAAGACAATTCCCCAAAAAATTAAGTTGGGAAAGATATCCCATCATCTAGTGAAAATGTGCCAAAAACATGTAACAAGTACACTGTAACATTTTACCTCAGCAGAAGGAATAACACTGCACCCTTGTGGCCCCAGGGGCAGAATTGTAATGCTATACTTGTAAAATAATGTTTTTTGTTTGTAACTAAAACGAGCTCTCATCCAGCCAAATTAGACTTTTACATGTCTGTTAGCCTCCAGCCCCTGTGACATAAATCACCAGCTGTCAGCATGATAATCTATCCGTAACTTCATGCTCCTCCACTAGGGGCATACTTTATTATGAATAAACACGTAAAAACACAATATTGGCATTAGATATCTGCACCATCTTAGGCCGCATGTTCACTAGGGGAACACCTAAGGCCGAGGTGTCAACCGGTTCCTAGGAGAGCCAGATGTCTGCATGTTTTTGCTCACACCTTGTACTTGATTGATTTGTGAAGTCATTAATTGGTTAGGTTCTACCCACACCTGGTTGTGTAGGTCTGAAAAAAAATAATTAACCGGCACACACTAGGCCCTCCGTGGAATCGGTTTGACACCTCTGCCCTCTGGTATTTATGGGCTGTCCCCTTGGGCAAATGCTTATCGACATTAGCGTTTTGTTTCAGTGGGATATGATGCATCTAAAGGGTTAGAATAATAACATATGTGTAGGTGTCTATATGTGTAGGTGTCTCGATCTGACAGAGAATTTTAAGAACCACATAGACAGCTTTTGTAGTTGAAATTGAATTTTAGTTCCACGATTAGGTGCACCTGGGGGGGGGGGCATGTGACCATTTGAGAAATCGCTAAAAGGGTTGTAAATCACCTCAGTTGAGATTTACTTAAGTATTATTTCCCTCAAACAGATGTTTAAGCGTCGGTATGAAAGGTCATGACAGGGTCCACTCAAACAAAGGCAAAGCAGAAGTCACAGCAGATGATAACAGGTGTGGTGAGGTACGAGAATGCATCTTAGAAGAGGACACAACTTCCCAGGGAACCAGCGTTGATTGGATGTAGATTTTAAAAAACACAGAGGAGAAAGTAATATAAGCTTAAAGAAAAGTCAATCAGCAATAAAAAAAATTTTTGCTAAGTGTTCGGGTTGGGTTTAGTATATTTTCAGCTGAATTGTTTCCATACATGTTTTTCTACTTCAATAATAAATAAAATGCAGTGTTTAAGTAACTTCTGTTTTTTGTGTTTTTCAGACTGAAGAGAAAACATGAAGTTAAAGGTCAATACATTTGATATAATGGGAAAAAGCCAGCTGCTTGGAATAGATTTTTGCTCTTTTTAAAATAAGCCATTTGATTACCTTTTAATTAACCCTTGGTTAATTTTCATTATTGTATTTTTCACAGAATAAAGCTACAGAATGGATTAATTTAAAGTAATCACGTGTACCCTAGTCATTAGGTATACAAGTTGTTTGTTTATAGACAAATGTATGGATGATGTATTTTGTAAAGAGTAGCTTTGTCAGAATGGGTTTGTCGTTATACTATACTCAAAATATTGGTTACAGTGCGTTTGTGTGATTATGTGTACAGTGCAACATGAAACAGTGAACAGCTTTGATTCCAAGATCAATTTAAAGACAATTTATTTTTAAAGCTTTATGCAAATTCTTTACAATTACCCTCAAGGTATTTAGGAAAACCTGCAATGCTTTCATAATGCTGTTTTGTCATATTTTGTTTTGCGTGTTCTTTTATTGTAAAACGGTTAATTTTCCAGAGAAGTTGCCAATGTCGTAAATGTGTCACAAGATGTGGTGTGGTGTTAGGTAATCTACATCCGTTCTTTGACGAAGGTTATCTCAATATTGGTAAACTTCCCCTAGTGTGACCTTTGCCGGGAAGATAATGTGACCCTAAAGATAGAAGTTAACATACAGTATCCAAAGTGATTCCTGGTGCCCGGTGCGGAAGGACTCCCTTTATTGAAAACCCAGGCACTGGAGAAAAGCAGTGTTGGTTCTCGAAGCGAAACTGGTACCATGTCACAGTCTAATTATAAAGGACAGAAAGAGGACAGCTGAGAAATGTGGTGGAATGACAAAATAAGGTTCCTTGTAATGTATTGTGAAATGTAGATTATTGTCAAGCGATGCCTTCTTTCATACAGCAGGTAGAATTTTGAAACAAAGCTTAAGGCCTATGTTAAAACAACTATATTGTTTCTATTTCTGGAACAAATGTTTTTGTGTTGTTTTGTTGCACACAATATCAAATAAATCTGTCAGAAAACATGTGTGGCATATAGCCGTGTTATTTTCGGACAACATTTCCTCACAGGCTGTATTAAACAACATCATTTTTGCACACCATTTGAAATGGCTCTCCCAGTGACCAATTCTCAAACATGTCATTCCCTCTCCTGCTGACAGGCCAACTGTCCAGCATCCGTTTCTCTGGTCCAGCAAGACATGTTATGGTAAGTGCAGCAGGGCTACAGGTGCAAACCCATTTGCTTCTAAGTGACTGTGTTGGAATAGAGGAATTCCCTGACACTGTGCCACACACATTCCTTGGCCGGCGCAGAGCAGCACCCCCGTCTCGAGTCTCTAGGTGGGCTCTTTTGGCCAGGCCGCCGTTCACTAGCTCCCTCGTTATCGCTGCTAATTGAGTTAAGATTTGGAACATGGACTGACAATGAAGATCATACTGCGCTGCGTCTGAACTCCTTCGGCCTTGCGTGACGTCTCGAACATTTCGAGGTGAGCGGTTAATCCCTGACAGTGTGCAGTCCGTCGCACTCGATTCACGTCCATAAATGACTACGGCAGTCCGGGGACCTCAGCAGGCTCTATATGAAGCTTGTCTCCAGGGCTTCGGTCCTGTTCTGCTCGGTGACACCAGGCACACCAGCATCAAATGGAACCGGATGGGTGTCTTTTTAATCCACCATTAAACACAAATGCTGTGTCGGGCCTCGCGGAGAAGCAGTGACGGCAGGAGAATCATGCAGACCTGACCGCAGTAATGGGGGCCTTGAGCCAATGTGCCAAGTGAGGCAGAATACAATACCAACCTTCTCCTCACAGCCCCTCCCTGAACCGGACCCAAATAAACTAGGGGGCTTCTTGGTATCTCCTATTTTTATGCAGTATATATTTACAAGTGATCCGGATGACTGGGCCGCTAGCTTCAGGGCGTGAAAGCAAAAGGAGAAAGCCCTGGTGGTGATGGGTGATGTTTTTGTCGGGTCAGAAGTGTGCACCTCTGTCCTTTTGATCAACATTTTTAGGGACACTACGTCAGCACCAAGAAAACAGTCCTCTCCAACTGCAATGTCCTATTTTCCCTTCCTGCGTTCCATTCGTTATTGCCTCAGGTGTCAGTTCAAAATGCCCAACAATTGAAATCATACAGGTGCTGAACATTTGCAATTTGCTTTTCATCAGTTTGGACAAGCTTGCTCACGAGGGTGACCTTAGGTAGGTCTCGTACGACAAGTTACTAGTGTTTCGACACGACAATCTGTTGTCAGTTAGCACAGGTGCTTTAAAGGAGCATGGCTTGGTGAGCGCTGAGTGCCCTATTAAAAGAATGGCATGTCCTCCATCAGTAATGTCACTCCCCCTGTTCACTGTTCCTCACTACTGACAGACAGACAGTGATATATACGTCCATTACGGTTCTCTGCGCAGCTGGACTTTCATCACCACCAAAATGTGTAGGATGTATAGGCTATGAGATTTTGAAGGGAGATACACTGAGAATGCTCGGACACAAGGTGTGAACGTGCGCTGTGACAGATACGTACAAACAGCATGAAAGATAATGTGCTGTTTCAACATACTGAGCAGTGTTGTGAGTTTACAGACAAGTATAACGCAAGTATAACTATTACATTGAACGTGACAGACAATGTTGGTATAAAAATGTAAAGAAGGGAACAAGAAAATTGCATTTGTTGCTGAAAGAAACGTGCAACATACACTGTTTTCCCAGAAAGCACGACTCACATGAATCACTCGGGCATCTAGTTCAATTTGACTTTGGTGAAACAAACAACAGACTGCAAAGTCAAGCCCGCTCTAGACAGTAGGAATTCCAGATGAGTTCTTGGCAGAAAACAAGGAGATTTGAGGATACTCATCGGCTTTGTTCTCCATCCATCATGGGTCATAAATAGGCTGTCAGCGTGTGAAGTCCCAGAACGGGCAGGTGAGACCAAATACCCTGGCTTCGGCCCATCCTCTCTCTGTTTACCCAAGGCCAACAACATGGCCTAAATGGGACAGGAACCTAATACAACAAGCCCAGTACAACCAAGCTAATTAGTCAACTTTGACAACAAAGATTGTTACCATACTGTGACTCAACAGCTTGGCTAATACAAGGCTAACAATGTATACTGCAATAGCAACGGCAACCATTTGGCAGCTAACGCAAGCATTTTCTACCTGACAATTAACCAACATAAAAATTTTGTGGTGCAAAATAAAATATTGGAGCACAGCTTAAGCCATGCGAAATTCGATCCAGGTTGGAGCAAAACCCAAATTGCTTTTTAAACCATCCGCAAATAATAACTACTAGACCTATAACTGTAGGTCTTATTTAAGGGATGTAATAAAAGGGCCAAGATTGAGAATGCATGGCATGCTGGGTATTATGCACACGTTAAGGGACTTTTGGCATTGGGGTTGGGCGTTGCTAAGAGCCTGGCTGTGTTGTCCAAAACGCGTTACCATCTCCCAATAAAAAATAGCCTACAGGCATTTATACCATCGTTATAGAAGGTATGAAGTTCAGCTGCCCACCCAGAACGTATCCATGCATTGTCCAGTAGGCCCTTTATAAATATACTCTGTCCTCCACTCTGATATAAAAGATTTATTTCCAGGGCTGCCTATCCAGATCTAAATATTCTTCACACATTTTGCCAAAAAGGAATTCCGTGGGAGTTGGGAGTCTTAATAATTCAAACGTCTTGGACGGAGGTCTGCCCGGAAGGCGGAAATTTATGTTATTGGCTGACTGAAGAGGGTGGTGCTTACATTCCAACTTTCAAATCCCTTCATTTAAAAAGGTCAATGTAAGGGCTACAGTTAACGTTGAGGGAAGGCACCAGCACTAACCTTGGTCAAATGTCAACTTAGAACAGAGGAGTCAAACCGGTTCCATAGAGAGCCGAGAGTCTGCAGGTTTTTTCTCTCACCTTGTACCCAATTGATTATTTAGATCACTAATTGGTTAGGTTCTGTTTTCACCTGTTAGTTTAAGTCTGAACTGTGGAATCAGTTTGACACCTCTGACTTCTCTACGCATCATGAGCAATCTACTTTAAATGCAAGCTCGGCTAACTCAATGAAGTCAAACTATTAGAATGATTTCTGTCATCAAATCAACCCCCAAGATATGTTGAAGTAAAATTTTAATTTGATTTAGTGACAGAACAGCTAAAATAGCAGTCAAAATGGGCAAATTAATACGTCAGGCCAATTTTACCTTCACTTGTGGTACATACAACAGCACTAATCATGATAAAAAAGAAAATGAATTACTTTGTTCAAACTTCTGACTCGAGGTGCCATAGTAATAACAAAAACATGGATATTACTTCAAACACAGTCACCAAGTATTTTTACTTCTTTAATATGATGTTGCTCCCATATCAATTCTCAAACTCGCTTAATTCCTCTCCGTGCCACGATGTATCACCTAGGCAACCCAGCGATCCCTCGCTCGTGCTGTCATCCAATCATAGTTGAGAACGCAAAATTGGAACAGAAATGTTGAACAGTAGCGTGGGATGGAAGACCTTGTTACTTTCTTAGATGCCCAAATTGGGGGGCCCATCATGGGATGAGGGGAGAAGGGGTCCACAAGGGGGTTTCCAACCGTTGCACTGGTTTAAATCTGATGCCAGTGACAGCCCACCACAAAAGATATATCTGGACTTTATAGGAATCATTTATAGGAAAGGTTATCCAGTGCTATTATAAATACATCCGGACCGTGGTCTCTCTTGAGTTCAGTAGGTTTGAATCCTATTCATATTTTCCACTTGAAGTTGTTTGTGTGGTAAAATATTGTAAAATAAAATAATTTTTTCATTGCACAGTACTTGCTATGATGTCGTAAATCATATAACAGCAGCTTTCAATGATGAGTGGTAAGACAAAAGTGAGTAAACTATAAATTCCTTTTAGTAATGTGAATTGTCTCACACGAGCCGCACTGCCAATATGAACTACAGATAAAGTGCACCAAAGCGAATTACAGTAGGTGATAATGAACAATTTAGAAATGTATAAAACACATACGAAACCAGTAAAAACCAATATTCAATACATACACCACAACTCAGTGCAATGCAAAGTGTGTGAGTAGTAAGTATAATTATTTGACTTCACTTCCTTTTCACAATTCAATGGATGAGGCTAACATACGTGGGTCTTTAATACTGTGTGCCAAATGTATGAACTGCACTGACCTCTCCATCGATTTCTGCATTGCAACCTTCCACAGCATCACTGTCCATCATCCCGGTCTGTCTCTCTACTCCCTGTGTAAAGCAAAGTTGCAAATTATGTTTTTATTTTCATGAGAATCATATTTGTTTTAAACTTCAGTGCAGTCATTTAATGTACTAATTAAATCGATCAAACATAGTAGGCACTGCTGAGTTTTCTTCCCTAGAACAGCTTAAACCAGACACGTCAAATACCTGGGCTATAGAGTTAGGGGAGTTTATCTTGGCCTGCCTATATACTTTTTGTATTTTATATAGCTGGCCAGATTAGTAGTTAGCCAGGACATTTACTCTCACCTTCCTGCTGTGGTACATGGTGACAGCCAGCGGCTAACGCAGAAGAGTAGCTACCTAGCGACGTAACCCGAGCTAATATTGCTTTAAACTATAACGGTGTCAGTCTAGCTATAACAGCTAACTAGCCAACCAGCTGACTGAAATGTCATAAACTAATTTATATACAACTTTAGCAACTTCGTGTTTCTGCAACAGACGAGGGAGTTGACGGACGTTTGAACAGTTCATTATCGTGTCGGGTATCTCTGTCGGCAGCGTTTAAACAAGCTAGTTGCCAGCGGTGTTTAGAAATAATTTATTAACGGTCGCCGCGCGCTGAGGTTGTTTGAAGTCAGTTGGAGACGTCGCACGCGGCGGTTGAATGACGTTTGTTGTTGGATGGATGCACTGCTAGCGTCGCGAGCGTGCGTGCTTGCGTGCGTAAGCGAGCGTAACTCAGGGACACACTTGACACGTTTGTTGCCGGGTAACTACGTTGACAACGTAAACAGTTTGCAAACGGTGCTTAAATTAAAGGGTGAGTCAACGTTATTTCGCAAATAATAATGTGCGTAAATTGAGTTTGGGTGCGTCCCTGCTCTAATGTGAAATATTTTTGGCTTACAGTAAATGGATTAGACTGTCCAGGTCCCTCCAGTATTGTGTATGGTGTAATGGTTTTGTGTTGGGGGGGGCAGTGTTACAAGGAAAATGTCACCCCACCTGTCCTACCAAGCCAGCTGGGTGGTTGCTAGTGTGTGAACAAGGAGAGTTGGTGCCAGGTTGTCCCAAAGACTTGACCCCAAAGGTCACAGACCCCGAGAACGGATCATAAACCTCCTCGTGAGCAGAACACACAAGTTACATTGACCTCGTTGACTATTTCATTCTATGATTCTGTATGCCTGCTGCCATTTTGTTTCGCCCATGTCAGACGTTGCCAGCACTGTTAAGTTGGAATGAACAGGCTGATTATGCATTTCGCAGATAGTCGCAGACAATCCTCCAGTACTGACACTCATTCCTATATCCCAGTGATGAATCGTGTAGTTCAACACTGGCTCTAGTTACAAAAAAAACTCTCTTTCTTAACATTGCTGTAGAATGATACGATGTATTTACTCTGCTTGGGTTTGGGTTTCTCCTGCTTCAGCCTTGAATGCTTTGTCTGAGAATATTCTAATCGATTTAAGAAGTTAACATATTCCTATTTTATCTTTTGTTACATTAGATGATAAACACATAATGATTTGGAATCTCTCACCCCAAACCATCTACTTCAGCTAAAGGCTAAAGCAATTATGCCACCAGGACTTTTTGAAAAGAGTGATCTCTACTCAAGGAGAAGATGGAGACAAACACAATATCTAGCAGATCTATTCTGGAAGCGATGGACAAGGGAGTATCTTCCTATGATGCAGCAAAGAAGTAAGTGGAACCAGACAAGGCGGAATTTCCAGCCGGAAGACCTGGTTCTTATCGTGGACAACACAGCACCGAGGAATTCATGGCTCATGGGCCGTGTTATTAAGACTTTCCCAGACTCCAAAGGGCTGGTTAGAAGTGTGTTAGTGAAGACCAGGACTAACATCCTCCAGAGACCAATCGATAGACTCTGTCTGCTCATGGGGGCAGTAGACTGAACTGGACCTCATAGACTACTACGAACTCTGAAATGAAAAGATATAGGCATAATATTCTTGTGTTAAAAAAGATAACATTTTGTGTATTTCAAAAGTGAATATTGGGCCCAAGATACGAGAGTCCATGTATTATTTCTGTTTCGATACAATTACTGTTTCATAGCTCCATTGAATTTTGTTGGTATAATTGTTTTGCTAAAGCGTCAACAATTAGGGGCCGGAGTGTTGGAGCCAGATTGTATGCATTTGTATTTCTTAGTTTATTACAAGCAAAAATAAGAGTTATTATAATTTGTAGCAATATTTGTGTTTCTATTTTTGTTCTTAATTTGATGAACCTTGGGACTGGAGTTACGGGGAATAGTAGCCGGAATACGGCGACCCCCCCCCGCCTGGGTAGACTTATGACGTCACCTTATCAGGTTAATGAAGTGATGAAATACAGCTGTGGGTTTTTGGATATGCAGAGGAGAGAGGTGGATGGAGAAACAGTTTTAGTAACGTAGAGTTTTGCACATCCTGGTATGTTATCATTTATCATTTAAAAGAGTCAACCACGGAGAAATCAATACAATAAACCACCAAACATTAGACTCAATGGATCTCCGCGAGTGCTTATTTCACCCTACGAGTCACTATACAATCCACCTACCAACAGCGGCTAATGATATTGGAGGAGGAAAGAAGCCGCTGAAACAGGTTTAACTATGAGGCTGTGTGGAATCGAAAACCAGCAGAATGCTGGGTCCCCGGGGCGGTGTTGTGAACCCCTAATACCAACGTTATAAAACGGCATATCCTCTCATGCATCGAAAAATAGAATAGAAACTTGTTCTGTCCCAAAGATGGGAGGAGTTCTGATCTGGAGATCGCTAGATCCCCACGAAACAGGTATAGAGTTTAAGGTGTGGAATAGGAGATATGTTACTGACTTTGGTTTTGGTCATACTCTAGTAGCCCGTCTGTCAGGCCGTGGGTCATTAGCGTTGGACCTTGCACTTCTGAAAGAGCCCATTATTAGTGGGAAGAACTCTGAAATTACAACGGTGGTCGCTGCTGATATATATCGAGGCACGGCGCTAACTTCAAAGTGGCCTCAAAATCAAAACAGCAGCATTAGTGTTCCACCTTATGGCAAATAATATTTGATCATGTTGTTAAATGCCTATCGTATTTGTTCGAGCATAATTGCTTGAGGAGAACTTGAATTATGTAGTATGGAGATGCTGTATTGTGTTACTAATTCGTATTTAAATGCTGTAAAGAGGTCCAACGTACGATATAAACAAGGAACTAATGTAGAGAAACAAACAACATGTTGTTATTGGTAGTAAGGGTTAGGCAGTTTGTTGGGGGATAAAGGAAGACGGGTGACACAGTGTAGGGTAAGAGTAGGGGTGGGTGGGGTGTCAGGAAGGAGGTGGAGCTCGGAGAGGACAGGCAGGGGAGCTTGGGGGGCCTGTCCAATGTGCTTTCTTAAATTAGCTGTTGGGGGTAGGAGGCATTTTCTCTGAGCTACCGGAGGGAGGAGTCTGGGCGAAGGGGGGCTGTCACCATTTGCAGTTTCAGTATTACCTGCAGAGCCCCAAAGGATCAGCTACACTTGTCCTGTGTGAGTGTGTGTGTGTGGACAGTGAGGGTGTGCAAGATAGTGTGAGCAGAGGGAGGGGAGAGAAAGAAAGAGACCAAATCTTCACCTATTCAGCTACAAGAGCGGGGTTTCCTTTTCCTGAACTTTTTTTCTGGGGAAATTTTCTTTTCAAGACATTTCTGCTGAGTTATAGAAAAAGTTGCTGGGCAACTGGCAGCAGATATGGCTGGTTGTCTGCAATTGAGACATTGTAAAGGGCATATGGGTTTGTTAAAATGCTTCTTTGTGTTTTTCACTTTGGACTTATGCTTTTTCTCTGTGGACGCGGAGCCACACCATTTTGACCCGGGTTTTGTCTATCGTCAACGACAAGGACCTAATGCTGACAGCATCATTGTAGCCAATAATGGCCTCCGTGTTCCCTTCGGAAGGTCAGTTTACCTAGACCCTGTCAATGACCTGGTCACCGAGGTGCGTCCCGGAGACCGGTGCTCCATCACAGTCCTGGAGAACGACCCGTTGGCCCAGAACCCTGGAACGCTCAGCCCTAAGAAGTTTTCCTGTTCATTTGGCGGTGAGGAGGTGAAATATACTCATTTTGGTTCCCGTAGCCCCAGTAAGGACAGGGTGAAGTTACAGCTGCGCTACGACTCCCAGACCGACACGGTGGTCATCCCCTTCATGCTGGAGGTTGAGGTGGTCTTCCAGCAGCTGGAGATCCTCACCAGGAACATGCCTCTGGCTGTAGACAAGCTCAACGGCAACAGCAACCCAATGGACAAAAAGGGCCTGGAATTTTCCTTTGAAGACGGCGTCACTCAGTGCAAAGTCGCCACGCTGGTCGGCGCCGGCGGCCTCCCCAGGTACGGCACCCTTTTGAACAATTACACCAATGGCCAGATGATGGACTGTGATGAGTTCCTTAAGCAAGGCATTCGCTACAAGCACACATCCACCACCAATTCCCCAAACAGAGACTATATCCCGATGTTAGTCGAGATGCAGGATAATGAGGGAAATGTCATCATGCAGGAGCATTTTCAGATTATGGTTAGAATCAAAGAGGGCACGGAGAACACGCCTCCGAAGCCTAGCTTTGTGGCTATGATGATGATGGAGATTGATCAGTTCGTGATGACAGCCATCACGAGTGACATGCTGGCCGCTGAGGACGTTGAATCTGATCCAGACGATTTAATCTTTAACATCACGTCCCCACTAGGCCATCAGCAGGGTTACATAATCAGCACAGATGATCAGAATCTACCCATAACCTCATTCTATCAGAGAGACATTAGAGATTTGAAGATCGCCTATAAGCCTCCATCAGAGGATTCGGAAGAAGAGAGGATTTTCCAGCTTGAGTTTGAAATTGTAGACACAGAGGGCGCCGTCTCTGACACCTTTGCCTTTATGATTGTGGTGAAGCCAATGAATACCTTGGCTCCCGTAGCGACTAAGAACACAGGACAGCTTTTGTTTGAGGGCCAGTCTAGATCTCTCTCCAGCTCTCAGAACCTAGAGATCAGTGATGAAGATAACCTTGATGATGTGAAAATCACAGTGGTGAACGGCTTAAAGCACGGCGAGCTGACAGTGCTCGGCTCGCGGAGGAAATTCTTCACACCTGCCGATTTAGATAGCGGTATCGTGGTGTACCAACACGACGGCAGCGACACCTACAGTGACAACATCATTTTCAGAATGACTGATGGCAGCAATGAAGTTGAGTTTTTGTTTCCCATCACCATAGCTCCCACTGACGACGAACCCCCTATTATCAATGCGAACACCGGCCTGGTGCTTTTTAAGAATGAAATCATGCAAATTTCCCCCTTTATTCTGAGTGCCACAGATATAGACTCAGAGGACTCCACCATTAAATTCATACTTGAGGTCCCTTACTCCACTGTAGGGGTGCTTCTCCTCAGACAAGTCGAGCCTCCGGCCAACCCTTCTCTCTGGAAGTTTAGTGAGACAGATGAGATGTTTGAACGAGTGGTGACTGAGTGGTTCCAGCAGGACATTCTGGATGGGAAACTCTTCTATCGCCACATCGGGCCTCACAGCACCACCACTGTGATGGATCATTTTGTGTTCCGTGTCCAAGACGACAAGGACCCACCCAACCAGTCGGGTGGGCATAGCTTCACCATAAAAATTCACCCAGTGGATGATCTTCCTCCAGAGCTGTACCCAGGGACCACGCTTCACATGACAGTTCAAGAGTACGAGCTGACCCACTTCAAGAAATTGTTTTTGCGTTACACCGATCTGGACTCTGATGACAGAGATCTGAAATACACCATCACCAAGCCCCCCACTGACACAGATGAGAACAACCCCATTGTTGTTGGTTATATTACTTTAACAGACACCCCTGACACAGAGGTCATTGAGTTCACACAGGCCCAGGTCAACCACCA
This sequence comes from Dallia pectoralis, assembly GCA_029465975.1. Lineage (NCBI taxonomy): Eukaryota > Metazoa > Chordata > Actinopteri > Esociformes > Umbridae > Dallia > Dallia pectoralis. The sequence continues at coordinate 6,140,115 of CM055742.1, forward strand.
CAAAGTTGCCTATAAACCCCCGGACCTGGAACTGGGAATAACTCCAAAAGTCCTTCAGTTCACATTCACTGTTGAGGACACTGCTGGAAATTCTGCTGATGGACTATTCACTATTTTCCTACAGCCAGTTGACAACAAACCCCCCTTTATTACCAACGCTGGTTTCACTTGTCAGGAAGGAAATGCCTACATCATAACAAAGAAAGAGCTTGATGCCACCGACAAGGACACGGAAGATGAAAATATCATATTCACCGTGGTCCAGGTTCCCCGCTACGGGCATTTGCAGTATTTAGGAATCGACATGTCGAACAGTGAGACGTTCATCCTTGAGGACATAGAAAATAGCCGTCTGGCCTACATTCATAGCGGGGAAGAATCCCTCAGTGACATTATAAAGTTGGATGTCAGCGACGGCTTCCACAACGTGCCCATCATTATCAAGATCACCATTAACCCTGTTGATGACGAGACTCCCACTATCATGCTCCCCGCTGGCCTCCTTGGTGCCTCCATCGACGTCCTGGAAAATGGAGCGACGGAAATCACCAGCAACGTCATCCAGGGACGCGACGAAGACACTGACGACCTAATGCTGACCTTCATCGTTGAGGAGCCTCCCAGGCTTGGCGAGATCCTGGTGAATGGCGCCTCCTCCGAGAGGTTCACCCAACAGGACATCATCAACGGCCTGGTGGTGTATGCTCATACCAGTGGTGAGATCGGGTCCTTCAGAGAGCACGACTCCTTTAACCTCACCATCTCGGACATGTCAGATGAATGGGTCGTCGGGGGCAACAAGGTCCAGGGTGTCCGGGTGGTTGTCACTATCCTGCCCGTCGACAGCATCCCGCCTATTGTCAATGTCGGGGAGCAGTTTGTCGTGATTGAAGGGGAGAAGAATGTCATCACTCTGGACCAGGTTCAGGCTGAGGACATGGACACAGACAGTGATGACATCCTATGCACTATCATCGTCCATCCAACATCGGGGTATGTGGAGAATATCTCACCAGCGCCAGGTTCGGAGAAATCCAGAGCAGGCACCGCCATCACCGCCTTTAGCTTCAAAGACGTTTCCATTGGCCATATCTACTACGTCCAGAGCATCCACAAAGGGGTGGAGCCCGTGGAGGACCGGTTCACTTTCCGTTGCTCCGATGGCATTAACTTTTCTGAGCGCCACTTCTTCCCCATTGTCATTGTCCCTGCCAATGATGAAAAACCAGAGATCTTTATCCGTGAGTTTGTTGTGATGGAAGGCATGAGTCTTGTCATCGACACTCCAATCCTAAACGCAGCAGATGCGGACATTCCAGGAGACGATCTGGAGTTTGAGATCATTAAGAACCCCATGCATGGCAAAATAGTGCAGCAGCTTACTTCTGGCACAGTCCCTGTTGTCAAGTTCACTCTGGAACAGATCAAGGAGGCCTCCAACGTTGTTTACGAACATGACGATTCAGAGACAAAAGAGGACAGCTTTAAAGTCAGGCTCACAGACGGAAAACACACAGTTGAGGCGGAGATTCTAATTATGGTGATACCTGTTGATGATGAGACTCCACGGATGGCCATCAATGACGGACTAGAGGTAGATATTGGAGAAACCAAAATAATTAATAACAGGGTCTTGAAGGCTACAGATCTGGATTCAGAAGACAAAGGGCTAGTCTACATTATACGCTATGGCCCAACTCAAGGCTATCTTCAACGAATCACCAAGTTTGGACATGTTGTGGGCAACGTTACCCTAAACATGAACTTCACCCAGGACGAAGTCGACAAAAACCTGATTCAGTACGTGCACACTGGCCAGGAGGGGGTTCGCGACCTGTTAAAGTTTGACGTTAGCGATGGCATCAATCCCCTAATCGACCGTTACTTTTACATCAACATTGGAAGCATTGATATGGTGTTCCCTGATGTCATCAATAAAGGTGTGACCCTGAGAGAAGGTGGCAAAGTGACCCTCACCACTGACCTGCTCAGCACCACTGACATCAACAGCCCTGATGAGTTCCTGAGCTTTAGCATCACACGTGCCCCTAGCAGAGGCCACCTCGAATGCACTGACCTCCCAGGTGTACCCATCTCTACCTTCACCCAGCTTCAGCTGGCCGGCAACAAAATATACTACATCCACACCTCCGACGACGAGATGAAGATGGACAGCTTTGAGTTTGAGGTGACGGATGGCTACAACCCTGTCTTCCGCACCTTCAGAGTGTCCATCACGGATGTGGACAACAAGAAACCTGTTCTGACTGTCCACAAGTTGCTCTTGGGAGAAGGTGAGAACAAGCTGATCACCCCGTTCGAATTAACCGTGGAGGACCGTGACACACCGGACAACCTGCTGCGCTTTGTGGTCACCCAGGTACCAGTCCATGGTCAGTTGCTGTTCAACGGCACCCAGACGATAAACACCTTCACCAAGCAGGACCTGAACGAGAACCTCATCACCTACAAGCACGACGGCACCGAGACCAACGAGGACAGCTTCTCGTTTACAGTCACTGACGGCACGCACAACGACTTCTACGTCTTCCCCGACACCGTGTATGAGACGCGCAAGCCTCAGATGATAACCATTCACATCAGCACCGTGGACAACGGGGTCCCCCAGATTGTGGTCAATAAGGCCGCCCCCTCCCTGAGGGTTCTGCACACGAGCCACCTGGGCTTCGTGTTTACCAGCAAGGTGTTGAAGTCGGAGGATAGAGACAGCCCTCACAAAGTCCTCAAGTACTCTGTGGTGGAGGCTCCTCTGCACGGCTTCATCATGAACATTGAGTTGGGCAATGATAGCATCACGGCATTCACTCAAGGTATTAATGCACAATGTCTATCTATCTATATATAGATTCGAGTGGAAAATAGGAAACAATTGATTTCTAATTGTAAATGCAGGTATATACTGTAACTAACATTGGTATTCACACTCTCAAATTTCGGACATAATCCATAGTGACACCTGAGAGCTGTAAATGACTCTCAGTACAATGGCACTCCTGTCAGATGTTCTCAGGAATGTAAAGATTCTCCTCTTGACATTTCCTCTCAACTCTTTTATGCTGTCAGCCGATATAGATGAAATGAAGATCTGCTACGTCCTGCTTGACGGGAGTAACGCTACGAGCGACATCTTCTACTTCACCATTGAAGATAATGGTAAGACGCCTTTCTTTAATCTTTGAACGTCTAGCTTACTGACACTGTCCTGATGAGAAGCACAGACGAATCTCATGTAGCTGGCGGCCATTCCTTAAGGCTATAGTCTGTTATTAAGAAGAAAGTGTTCTTTCAGATTGAATCTTTTTGCTCTGTGCCAATCTCCAGAGTGTTTGCATCACAAAGACCACGAGGTAGTTTGTGCTGACTGACAGGGCGTCCCTTTCCCTCCATTTCCCGTAATGCTAAGGGTGGCAGGTTTGTAGGAGGGTTAAAAAAAGAGACAGAAGAGGTCAGGTGGGGACAAAGTACAAACGGTGTCCGTGGGTGTGTCGTGGGGCAAAAGTGTTGGAATGCCCCACATAAAAAAAGGAGCTCAGAACCTTATTGTTTCACGGACAATGGGTTTTTTCCCCTCGTTGTTTTTGGTCCTCTGTTTCATTCAGCGTTTGAAGTGACACCATGAAACCGAGTTCACCATCTTCAATGGCTCTAAGGCATTCCGAGGTATTCATCATGCCATGTGCCTGTTGTTATGCAAATCAATACTGGATATTTCAGAACATCATAGGAGTTTACATCTGTGTTTAGAGGAAACTATTGATTTTTAACAGCCGTTTCGTAAGGATGCTGCGTTGAACGTGCTTTGTTCGTTTCATAGGTTAGTGGACTGACGTACTGAAACTTGAAATTAGAACATTTTTTAAATGCTTCTGTTTATTTTTGTGCATCTATTTTCTGTTTTAGCGTGTCATCACCATCCAATAAGGTCTTCTGCGTTATGTGGCCAGATCAATTTCTTCTCTAGAGATCCTTTGCTTGGGAGGCTTTCAATTTCAGTAGCCATGTGTATTTATATTCCCTTAAAAACATTTGGTCTGATGTCATATGAACCGTACCGTACCTGGATTGCGTAACAATCGACACAATTTGCTTGTCTATAGTGATCGTCCTGTACATTTTCTTATTGATTTTGCCGTTCAAGTGTAAATCAGTATTTCTAAAACGTGTGGATTTTAGTTATCATTTTGGTGTGGTTCTTTTGTAATAACAGAACTTCATCACAGATAGTTGTATAAACATCCATGTTTAGCAAATGCAGAATGAATGCAAAGTAACTAAATATAACAGGTGTGGGTGTGTGTGGGGGGGAGGGGTGGGGGTGCTTTGCTATTTTAAAATTAGCTGTAAATGCTTAACACCTCTTGAGATTTTGAAATGCAACCCACCCCGACACACCGTATGAAAAATTTTGGCTACGATTATGCTAGTTTGAGGTATTAGCCAGCACAATATCATCATCATTATTTGTGTCATTGGCCAGTGATTTTAAGTGTCTGGCCCTCATGGCCTTTATTGTAAATTTGCCTTGGTGGTTTTCACCACAGTTATCTCCTCAAGTGAACTCATTCATTGTCATGTTAGCCCTCACTCCCAGTAATTAACTCTCTTGTTGGGACAGGGAATTGACCAGAGAAAGGATGTTTGCTTGTATTTGAAGGTATTCAGCTACCAGGTGTTGCTTTGTTGTTGTGCGCATCTGATCAAAACGTGTTTGGGGTAAATAATGAGACGTTAATTCTTTATAATCTAGGTGTTGTTATGCTTTGGTCGGGGACACTGTATCTGACCCAGTTTTAAAGAAAATGCAGAATTCGAGGCTGTCATAAATTGTTGTCGCTCTCTCAGACAGAGTGGCGTAATGGATATTTGGGCTTTCTTTCTCAGGGCTGTTGGGTGGGTCTGCCTGTAATTTAGGGTCTGGCTAGAACAGGAAGGGGACACGAGGGCTTCAATTAGCCTCTCAGTCGACTGTGTTTGTAGTGTCACCCGTCCCCCTGTTCTGACGAAGATTCCAGGCAGCACATCTGAACCAGGTGCACGTCTGGCCCTCCACCATCTGGCTGACGTGTCTTTGTTTCTGTCTGACTAAGGTTCACATGTGCCGGGTGGTCAGGGCTGGTAGGAAATGACCTTAGCTGCGCACACACACACACACACACACACACACACAGACACACACAGACAGAGAGCTCAAATAAAGGCAGAGTGTTTTACCCGCGTGTAGGAACACGTTGTCACAGCCTTCTGTTTTAGTGGATTTCTTCGGGTCTTTTGAAACAACTTTTGATGTTTCGATTCTACAGGATCGATTCTACAGGACAAATGTTCTCCACGAAGGTGATTGTGACAAGCAGAGAACCCATACAGACTAGTTATACCCTGAGCACGCTAAATCCATTCTACCATTGTGTGTAGTTCATCTAGGGAATTGTTAAAATGGGTCCATTGTCCGTTGAGTTTTATTGCCATATTGAAACAACGTGCCATAAATAGCTGTTTCTGTCGGTTAAAAGGAAAGAGACGTAAAGGATGTTTCCCCAGGGGGTCGGTAACCAACCTTTACACATGAAGTGGTGAAGCATTGCTCGCTCCGTGTGGCCCTGGCTACATTACAGCTGGCCGAGAATATAATTCTAGGGGCCAGGGACCCACCTGGGCTTTGACAAGCTAATATTGAACATGCAGCTGGCGAAGAGGAAGAAGAATCAAGCAGGCTGACCCTAGGTGCCAGGTGGGGCATCAGCAGTTTTGGTTCCTTTGTTGGGAAAGATCAGATTAGAGAGGAAGTTCAGTTGATTCAAATACTCTTGATCTTTTAAGGCCTCTTACACCTTCTAGCTGCACACCGAACACCTGTCCCGGTTCAGCTATTGTTCAGTTCCGGTACATACACACGGAACCATTCGGGAGTGTCTAGCGGAGACCCACACGCAACAAAGTCTTGACTGTAACCCTAACCGCGATAGACTGTCTCAGTGCCGGTGGGGGTGTGGACGGGGGAAGGAAGTATTCCACAGTCCCAGCAGGTGTTGGGTCAAGAGATGGATAGGAGGCGCCAGCTCCTCTAGCTACATGGGCTGTGTAAATGAGTGTGTGTGCGAGTGTGTGGACCTTTTTTAGTCAGGACAGCAGAGAGAGGTTCAGCAGAGTGCCTGTTTAACTTCTCAGAGAGATTCTATGACTGGAGAAATGTATCAGGTCAAAATCCTCAGCCCTGAGGAGTCCCAGTAGAAAAAATACAAATGCATTTTGGAAAGAGGAACCAACCCGTTATGAACATTATGAGGAGGCCGACGCTATACAACAAGAAGACAGCAGACTTGGTCATTACGAACTTTGAATGCATTCTTTCATTTAAGCCTTGTCTTATGATTTGAGTGAAGCCGTACCCCATGAGGCCAGGAAGACCCAACCAGCCAACTGGTGTTCTTCTGGGGGGAGGTTTGACTGCTCATTATAGACAGGGTGAGCGGAGGTTCTGCCTACTCCTCTCCAGGCCTAAAGTCATGTATATTCCCGTTTGTGACGTGACAGACTCAAACAGGACGGGGAAGGTCAGGAGGATGGGATGTAGTTCCAATCCTGAAATAATTCTCAGACTATTTTAGTCAGCTTTCTGTGTTGAAGGAGGCCGTATAGCACTTGCCTTCTGCAGTCCCACAGATCGGGTCAAACGTTTCCTCACTTTATGAGCTTTTTTATAGGCTATTACTTCTCCCTGTAATGGGTTTATGACAGGAAGTGTCATTCTATTATTAAAAATGTGTTTTCCAATATCCATTTATATTCATTATTTTAAAAAAAGAAACGGATCTAATGACACAACTCGGACTATAATTAGCCACTGAAATCCCAAAATTCGGTTCAGCAGGTCACTTGGGATTACTCCTCCTCTGTCTGTCAGGCAGAATATCTATAGATGAGTAATAGCCTGGGATTGCAAAAGACCCCTGGTCTCGACTGCCCTGCCCAAGTAGCCTAAGCCAATAAATGCTTGTTTTTATACGTTTGTCTGTGGCAAAATGCCTGCCTGCCTGCCTGCGTGGTGTGTGTGTGTGTGTGTGTGTGCACATGCGTTTGTTGTTGTTGTCTCGAACAGGCCCATGCCCACCCTGCCTGAGGCCAGGAGGAAACCCTTCAACAGATCATTGACAGACTTGTCTGGACTTCTTAAAGCTTTTTCCTCATGGCTTCAGGTTGATAGATAGTGAGGATACTGATATGGGCTGTCTAGGCCAGGGAGCAGGCAGGGACTCTTATCTTTCAGGCAAGCTCGACTTCTTTTTGCAGAGGCCATTGCCTTATTGAGGTCGTTTTAGTTTTCATGGCGCAACAACAAAATTTAATTAAACCCTAAAGTAATGCTAGCTGATTGCATTCACAAAATAGTCTCCTCGAATTGAATAGGGTTGGATCGTTCTGGGTTTCGTTATCGGTAGCGTCGTCTTTCATTCTTGGCTTTTGGAGTGACAGTCCGCCAATGACAGAGGTCACGGTGCTATGCGATCATTTCTGTGAACAAGGCATGTGCTTCCTGCTTGCGAGACTCCCGTCTCCTACCACACACACATGCACACGCGCACAGACGCACACACACAGACCTCGCATTGAACTGGAAACCCTAGTAGACAGGTGGAGACCCTAGTAGACAGGTGTGAGACTACGTTCCAGATCACAGAAATATAGACAATGCTCAGATATCACCCATAACCCTTCCGGCTTCCTCAGTTCTCACGAAAAAGTCAGCATTAGAGAGTCATATTGGGAGCACAATTGGCCAAACCCACTGCCGTTGTTACCCACGATGCACCGGGGCACCCCCAAGGGGCTATATTCAGGACTATAGTTTCGTGTGCCGCCCGGGCAGCGCGAGAGACAGTGAAGGAGCCTCCAGCGTGTCTCCGCCCGTTTTTCACACAGCAGGCACAGCGATTTCCTAAGTGTGTCTTTCGGATCTGACCTGTCAACCGTGTCAACAGCCGGCCAACAATTTACTGTCTCCTGGTGCCAGTGGATGCCCCACGTCGTCTTCCTCTCTCTCTCTGTCTCTCTCTCTCTCTCTTCCCCCATGTGACGCGGGTGATTGATTCTGTGGTGTGGGGAGTGTTGGGTTTATGATGCATGGCACTGGGAGGTTATTCTGATCTGCTTCCACATGGCAAATCAGTCTACTGTTGCTCTATGGGAGTTGTGACGGAGATGCTCTTTCATCTGTCGCCGTTTCTCTTTCCTGTATGAAGCTCCCTTCCTCTCTCTTTCCCCCTCTCTAACTTTCCCTCACTCTCTCTATTCGTTCCTCTATGTCGCTCTTTCTCTTTCCTTTCACTCTCTTCCTATCCTTCCCTCTCTCTCATCTCTCTCTCTCTCTCTCCATCCTTCCCTCTCCCCCCCTCTCCCTCTATCCTTCCCTCCCTGTCTCTCTCTCTCTTTCTCTCTCTCCTCCACCCTCTCTCTCTCCTCCCCCACCTCTCCCTCTATCCTTCCCTCCCCGTCTCTCTCTCTCTCTCTATCCTTCCATCACTATCTCGTCTCACTTGTGTTTGATTCTGTCTCATGTCGATCCTCTCCTTCCTGTACTCTCAGTCTGTATTGCAAATTCTCCTCTTGGCCAGTTGCCATGGACATGTAGTGTCAGAATCTCAGAGACACCAGACACCAGTGTACTGTGATCAGTGTGGCATGCTATCTTTCTGAACCCAGATCAGGTAAATAGAGTCAGTGTTGCAGAATGTATTTTACACCATACAACAGTGGCCAATAGACTTCAATTGGTTATGCTTGGCACCTTTTCACTCTGGAGTTTTCAGAATACGTTTTCTATTCTTTTTCAAAGTTGCTTTTCTATCATTTCAGGGCGGTGTCTTTTTTTACTGCTTGAATAATCTGGAAAGGACAGGACAATCCGCTAAAATTCCAAAATAAATATTTGATTTAAATTGAATGCGTAGCAATGTGGCCCGAAATAAATTAAGAAATTATTAATGAAGAAATGTAATAATCACAGTCCCCATTCTTGTCACTCAGTGCGTTTATACTTAGACATTCGTCGCAGTCTGTTGCTCTCTCTTGCGTCATGTTCCTGGCTGTCAAGACCTCTTTCTGACCTCCCGGCGATATTCAGCCCCCTCCCCGGAGACCCATCCCAGAATGCATCTATGTATGGCTGTGTATGGTAGCAATGTAAATAGAAGCAGTTGACCGGATGAAAAATGCGCGATGAAAGGACACTCTGGCGGGTCTTCTTTCGGTCTTCCGGACTGCTCGGACTGCAGTTTGTCATTAGATGTGTTTAGGGATAAACATAAATTCTCTGATGTTGAATTGTGGTTTGTATGCTTAGTATTGTGATGCTGTTGACGTGTCCGTCTTAAACTGTTTCTGACTTCGGTTGAGCACAGCCATATGATGTATTCCCGTGGGTAGGTACCTGGACTAAAGCCCAACACAGAAGTCAGAGTTAAAAGCATTGCAACAGCCACTTGGGCCGTGTTTCAGGGCACCTCTTAGGTGGGTGCTGCCATTTGTAGCGTGGCTACGTCCCACATGGGGAATAACATGGTCACTCATGGGGAATAACATGGTCCCTCATGGGGAATAACATGGTCACTCATGGGGAATAACATGGTCCCTCATGGGGAATAACATGGTCCCCCATGGGGAATAACATGGTCACTCATGGAGAATAACATGGTCCCCCATGGGGAATAACATGGTCACTCATGGGGAATAACATGGTCCCTCATGGGGAATAACATGGTCCCCCATGGGGAATAACATGGTCCCTCATGGGGAATAACATGGTCACTCATGGGGAATAACATGGTCCCCCATGGGGAATAACATGGTCACTCATGGGGAATAACATGGTCCCACATGGGGAATAACATGGTCACTCATGGGGAATAACATGGTCCCACATGGGGAATAACATGGTCCCCCATGGGGAATAACATGGTCCCTCATGGGGAATAACATGGTCCCTCATGGGGAATAACATGGTCCCCCATGGGGAATAACGATAACATGGTGTCTTGCACCCCTCATTCGACTGCCACCCTCGTGTTCCCTGTAACCATTGCCGGAAGCTACGCAGAGTTCCGCAACGAGTTTCCGGAAGTTAAGCGGAATTCTGAAACGAGTTTCCGGAAGTTACGCAGGATTCTATAACGAGTTTCCACTCAGGAGACCAACAGTATGCAAAGTGTCCCGAAACATACAATGGTCATGATGGCGTCGCCTTCTTCATTAGACACTAAGTCTAGATGCACTTAAACTCTTGAGTGGAATAAAGCTGAATCGGCAGTGTCAGACGTTTATCCACGGGTATATGGGAGTTTATAGTAGGTCCCTCTGAGCGTATATATACGATTACGAGATCCTCGACAAGCAGACATGTTAGGAATCAGAATGAACCCAGCTGACGTCTTCATTATTTCCTCGGTCGTAGGTTCTTACAGGAGACCATCTTAAGAATCTTGGCAAATCCTTTGACAGGTCTTAAAATGGCTTGAATAAATCAACCGAAGGGCTCATTTATTAAAGGGTATGTAAACCGGGGTGTTACAAAATACCCCTCCTGTAAAACATTTGAGCTCACGGAAGGAGTTTTAATTGTTACTGTCGGTTTGGAATTGCAAAGGGAGTCTGAGCTTGAACTAATGTAGCATGGTTGATATTCAGTGTTAATTTTAGGTGTAAAGATTGCAGAAAATGAATCTTTAAACCATACTTGGTCCATGTAATTCATCTCATGAGCCACGTTAGTAAAAGTGAGCAAATACAAAAGTAAGTAAAAGTATTCTGTAGAGAAACTCATTGAAATAGTTAACAAAACAGAGCTCTACTTATACACACTCTTTTTTGGAAAGCAGTTTGTGTATTGTGTGCTTAACAACAAATACCTTAACTCTTCAATTCCTTTGGGCACAACAGAATAGATAACACACCATTAGATTGTTGTCTGGTACACGACCGGTTAGGTTCTTTGCTGAGGTCCGGACACGCGGTCTGACAGGATTTACAATAGGAGCCAAAAGGTGGTCCTCTTCTCTTCGTGTGTGAAAGGCAGGCAGGGAGGCAGTGGGGTCTGCCAGGACAGTGGGTCAGCCTGTAGCCCACCCAGACGGTGGCCTGCTGTCCCCCTCAGTTGTTCATCCTTGGTGGAACAAAGCCAACACAAGGTGGGAGGGGTCATCCGCTGGGGGGGTGCAGCTGTCACTCTTAGCTGCTCGCGAGAATCTGAAGGTCTGGCACGAGCTCTCATTCGAGAGAGGAAGAGAGAGGGAAGGAGATAGGAAGAGACGGGAGAGAAGTGAGGTGGAGTGGGTGATGATGAGAGAGAGAGAGAGAGAGAGGGAAGGAGATAGAAAGAGACTGGGAGAGAAGTGAGATGGAGTGGGTGATGATGAGAGAGAGAGAGAGAGAGAGAGAGGGAAGGAGATAGAAAGAGACTGGGAGAGAAGTGAGATGGAGTGGGTGATGATGAGAGAGAGAGAGAGAGAGAGAGAGGGAAGGAGATAGAAAGAGACGGGAAGAGAAGCGAGATGGAGTGGGTGATGATGAGAGAGAGAGAGAGAGAGAGAGGGAAGGAGATAGAAAGAGACTGGGAGAGAAGTGAGATGGAGTGGGTGATGATGAGAGAGAGAGAGAGAGAGAGAGAGGGAAGGAGATAGAAAGAGACGGGAAGAGAAGCGAGAGGGAGTGGGTGAGGAGGAGAGAGAGAGAGAGAGAGAGAGAGAGAGTGGGAAGGAGATAGAAAGAGACTGGGAGAGAAGTGAGATGGAGTGGGTGATGATGAGAGAGAGAGAGAGAGAGAGAGAGGGAAGGAGATAGAAAGAGACGGGAAGAGAAGTGAGATGGAGTGGGTGATGATGATGAGAGAGAGAGAGAGAGAGAGAGAGAGAGAGAGGGAAGGAGATAGAAAGAGACGGGAAGATGGGAAGAGAAGTGAGACAGAGTGGGTGATGATAGGAGAGAGAGAGAGAGAGAGAGAGAGCATTAAAATGAGCATTTAAGAAATATTAAATATAATAATATAATATAATTTCACCCAGCACAGCCAGCGAAGACTGCCCACACCCACAGCCTGGTTCCACTCAGTATCAACTTTTTGGTGGATGATTTGTCGGGTTTCAGGCTGGGTGTTTGTAAAGCACTTGTGTGACAACTCTCGTTCTAAAAATGTCTTTATAAAATACATTTCATTGATTGATTCAGCAAGGCCCAGATTCCTCCAGGAAACCGTTTGTATCCACTCCACTGGCAGCCCTGTGCATCTGAGTATATCCACATATGTACATCATCACGGCGATGTCATGGTGTCACATGACCGGGCTCTATAAGCAGCTCAAGGAAATGAATAGGGAATACTTTTCTCTGCTCTTTTCAGATTGACTCCAACCGGCTCCCCCAGGTTTGGTAATCCAACCCTGTTTGCGTGTGTCGTGGGCCAGGTGGCGATATAAATATTCTCAATGGAGAGTAGTCCTCAAATGTGACTGCTGTGTTTCACCGTCCTTCGATTTCGATTGTTCTGTGACTATCAACCTACGATCCGGTATTTCCCCATGGGTTAGGAACACCACAAGTTGGTAGTTTTCTATGCACACGGAACCTCGTAATAACAGCGTGGAACGAAAGTGAAAAGCAACTGCCTTTCCATTTGTCATTGTGACAATGCTCAGGAACACGGTATGGTGTTTCTGCACGCGCTAAATTATACACACACTTTAAAAACGAGCAAATCCTGTTTTGACATTCACTTGCTCATCTTGTATATCGTGTGGTCACTTACTGTAGACTATGCAAACCTCGCAAGCAGGGTGGAATTTCGGTCAGGCAGAGATGATGAATGCTTCCTGTATTTTTAGCCGTAGCTGTCAGAAATATGAGCACGATCAAGGCTAGCCGCTGATAGATGCTAGGGGTTCCTGTGACAAACTGGGACTTCATGGCTCCTACTGTAGCATCAGGGGTGCGTTGGTGTGTATGTGTGTGTGTGTTGTCTCAGTGTTGCGTCTCAGCGCTCGCCCGGCCCGCCCCGTTCACATGTGGGTTTCAGGAAGTGAACCCTTTTCACATCTCAGTGTTTTCATTCTCCGGTCACATAGCAGAAAGCTCCCTGTGTCTTTCTCCACCCGCCAGGCAAAACCAGTCCAATGCAGGCTCATTGTGCTCCGCGCTATTTCCAATTGAACGCGTGTTTGTTATCTTAGCCTCCACTCGCAGTCACATCATTTCCACTGTGTTGTGGCCCACTGTGTTGTGGCCTAGTACAGTTTATTTACTTCTTGACCTGAGCCACTCCAAATCCGAGCAACTGGAGTGATGCCTTGTTGGAGAAACATCAAGTCTGATTATCATGTTTATTTTCTTGACGTTAACCTCCAGTAATGTTTAACTGCTGCAGCAAACCACCGTGATACTGGGCTTGTACTGGCACACTTTTGTTAGCTAGAGATGAAGGGTTAATTTCACTCTGTCTTTTCTCAGTCTGCCTATCTAATACTTAACTCTGATGCCTATGCAGCCATAGTAATAGAAGGAAATTAAAAGGCTCTGGTTAAGTGCTCGGTTTTTCAGATTCTGTTCTACTCCCAGGACCTAATAAGGGAAATACAATTCAAGCTAGATATGAAGAATTAATTTTTTTCACATCCCTGTCCAGGTGCCAAATATCAAATGGGAGGTTTCTTTGGGTATGGGTTGCAACTTCCACTGTGTAGAGGCCCAGTAAGGAGGTGCCAGTCTGGCCCGTTCTGTCTGACCAGTTCTGTCTGGCCCGCAGAGCCCCAGTAAGGAGGTGCCAGTCTGGCCCGTTCTGTCTGACCAGTTCTGTCTGGCCCGCAGAGCCCCATTAAGGAGGTGCCAGTCTGGCCCGTTCTGTCTGACCAGTTCTGTCTGGCCCGCGGAGCCCCAGTAAGGAGGTGCCAGTCTGGCCAGTGACAATCAAACGTGCCCAGGGATCAAGAGGCATGACACAAGGATCTGGGTGAGGAGGGAGTCTCCACTGACTGGGGGGCAACGGGGAAGGAGGTGGGGGCACGGGGCTCTCTGGATGGGAGATTTGGAGGGTAGCCCTGGCATTAAGTTATCCGGTTACCTGGGCCCAATTGGAAATGACTGTGTCTTTTGTCATAAGGCTTAGCGAGTTTACAGAAAACGGATGTCAACTGAGCCACCCAATTGGTGCCTCGCGATGTCGCACAATAGGACAGTCGCCCGATAGTTTCTCCCCTATTGTCGGGACGCCGGTTTCCAATTTGGACTTTATGCGGACGGAAAATGCCATTGTCTTTCCTTTCCAGGCGGAAACAAGCTGAAGCCGCAGCCGTTCCGTCTGAACTGGTCGTGGATCTCCCTGGAGAAGGAGTACTACCTGGTGGACGAGGACGCCAAGTTCCTGGAGGTGACGCTGAGACGGAGGGGGTACCTGGGAGAGACGTCTTTTGTCAGTGAGTAGTACCGCGCGTCTACCTGCGGCAGACGGATTTTAACAGACACATACAATCATGTTTTGTATATGTATTTAATATATATTTAATATATATATTTAATATGGGTACTGTCAATATGGCCCATACAGGGATGACGTGTCTATGGCACTGAAACGATATTTACCACATTATTCTTCTGGACACCCTGTTGGACTTTCTTGCTTTTTTAATCCAGGTGTAAGTCAGAACTAGACACCTTTGCCAATTTCTCGTTCTTTTTCACCCGTTTTATCATTCAGATAAAAGGCCTTTTTTAGAGTGCATTTGTCATGTCAAATCTCTATCTCCCATCCCATACGTCGACTGCAAACCGAACGATTTGGCTCACTGTGGCATCTCCTAACAGGCATTGCCACCAAAGATGGCACCGCCGAGAAGGACAAGGACTTCAGGGGCAAGGCCCAGAAGCAGGTCCAGTTCAACCCGGGCCAGACCGTGGCCACCTGGAGGGTGAAGATCTTGACGGACCAGGAATTTGAGTCAAGCGAGACCTTCCAGATCCAGCTATCAGAGCCCGTCATGGCTGTCCTGGAGTTTCCGGATACGGCTACTGTGGAGATTGTGGACCCCGGTGACGGTAAGAACCGCATGCACGTCATACTGTATGGTGAATTCATAAAAGCAAGAAAGTAGCTTGAAGTCATACAGAATTTATCCCACTTTTTAGTTTTATTATTGTATTTTTGGGGGGATTTTCCAGGTAAATTGGAACATTGTCCTTTACTGTAAAATCCCAGGAGCACTTTGGGTTTTCCTTCTTGTAGTTAATCCCAGAGCACAAGACCAGCATCCTAAAAGGGACAGAAAAACAGATTATTTATCAAAATCTGGCAACCTTTCATTGACCGGTCACACGCTCTGAACCAATATGCTACGTTCCTCCATTAAAAAAATCCCTTCAGCTCATTGAAACGCATGACTCATCTCCGCCAGGGCGACATAAACGCTGTGGTCCATCCTCTTGTGTTGTCCTCTCGGTCCCCTCCAGAGTCCACAGTGTTCATACCCCACGCGGAGTTCAAGATAGAGGAGGACATCGGTGAGCTGCTGGTGCCTGTCCGTCGCTCTGGAGACCTCAGCCAAGAACTCATGGTCATCTGCTACACCCAGCAAGGTGAGCCTGGTCAAAGGCAGTGAGATGCACAGTATTCATTCACAAAGCTTCGGTGACTTAATCACCAACACGCAGTAGTCTTTGATGTAACGTTAAACAACTCATTCCGCCTCAACCGCCCGTTCTACTCTTTTTTTCGCCCCATCAGCCACTGCGACGGGCACCGTCCCCAGCACGGTCCTCTCCTACAGCGACTACATCACGCGTCCCGAAGACCACACCAGCGTTCTGCGCTTCGACAAGGACGAGCGAGAGAAAGCCTGCCGCGTCATCGTCATCGACGACTCGCTTTACGAGGGCGAAGAGGCGTTCAACGTGACCCTCAGCCTGCCCATGGGGGCCAGGTGGGAGCCGCTTACCCCAGCGCCAGGGTCACCATCCTGGCCGACAGCGACGACGGTGAGCAGGAGCAGGAGGGGGGGGGGTCGGGGGTCACTTGGTGTGGTCAGTTGTTCAATAAAGGGGCCTACATTACCTGGTGTGGTCAGTTGTTCAATAAAGGGGCCTACATTAGCTGGTGTGGTCAGTTGTTCAATAAACGGGCCTACATTACCTGGTGTGGTCAGTTGTTCAATAAAGGGGCCTACATTACCTGGTGTAGTCAGTTGTTCAATAAAGGGGCCTACATTACCTGGTGTGGTCAGTTGTTCAATAAAGGGGCCTATATTAGCTGGTGTGGTCAGTTGTTCAATAAAGGGGCCTACATTAGCTGGTGTGGTCAGTTGTTCAATAAACGGGCCTACATTACCTGGTGTGGTCAGTTGTTCAATAAAGGGGCCTACATTACCTGGTGTAGTCAGTTGTTCAATAAAGGGGCCTACATTACCTGGTGTAGTCAGTTGTTTAATAAAGGAGCCTACATTGCCTGGTGTAGTCAGTTGTTCAATAAAGGGGCCTACATTACCTGGTGTGGTCAGTTGTCAGTTGTTCAATAAAGGGGCCTACATTACCTGGTACTGTATTTATTAACTAGGAAATACCAGCGGTAACATATTTACCTCTTAGTCCTGGTGAGTTTTGGATAGAGTACGAGCCATGAGGATGGATATAACTAAAGACATAAGATACACTCATTAAAGTGTTTCAAAGCAGTGCTTTTCAGCTCGTCTCGAGGCTTCCCAGGTTTTGCTTAGGGCCACACCTTCCAATACTACTCCGTCTCTGTTTGTTATGAGGGCTTAGTTGCCACCTCAGACACTTTGATGAGCCTGGTTACCAGCTACGGGTGGAGGCGTGTGTCTTTGTCCGTGTGTGTATTTGTCTTTATGTGTCTATGTCTTTGTGTGTTTTTCTGTCTGTGTGTGTCTTTGCGTCTGCGTGTGTATTTGTGTGTGTCTTTGTGTCTGTATTTGTGTGCTTTTTTTGTGTCTGACTCGTGTCAGTGTACAGATGTGTTGCTATGGCAACTTAAACCCTTTCAAATTATCATTTGATCTCCTCGCAATTGACTGGTGTCAATTGTTGTTTCAATGTTAAACTACAGACGTGGGATTGGGCTTGCTATTAGTCAGAAACACGTAGAGACGTTCTGTTAAATACAGAACTATTCAGTAGTTCACAGGGCAATTACATTTGGATAATTCCTGCATGTAAGTATCAATATGATTTATTTGCTCTCTCGTGTTAAATTGTAATAATAAAGGACGAATGGATAAGCGCAAAAGGCATTACAATAAAAAGAAAAGACAGATGGAGACAGACCGAAACGGACAGCCCGAGACGGACAGACCGAGATGGACAGACAGAGACTGAGACAGACCGAGACAGACCGAGACAGAGGCAGACAGACAGAGGCAGACAGACTGAAACCGACAGAAAAGAGGCAGACAGTTTCTAGTTCAGCCTATCCTTGATAAAGGAGCCATGTAGCTCAAAACAGCACCTGCCACACACACCCTTACACACACACACACACCATTACATACACACACACACACACACAAACCCATACACACACACATACCCTTACACATACACGCACGTACACACACGCCCACACACACACTCTTACACACACACACACACACACACACACCCTTAGACACACACACACACAACCTTAGACACACACACACCCACACACACACCCTTACAGACACACACGCCTTTACACACACACACACGCCCTTACACACACACACACCCTTACACACACACACCCTTACACACACACACCCACCCTTACACACACACACCCTTACACACACACACACACCCTTACACACACACACACCCTTACACACACACAAATAGTGAGAGATGGTGCCAAAACACTGATCATAGACTGAGGCAGCACATACAGGGTTGAACATCTAAAGAGGATCACAACATCAGAAACACCAGAAAACTTCAGAAACACAGCCCCAGCAGCAGCCGTAAACACTGTTATATTTAGAGCCACGCTCGTAACCACTGTGCCGCCGGGGTTGGTGAGAGCACCGGGCGCCTTTACCCAACCTGGGGGGGTCGGGGGGGTGGTGGTACTGTAATACCAAAACATTCCCAGGAGCCCAGGATCAACCGGGCCAGACGCTGACCCTTTGATGAACAGATTTAGTGTGGCCGCTTTGTTGTCGTCATGTCAACTATTTCCTGTGGAAGTCCACGCATGAAGCCAGCCGTGGTCCAAAGTTAAATGGGCACACATAAGCAGTAGTTGGCAATTGCACACACACACTTAACCCAAGACAAAAGCATCTCTCCTAATAAGTTTGTCTTGACTTCCCACCCTGTCACTGCCCTCCTCTGTCTCAACCCCTCACTAGCCTTTCTCTTTCTATTGGCCTAGTCGTTAAAAGCTTTGAGCTTCCTCGTACACACACACATTCTCTTCCAGGGTCCTCTCTCCAGTTTAGTACTACAGAGCGACAACACAATAACCATAAAACAGACTGTGGGAAGAACAGACAATAGAACTGATCAACTGCAGTCCAAAGTCCACAGGACTGTGCTGGCCTCCGTCTCCACTGAATAGCCCTCTGAAACCGGTTATGATCCAGGTCACTCCCCCAACTCCTCTCTTCAGCGAAGCTAAGAGAAAACAGAGGGACCCCTTTGTGTTGCGGAAGCCAAAAGGCAGGAGGAGAAACAGAGAGTTACTTGGGACCTGTGTCACAGAAATGTTCAATGACGGACATGTTTCTTCCCTGGCTCCCTGTTGGATGACATCCAGCCTCCATTTTGTTTTTGTTTTTTGTGTAAAACTTAAAAAATGCTCCAGACATAAATAAACTACCACACAAAGGTTTGTGGTCAGTTAGAAATGTCCATGTTTTCCATGAACACAAGTATGAAATAAGTTTAAATAGGAAATATAGCAAATCAAATGAAAAAGGTAGTCATTGACAAATTTAGAAACAATAATTATTTGGTTTTAATAATTATTGTGTCCTTCAAACTTTGCTTTTGTCGAGGAATCGTCCATTTGCAGCCATTATGGCCTCCCAGACCTTTGACATTCAAGTTGTCACTTTGTTCAGGTGGTCTGAAGAGATTTCACCCCATGTTTCCTAAAGCATCTTCCACAAGTTGGACTGGCTTGATGGGCACTTCTAGCGTGACCATGCTGTCATTCTTCTCCCTCAACAGCTTAATCAGGTTCTGATACGGTGACTGTGCTGGTCGCTCTTATATAGATCGAATACCAGCTGACTGCTTAATAGTTTTTCCTCAATAGTTCTTGCATAGTTTGGGGCTGTAATTTGGGTCATTATCCTGTTGTAGGAAATTGGTTCCAATAAAGTGCCGTCGGCAAGGTGTGGCGTGGCGTTTCAGAATGGAGTTATTCCTTCCTTTTTCAAGATTCCTTTAACCCTGTACAAATCTCCCACTTTACCGCCACCAAAGCACCCCCAGACCATTACATTACTTCCACCATGCTTGGCAGATGGCGTCTTGTTCTTCTTTGTTCACGCTTTTCAATTTTTTTCTGTCCATCAAGTCTACTTTCCTTTTGCAAATTAATATTTTTTTTTTATCCCAATCGGATTTTGGTTAGGAAGTTAAAGTGGCCATTAATTACACACACAAAAAACAGGCTTAATAATAAATAATAATAAAGACCTTGTCTCACTGAAAAGTCATCCATCAATCCCATTTTTCTCTCTGAGTCTTTCTTATCTCTTCCTTTATGTGCAGACAGCTTGTCCAACTTGTTCATCGGACAAATACACCCAATGTCAGCTCTACACGGCCCCTCTGTGAATTGAGGTACAATCAAGACTTAGTAATCTGTGTACATTCCCAGACACAACCCCAGGCAACATCTGCTGAGACAACGGGAGATGCCTCAGTGTCCGGCTTCCCTCCTCCGTTGTGGCAAAACGTCTTGGTGGGTCCTGAAATCTAGTGACAGCACAGCTTCCATAAAGCACGGGTACCCTCTGTGTGTGTGTGTGTGTGTGTGTGTGTGTGTGTGTGTGTGTGTGTGTGTGTGAACCCATCTTTCTGGCTGTGTTTTGGACCCCAGCCAGGTTTTGGCCTGTTGTTTTTTATCCGGCTCTTCTTCCTCAGAGTGAACTTTTTGGGTTTGCCTTGTGTCTGTAATTGAGCACCATTGAATGTAAGCCAAACATCCCTGGATCAGTGGTCTCCGTGGCAGGAGTTCAATTCTGGTCTAGACGGACCTCTGGACCACCTAGACGCCCGGGTTCATGGACAATTGGATATTAGGTGGATGGGGGTGGAAAAAAAAGCTTTACATACAGTGAAATGTATACGCAGCTCATCCTCTCTAATTTCTCCCTGTTTCATCTAGTTGTAGATGATTTAGGCACACGTCACCATATTGCACCTGTCACTAATACTACAGAATAGGCCCTTAACTCACTCTTTCAAGTATAAAAGTCTGAGAACTTCATCAACCTGGGGTATATAGACATGGAAGTGGGCTCGTCTATTGCTACTGCCCCCGGAGTGGGGGGGGGTGAAGACATCCGTCCTCTGCTCCTCATCCCCCATCTCACCCGCCCCTCCCCCATCTCACCCCCGTTATCAGGGCTTCTGTCATCACCTATGAGAGACAGCGAGCCCCAGTGTTCCTTTCACCTGGCTGCTCAGCCGTGTATCGTAGACCTCGGTTCACTGACTTTCTTAGAGACTCGGGACGAGGACGGTGGATGACTGAGGGGGGGATGCCGTCTTCCGTATTAAACGTGTCCGACGCGCAAATACTTGGAATGTTCCTCTCAGCGTCTACACAACGGACGCCATTTTGCCTTTCCCACTCGGGTTAATGTGATTCATAAAGGAGAGCCCTCACTCACTCTCTCTCTCCCGTTAACCCACAGAGCCCTCGCTGTACTTTGGGGAGCTGGGGTACGTGGTGGACGAGAGCTCGGGTTATGTAGAGGTGAGGGTCTGGAGGACCGGCACAGACCTCTCCAAGACCGCCACCGTGACCGTTCGCTCCCGGAAGAGTGATCCCGCGTCCGCCGAAGGTAAGGAATAGACACACTGTGGGGGCTTTTCCGTAACGCGTCGTCAATTGAGGCGAATCGAACGACTCTTTCTTCGGTGTGTTCGAGGTGCTTTACGGATTGTAAGAAAAAGGTAATTCAAAGTTTTTTCTGTGCAAATGCAAATTTGCTCGAGTTAAAAAAAAGACGTCACTCCAATGTCCAAGACCGGCTCTTTTTTCCTCAGCCGGGCTAGACTACGTGGGAATAAGCCGTAACCTGGACTTCGCCCCCGGGGTGACCATGCAGACGTTCAGAGTGACCATCCTAGATGACCTGGGCCAGCCGGAGCTGGAGGGCCTGGAGACCTTTGACCTGGTCCTGAGAATGCCCATGAACGCCGTGCTGGGAGAGCCCAGCAGAACCACCATCACGATCAACGACACCATCACTGACCGTAGGTTGCATAGCGATCACACACACTCTGCGTCAGCTATCGCTTCTGTCTAAACTGTTTGTGTGTTCGGCTGACGCTTAACCCATTCCATTCCAGTACCCAAGGTGCAATTCAAGGACGCCACCTATAAGGTGGACGAGGCGGCGGGGCAGGTGAAGGCCGTGGTGTACCGGAGCGGCGACATCGGTCACAAGTCGACGGTGCGCTGCTACACACGCCAGGGCTCCGCCCAGGTCATGATGGACTACGACGAGAGGCCCAACACGGACGGGTCACTCATCACCTTCCTGCCAGGTAGCAGCAGTTTGCCTGTCTGTCTGTATATCTATCTAGGTATATTTCTATATGTTTGTCAACCTTCCGGCTTGTCTGTCTGTATATCTATCTACGCATATTTCTATATGTTTGTCAACCTTCCGGCTTGTCTGTCTGTATATCTATCTACGTATATTTCTATATGTTTGTCAACCTTCCGGCATGTCTGCCTGTATATCTATCTACGTATATTTCTATATGTTTGTCAACCTTCCGGCTTGTCTGTCTGTATATCTATCTACGTATATTTCTATATGTTTGTCAACCTTCCGGCTTGTCTGTCTGTATATCTATCTACGTATATTTCTATATGTTTGTCAACCTTCCGGCTTGTCTGTCTGTATATCTATCTACGTATATTTCGATATGTTTGTCAACCTTCCGGCTTGTCTGTCTGTATATCTATCTACGTATATTTCTATATGTTTGTCAACCTTCCAGCTTGTCTGTCTGTATATCTATCTACGTATATTTCTATATGTTTGTCAACCTTCCGGCTTGTCTGTCTGTATATCTATCTACGTATATTTCTATATGTTTGTCAACCTTCCGGCTTGTCTGTCTGTATATCTATCTACGTATATTTCTATATGTTTGTCTTGTCTGTCTGTATATCTATCTCGTATATTTCTCGTATATTTCTATATGTTTGTCAACCTTCCGGCTTGTCTGTCTGTATATATGTCTGTCTTTGTCATCCGTATATTTCTATGTTTTCCGGTTTGTCTGTCTGTATATCTATCTACGTATATTTCTATATGTTTGTCAACCTTCCGGTTTGTCTGTCTGTATATCCTTCCGGTTTGTCTGTCTGTATATCTATCTAACGTATATTTCTATATGTTTGTCAACCTTCCGGTTTGTCTGTCTGTATATCTATCTACGTATATTTCTATATGTTTGTCAACCTTCCGGTTTGTCTGTCTGTATATCTATCTACGTATATTTCTATATGTTTGTCAACCTTCCGGTTTGTCTGTCTGTATATCTATCTACGTATATTTCTATATGTTTGTCAACCTATATGTTTTCAACCCGGTTTGTCTGTCTGTATATCTATCTACGTATATTTCTATATGTTTGTCAACCTTCCGGCTTGTCTGTCTGTATATCTATCTACGTATATTTCTATATGTTTGTCAACCTTCCGGTTTGTCTGTCTGTATATCTATCTACGTATATTTCTATATGTTTGTCAACCTTCCGGTTTGTCTGTCTGTATATCTATCTACGTATATTTCTATATGTTTGTCAACCTTCCGGTTTGTCTGTCTGTATATCTATCTACGTATATTTCTATATGTTTGTCAACCTTCCGGTTTGTCTGTCTGTATATCTATCTACGTATAAATCTCTCTAAGGTTTCTTAGTTGACCTTCAGACCTGGCTGTCTGTTTATTTGTTGTCTGTTCGTCTATCTATCTATTTATCTGTGTCCGTGTTTCTGTCTGAATGTGATATATTTATTCCTTTATGCTAACTTCCTCTGGTTCTGTCTGAATGTGATATATTTATTCCTTTATGCTAACTTCCTCTGGTTCTGTCTGAATGTGATATATTTATTCCTTTATGCTAACTTCCTCTGGTTCTGTCTGAATGTGATATATTTATTCCTTTATGCTAACTTCCTCTGGTTCTGTCTGAATGTGATATATTTATTCCTTTATGCTAACTTCCTCTGGTTCTGTCTGAATGTGATATATTTATTCCTTTATGCTAACTTCCTCTGGTTCTGTCTGAATGTGATATATTTATTCCTTTATGCTAACTTCCTCTGGTTCTGTCTGAATGTGATATATTTATTCCTTTATGCTAATTTCCTCTGGTTCTTTCTCTCCGTAGGGGAGAGTGAGAAGGAGTGTGTGGTCCACCTGGTCGATGACAACCAGTATGAGGAGGAGGAGGAGTTTCGTCTGGTGCTGGGTAACCCCAAGAGCAAGTCGCCGTTTGGTGCCTCTATCGGGGAACAGAAAGAGGCAGTGGTCACCATTACTGATGAAAAAGACAGTAAGAAACATCTGCATTTCCCCGCGCAGTATAATAAATCCACATATATGAAACGGCATAATAATGTGTTTACAGATGCCGATAATATTCATATTCAATTTGGCCAGTCGTCACTCAGCATTAAGCGAGAAAACCGCCCGTTAACCAATCAGCTCACGACTGACCTTTGTGTCTTTTTCTCAGAGCCAATCATCCGTTTCAGTGAGATTAAGTACAGCGTGCGGGAGCCCCAGGTCCAGGCGGAGACCGTGGTGCTGAAGATCCCCATCCTGAGGGTGGGAGACACCTCCAAGGTCTCCCTGGTCCGGGTCCACACCAAAGACGGCTCGGCCACCTCCGGAGAGGACTACAACCCCCTGTCGGAGGGTGAGTTTGAGCCACCGGGGCGATGTGTCGTGGTGCCGTGGTGATGCCGGACCCGTTGTGGCTGGGCAGTCTATGGTTCTTATAGGTGTAATGGAAAGATGAAAAAAAACATTGATTTGCCAAATTGTCAATATAACTGTCACAGTATTTCACACATTTGACTTCCACAACTGTCTAAAGGGGACATTGAGATATATTAACTGTGTGTGTGTGTGTGTGTGCGTGTGCGTGTGCGTGTGTGCGTGTGTGTGTGTTTGTGGGGTGGGGGTGTGTCACTCATAGATGTTGAGTTCAAAGAAGGGGAGACGGAGCATTTTGTGGAAGTCGTGATTTTGTACGATGGCCACAGAGAGATGAGAGAAGCCTTCACCATCCACATGAAGCCTGATGAGTATATGGTTGCTGAGATACAGGTCAGACCCACTGCACACACACACACACACACACACACACATATATATACACACACACACACACTCACATATACACACATACACATACAGTATACACACTCATATACACACATATACACACACACACACACACACACACACAAACCTTAAGGTCTGAGGGCACACACGCGCACGTGAACACACACTTTACGTTCATGTTTAAATAGCCCTGCAGCCGCTGCCCCTGTCAACAGTGGCTTTAACAGAATGTTTCTTCTTGTTGTGAGTACACTGACGAGCCAAAACATTATGACCGCTCGCAGATTAAGCGAATAACATTGCTCATCTCTAAGCATCTCTGAAACGGCAAGGCTTGTAGCGTGCTCCCGCAGAGTACATACTGACAGTGGTCTGAGGAGGGACAGACTACAAACCGGCAGTCAGATTGGCCAGGCAACAGAGTAGCAGTCTGTACCGTGTTATAGACATACCACTAACTAACTTACCGTCAATGTGAGGTACTAACTAATGCAAGAAATATCTGCTTGCTTCAGTTTCACTTTCCTCCACTGGTACGGCAGATATGCAGTGACTTTTCCATGCGAATGCAGACGCCACCATGCCAACTGCGTTGTGAGAACAAGCAAGCGTCAAATGTACTGATCTGCATGTAGTGTATTCTGTATTTAACCATTAGATTCCACATCACTCACTCTTCCTCCCGTACTCTTCCTCCTTCCTCTTCCTCCATCCCCCCCCTCTGGCTCCCTCCCCTCTCCCCCCTTCTGTAAACCAGATGAATAAGGCGATAGTATACATTGAGGAGATGGACAGTGTGGCAGATGTCACCTTCCCGGCCGTGCCGACGGTGGTGTCGCTGCTGATGTACGACGACACGGCCCGCGCCAAAGACCAACCGCACCCGTCCAACGGCTACCCCGTCGTCTGCGTCACGGTAGGTGGAGGGGGTGTTTTAGTGTTCCACGAACACTGGGCGTGAAACGAGCCGACGTCGGGCTCTGATTGGAAACGCATGTTCAAGCGAGGTTCCTCGAGGTCTGACTGATGAATGTCACGGCAGAACGGCATTGTATCCTATTGTTCTTCCACGTTGCTCCTTTAAGTGGATTCTGTCTCCAGATTTACTCTGCATCCCAACACATAACATAACAAGTCGTCAGACGCCATAATAACCCAGACCGTCTCACCGACCCGCAGGCCTGCAATCCCAAGTATCACGACTTCGACAAGACGGGCTCCATATG
Source organism: Dallia pectoralis (assembly GCA_029465975.1). Classification (NCBI taxonomy): domain Eukaryota; kingdom Metazoa; phylum Chordata; class Actinopteri; order Esociformes; family Umbridae; genus Dallia; species Dallia pectoralis. Next base: position 6,165,940 of record CM055742.1, read on the forward strand.
CACCGCGGAACGCATCAACGACACCCTGACGCAGTACCGCTGGCTGGTGAGCGCCCCCAGTGGGTCGGACGGGGTCACCTCGCCCATGAGGGAGGTGGACACTAACACCTTCTTCACCAACACCAAGTCCATCGCCTTGGACTCCATCTACTTCCAGGCCGGGTCCAGAGTCCAGTGTGCCGCCCGGGCGTTCAACACCAACGGGGACGCCGGTCTGGAGTTGTCCAGCACCATCGCGGTGGTCAGCAAGGAGGAGGGTGAGTGAGGGAAGGGGCACCGAGGTGGGAGGAGCTGTGGGGTCGTAAGAAGGGAGAACCGCGGTGAAACGACGCTCCTTGCCGCGTCGCGTTGAGTCGATCGGGAATTCTCAAGGATTGTCCGTGCGTCTCTCTCCGTCTAGGTCTGTGTCAACCACGGATTTCCGGCACGGTGGGAGCGGAGCCGTTCTCGGCAAAGATCCGCTACACCGGTCCAGATGACCCGGACTTCCCCAATCTCATCAAGCTCACGGTCAACATGCCTCACATGGACGGTATGTAGCGGCCTGTCGTACGTGGCATATGGCCCCGGTCTGGTGTATCATACAAAACGACTCACACGCTTTAAGGTGTCTCTATCATGACCAGTTGCTGGTTCAGAATGCTAATACTGGAAACCTGTCCCCCCCCAGGCATGTTACCCGTCATCTCAACCCGCCCCTTGTCCAATTTCGAGCTGACCCTCTCGCCGGACGGCACGCGCGTCGGAAACCACCGCTGCTCCAACCTGCTGGACTTCAACGAGATCCAGACGGGCCACGGCTTCATCACGGACGCCACCAAGAACCCCGAGATCATCGGGGAGACGTCGCCCTATCAGTACAGCGCGGCCATGAGGTCCGCCAACAGCCTGAGGTTCTACAGGAACCTGAATCTGGAGGCGTGTCTGTGGGAGTTCAACAGCTACTACGACATGTCAGAGCTCCTGGCCACCTGCGGAGGGTCCGTTGGGACAGATGGACAGGTGCTTTGGAGACGGAGACGCACACACACACACACACACACATATGCTGGTGGTCTGTGGGCGGTTCTTTTTCCGATATGTGTTATGCATTTGTTAGCGTTGAAAGTAGCCATTTAGCTAGCATCGTTTGGCGCTTGAAATGTGTCCATTCCTCTGTGGTGTGCGCGCTCTGCTCTACCTGATCCGTGAACAGTTTTAGATTAACCTGATGTTGTGTCTTTGTCTCTGTCTTTGTGCAGGTGCTGAACCTGGTCCAGTCCTACGTGACACTGCGGGTGCCACTTTACGTGTCCTACGTGTTCCACTCCCCCGTCGCTGTGGGAGGATGGCAACACTTCGACCTGCAATCGGAGCTCAAGCTCACCTTCGTGTACGACACCGCCATCTTGTGGCAGGATGGGATTGGAAGCCCGCCAGAGGCTGAACTGCAAGGTAAAGCCAGCGCTGCCCTCTGTTGGCCGATCCAGGTCCTACACACGGGTCCATCGTGCATTTAAACCACACTAATGTTATGGTAGTTCTTTATTTACTTGTCTTCAGTCTGTGCGCCTGTATTCTCGTCCGACTGGCTTACGTTTCAGTTTGGCCGGTGTGTTCCTGTGACGGTGAAGCGTTTCAGACCTTCTGAAGAGTACAACATTAGTGATTTAATGGAGGTGGACATTAACTCAGGTTTCCTTACAGGAGCCATGTATCCAACCAGCATGCGGATCAACGAAGAAGGGCGTCTGGTGGTCAACTTCAAGACCGAGGCCCGTTTCAGAGGACAGTTTGTCATGACCCATCCTGGTACGACACACACACACACACACACACACACACACAGACACACAGACACACACACACACACACATACACACACACATACACACACACTCAGACACACACATACACACACACACACACACACACACACACACACACACACACACACACACACACACACACACACACACACATACACACACACTCAGACACACACACACACACACACACAGGTCAACATGACCTTTCCCTTAACCAAACAACATGTATACATGAATTGAGACCTTGAGGTGGCTTGACTATCTGGTGTGCATTTCCAGGGAGCACACTGTCTTCCATGGTGATGTGTGCCGACCACCCCGGGCTGACCTTCACTCTGGCCCTGGTCCGGACAGAACCCACCTACAACCAGCCGATGCAGCAGTGGAGCTTCGTCTCCGACTTTGCAGTGAGTTAGTCCTGTCGACCGCCTCATGTCCCGCGTCTGCGTGCCGAACTGGGTCCCCGCGCGGCCTAGTTTCGAGACCCGGAGAGCTAGCGCGTCCGAATGTTGGGCGCGTTTGCGCGTTCGCTGTGACGCTGTCGTGGTGACGCTGTCGTGGTGACCCTGTCGTGGTAATGCTGTCATAGTAACGCTGTCAGTAACGCTGTCATGGTAACGCTGTCATGGTAATGCTGTCATAGTAACGCTGTCGTAGTAACGCTGTCATGGTAACGCTGTCGTGGTAACGCTGTCATAGTAACGCTGTCGTGGTGACGCTGTCGTATTATCGCTGTCGTGGTAACGCTGTCGTGGTAACGCTGTCGTGGTATCGCTGTCATAGTAACGCTGTCGTGGTAACCCTGTCATGGTAACGCAGTCGTGGTAACGCTGTCATAGTAACGCTGTCGTGGTGACGCTGTCTCACTAACGCTGCTTTTCCGTAGGTGCGGGACTACTCTGGGACATATACTGTGAAGATGATTCCGTGCAGTGCCTCACCAAACGGGGAGTACAGCATTCCCCCTGTGTGTCACCCACGAGAACCCCTGACCTTTGACATGGACATCCGTTTCCAACAGGTCAGACCCGTCACTTCTTGACTACAGCCTTTTCTGGCTACAGGAGACAAGAAAACCAAGATTTGTCTTAGTGTTGTGTGAAGCTAAATAGAGTAGCCAAACGAAACATATAATGAAGTCTTGTGTGCCCTGTTTGACCTTTAAACTTTTGCCCTCTTCGAGTCCAGGTGAGTGACCCGGTGGCAGCTGAGTTCAGTTTAAACACTCAGATGTTCCTGCTGTCCAAGCGGGAGCTCTGGCTGTCAGATGGATCCATGGGCTTTGGAGAGAACACAGACACTGCCTTCTCTGAAGGTACTTGCTCACTAGTGACCCCCTGTGGACACTTAAGGAACTACTAGTACATACATAGAAACACCATCGGTCAAAACGATGAACAAAATAATATTCCATTGAACAATGTGATGAAAATAACTGAGCTTTCTTTTTGGACTGCCACAGAGCAGCGGACACATTACCATCTCTATGTCTCATCCTGCTCTCTCCTCCTCTTCTCTTTCTCCCTCTCCGCCTCCCCCGCTCCCTCTCCTCCACTCTCCTCCACTTTCTCCCCCCCTGCCCAGGCTCTTCGATCTACGGCCGTGTGATGGTTGATCCGGTGCAGAACCTGGGAGACTCGTTCTCATGCAGCATAGAGAAGGTGTTCCTGTGTACCGGGGCGGACGGCTACGTACCCAAATACAACCCGACCGGCAGGGAGTACGGTTGTCTGGCCGACGCACCCTCGCTGCTCTACCGGTTCAAGATTCTGGTGGGTTTCAGAATCAGACCGCGAGTCACACGCTCGCCCATGAGTTCCCTGTGGAACCCGGTGTGACTACATTCGTTTATTCACGTTTACTCTTTTCACCAGTATATTTTCTGTTTAAACTGTATTCTTGGCGCAGTACACGCAAGCAACACTTATATCCGTAGGTTGTTAAAATATCTGTCCTCCGCAGGCATCCGATACAGTATTTCTATATTGGGTTCTATCTATAAGTATATCAATAGAATAACTTAACCCTGTGTGTGCTAATCCCTCCTCCAGGACAAGGCCCAGCCAGAGACCCAGGCAACAGCGTTTGGTGACGTGTTGTTTGAGGCCACCCTGGCGCTGGACACCCTTGGAGCCCTGCCTCTGGCCAGACAGCCCGGTTCAGACGGATTCACCCTGTCCTCCTCACCACTCTTCCAGGTCAGCTAGCGCAGAAACTGTGGTCAGACACTGCCCTCTGCTGGACACCTAGTATCAGTACTGAATAAATTATATAAGTCTACTGTGTGTTAGTGTACTGGGTATAAGTATACTGTGTGTTAGTGTACTGGGTATAAGTATACTGTGAGTTAGTGTACTAGGTATAAGTATACTGTGTGTGTTAGTGTACTGGGTATAAGTATACTGTGTGTTAGTGTACTGGGTATAAGTCTACTGTGTGTTAGTGTACTGGGTATAAGTATACTGTGTGTTAGTGTACTGGGTATAAGTATACTGTGTTAGTGTACTGGGTATAAGTATACTGTGTGTTAGGTATAAGTCTACTGTGTGTTAGTGTACTGGTATAAGTCTACTGTGTGTTAAGTATAAGTCTACTGTGTGTTAGTGTACTAGGTATAAGTATACTGTGTGTTAGTGTACTAGGTATAAGTCTACTGTGTGTTAGTGTACTGGGTATAAGTCTACTGTGTGTTAGTGTACTGGGTATAAGTATACTGTGTGTTAGTGTACTAGGTATAAGTATACTGTGTGTTAGTGTACTGGGTATAAGTATACTGTGTGTTAGTGTACTGGGTATAAGTATACTGTGTGTTAGTGTACTGGGTATAAGTATACTGTGTGTTAGTGTACTGGGTATAAGTCTACTGTGTGTTAGTGTACTGGGTATAAGTATACTGTGTGTTAGTGTACTGGGTATAAGTCTACTGTGTGTTAGTGTACTGGGTATAAGTATACTGTGTGTTAGTGTACTGGGTATAAGTATACTGTGTGTTAGTGTACTGGGTTATAAGTAAGTCTACTGTTAGTGTACTAGGTATAAGTCTACTGTGTGTGTACTGTGTGGTGTAGGTATAAGTCTACTGTGTGTTAGTGTACTGGGTATAAGTCTACTGTGTGTTAGTGTACTGGGTATAAGTCTACTGTGTGTTAGTGTACTAGGTATAAGTATACTGTGTGTTAGTGTACTAGGTATAAGTCTACTGTGTGTTTGTGTTGTCCCAGGTGGCTGCTGGACGAGAGTGGTTCATCCACACCATCTACACCGTCCGTTCCCGTGACAACGGCCAACGCAGCATCGGCAAGCGCAGCCTCGAGTACCACCACAGCCTCTCCTCCGTCGCTCAACCCGAGATCCGCACCTCCCACCCGGGTCGCCATCGACGCGCTGCCCCGGCTCTAGACCCGGCCCAGGACATCGGTGCCGACAACAACCGGGGCACCAACATCCAGCACATCGCCCTGGACCGCTCTGACCGCCTGGTGGTGAGCCAGCGCCAGCCGTGGGCGGGGCACGACCGCCCCAGGTCAGATCGCGATTCGTTGGAGCGCCCTCTCCTGGGGAGCTTCGGCAGAGAGCCGATGGACTCCTCCACGCTGCCCATGCTGGCAGGCCTGGCTGGGCTAATACTCGTCATCTGCCTGGTGGCCGTCGTGGTAATTCTCCTGGTGCGCCGCAAGAGGAGGAACCAGAAGGAGGGCCAGTTTCCTCCCTACTCCACGTCGTCGAGTTCGGCCTACGGTGGTGGACGTGGCAACAGCAGGGAGGGCGTAGTGGGCGGCGGGTACAACAGCTCGGACAGCTCAGAGGTTTAGGCTCCAGAACGCCTCGCCCGTCATACCTCGCTACACCCAAGGCCCTCACCCCTCTTGCCTGTGTCCTTTTGATAAGACATTGACAGTTGTCAAGGCTACTCTAACCCCGCCTTCTCATAGCACTGAAGACCGCACAGTGAACACGTGACAGTTGACGTCAATGCATGTCGCAGGCCTATAACCGGAGTATGATTGTGTGCACGGCCGGCCACGCTTGCTGGTACCCCCGCGATGAAGTGCGTTTTGCCATTCACTATAGTCTTCCTCAAACACACACACACAACGGTCTGCTCTCGTGACCTGCGCTTTAATTAGGCTACTTTCTGGCAGAGCTAAATAAAGTGTATAAGGGGTCTTAGGTGCTAACGCATATCTCTCTGATTTGAACATTGTGTGTTGCAAAACATCCCTCCAGCCAATGAGTACAGGTGCTCAAGCCTCCCATTAGATCGTGACGAAATAACGGTTTTAGCCGTCAGAGCAAAAGCAACCCAAAAAATGTCTGCCTTTATTCTGGGGAAACAGCTTTCTGTATACAATTCTGTCCTGTTTTTCTTAAGGTTAACCGTGGTGTTTATATTGTCCTTCGATCTTTGTCAACTGGTTTTTGTGTTCGACTGAGAGCGATGTTCGGCTACGGCTCGCTGTATCGAATGCCTTTTTGTGATATTAATACGCTTCAGACGTTTCTCAGTCGATTCGTGTGCCCACCACAGGAGAACAGACATGGTGATATTGAAACGGATTGTAATGTTGTCCACTTTAGGACTTCCGTAACGTGAAGCATTCAATTAGAATGTGGTTTAATCATATTATGTTGCAGGATTAAAAGAATCGGAGTCCATAATTATAACTCAAGAGTCACTGTTGGATACCTGCTTCTCTAGGACGTTTCAGGTCAACACAGGACAATGCAAAAACACAAGGTATTAACGCCCTGGAGAAACTTGAACATTATATAAACTCCTCCTGCCACACTGCTCTATGTGAACTGTAGATAAAGTAATTATCAATGGAGCGCCGTTTCTTATAACGAATCTCCATTTTGCTTATCAGGATAAGTTTAGGTGCCGATAAAATATACAAACACACACTTCATTGCGGAGTTCCATGTTATTTCCATCCATTAAATCCTAACTGATAAGCAAAACAGAGTATTTCAAAGATCTGGCCCATGGTTGTTTTGCATATGCAAATGACAGTATATTTCTCTATGTACATGCCAATTAGTTAACTATATAAATTTGTCTCTGACCAATGTAGAACAAATCGGTGACTTTGTTATTTCAGTCAATCGTTTAATGTACTCCAACGATGCCAAATACAAATGTACTTTTCTGGTATACTCCGGTCCTATTTTTCCCTCGACGCACATGACAAAAGAAACGTGTCCAACGTCTGCCATTATTTATAACACACAAAAATAAAAGAAACGTAAAAAAGGGGAAATTTATTAGTGACACGTTTAAAATAAATGTTCTACAATGTAGATTGGTAAAGTAACAACAGGAGTTCAAAATAAAAAGGCTTTGGGGCCGGGGTCATACAAGTCCAAAGCAGAAGGAATGTGGCGTGACAACCAACAGACATAAATACATTTCTCACATCACCTGAAGTACTCGTAGAAAACGACGACAACAATAGAATAAAGTAGAAAAATAACAACAACCAGCACATCTGCAGTGTATGAGTGCGTCCACCACAAGCCAGCCCTGCGTATACGAGTACTATGAATCTAGACTGTGTGTTCTCTCCAAGAACCTTCTAGATCGTCCGACATGCTATCAGTGAATGGAGGACAAGTCCTTTGGGTTTTGTACAGTACATCATTATCATGTATCACAGACACTACTACTACTACTACACTAGAGACTGTTGCTGCTCTTCCTCGTCCTCCGCCTCTTCCTCCGCCTCCTCCTCACAGCTTTAGTTTTTTCCTACGTCCCCCCCGCTGGTCTGGAGTCCCGTCACTCTTGCGCTTCTGAGCCTGAGGAAGAAAAAAAGCAGGAAACAACGTCATTGGTTGCCTGGGTGTCCATTAAACATGGCTATTGATTTATGAGTGCTGTGATGTGATGGTGGGACCATGTTCTTACCGAAGACTGACTCCGTGGTCCTTTCTTCTTCTTTTCTGCCTTCTCTCTTTCCTCAAGCTCCATGTTCTCTCGTTCAATAAGAGTGATTAAGGTGTTACATCTCCTCTGTAGCTCCTACACACACACACAATAAAAACTGCTACATTTACATTTATAAAAAAGACACAAAGTAAAGCCAGACGTCCATCCACAGGTTATATTTAAGCCAACACACATGTGCCCCACTCACCATGGCCGTCCTGGACAGGTTATATTTAAGCCAACACACATGTGCCCCACTCACCATGGCCGTCCTGGACTTGAGGAACCAGTCGAAGCGGAACTGGGGCGAGTTGCGGATGCACTGGCGTAACTCGTCGTAGACGGACTCCTTCTCGAAGCCCAGCTTGTGGAGCATGCAGATGAGGAAGCGGTCCTCCTCCTCCGTGTAGTTCTTCCCCTTGTTGGTGCCGTACGAGATCCGCAACTGATGGAACGGAGCCTTGTAGCGACCAATCTATGACAGAGCGGAGATGCCATGAGACCGTTGCCCTCACGTCAGAATGTGAAACCCAGGGGGGCTTTTCATAATGGTGCCGGGTCACTAGGCGGGCCCACCTTGGTGTCCAACGCTTTCTTAATGCTGATCCTTCTCTGGATGCGAGCCTCTCCTCTCTCGATTTGAGCCATGATCTTCTCGATGTCCTGGAGTTCGTTGCAGCGCTCCCAGAAAACAGCTGTGTACACACACACACACACACACACACACATTTAGATCAGAGGTTGTCAAAAGCGGGGATTTTTTTTTTTTTTTAAAAAGACATTTGCGCTGTTCAAGTCTTCTCATGAACTAAACATTCCATAGCTATGCGTTTGAGCTTTGTCCATTTCTAATGTGCACATTATACATAATTACTTCCCAGCCTGAGACAAAATCATTCTGCCACTAGTTTAGATAATGTCAGAGAGATATATATAGATATATATATATATATATATATATAGACGGATGCATGTCCCTGTACCTGAATACTCCATGACCTCCTCTGGGGTTTTGCCCTCCACCTCTCTGGCGATGTTCTCTATATCATCCCTGCCCCACTTCTCATTGGCTTTTATGAACTGGTTGAAGTCACGCTTGTTCCATATGGTGAAACCCTGTGTAGAAGACAGCATTACGACCACTGTAACACGTCCGGCCCAATACGCATTCATTTGTCTCTACTTGCAAATCAACATAAAGGGCTTTTATAGAATGTTGTTCGTCAGCGTGATCTTACACTGAAATAAAGCAAGTGAATCTTATCTGTTATGATCCAAATCTGACACGCATATACACATACACATATATAGCTGAGACAGCAATTACTTTCATTTTTCCAGAACTTTAGCATTCGACCCAGGTTGCAAATAGACCTGGAGAGAATCGTAGCTGTGGAAATACGACATTGAAAAAAGAGAACCGCGATGAGAACAAAAGGGTCCTCTGGTGTTCTGGCCAATTACCTGTGAGAGGAGGTTCTCCTTCTCCTCCAGCTCCTCCTCAGTAAGGGCCTCCGCCTCATCAATCTTGCCCTGCTCCTCTTTCTGATGCTGCGCCGAGTTGGGCAGCTCTGGGTTACGAGGGACCTGGAGAAAAAAAAAACACACACACAAACAACTGAATAACAGCTAGCTTGAAACTGAGAAGAGGAGACCCAAAATGGCGACTGTGGGATATCAACCATCATCATACCAACAGCATCAGTACGTCTCTCCAGTTAGGTCACAGATCGGCGTACCTTATATCCGATGGTCTTCCTGTAGAACAGGATCTCCTTCTCCAAAAGCTCAAACAGCCTTGGGGGGAAGAACTGGAAGTCCTGTACATTGGGCTGTTTAGGAGGACGAGGAGCCTGGAAGGCAAAAGAGTGACGTTAGGCGACGGCAGAAGGCGGTCCGACTTGCCTCTGCTATCCGGGCGGTGCCGCGGCCTACCTTGGGCGCTTTGGGCTCGCTGACGCGCAGGGCCTCTCTGAAGTAGGCGTCCACGGCATAGTTGGCCTTCCGCTCTCTCTTGGGCGGCTCGATCCAGTTGGTGATCACTTTCTTCTTCTCCCGGTAGTCCTCCCCTTCGAAGGTGTACACGCTGCCCTCGGACTCCATGGTGAAGTTCCTCAGGGAGCTCTCTCCCATGGTGTTCATCTTCTCCTTCATCTCCATGGTCTGTCGGTAAAGAACAAGAGGCAACCTTAGCGCTTGGCTACACACCCGGAGTCCTCTTATTAAAACAATCTGAGCCGGGCGAACGCGAGGCCCGTCGGTTCAGTTCTGACCTTCTTCTCGCCGCGCGACAGAATCTCGTCGATGTCGTCGTCCGTGATTTCGCTCTCCTTGGAGGCGAACACGTGCGTGGCGCCGTGCCGGATGATGGAGAGCATCTCGTCCTTACCCAGTTTGTTGGCGTTGGGATCCACTAGCCGTCCTGCAGAACAAACACAGCGAATACAAACGAGTCAGCACTAGCTGAGCAAACCGTTTTGAACAGGGGTTGGTTTGAAACTGGGACGAGGAGATCCAAAATGGCCGTCACCTTGCTGTATGACGATGGAGTCCAGTTGTAGCTTCATCTCCGCCCGTTCCACGATCCTCTCCTCCACAGTGTTCTCCGTGATGAATCGGAACACTCGCACTTGCTTCTTTTGACCAATCCTGTGAGCTCGGTCCTGTTAAAACAGACCAATCAGGTGTGAGATCTGTAATGAGCGGCTTTACAGACAGACGAGATATCCGTTTCAATTGATTTCTCCCGCGCCTTTTAATTTAATATGAACAGGTTCTGTCGGATGTAGGAATTATTGTCTGTGATCAAAACTGGCTGAAGTTGATCAGTACCTAAGTTAAATGTACCGGACAAATTCCAGGTAAATTTACAAAACAGATCAACTAGCCCCCTGACAACAGAAAAGTACTGACCATGGCCTGCAGGTCAACCTGAGGGTTCCAGTCAGAGTCGTAGAGGATGACCACGTCAGCTGTAGCCAGGTTAATACCCAGACCTCCGGCCCTGGTGCTCAGCATGAAGATGAACTTAGAACTGTTTTCCTCATTGTACGCATTGATGGAGATCTAGAGGAGCCAAGGAACAAGTGGAGTGTGGAGACGTACGTCAACCGTGGCGTCGTTACAGTGAGCTACATTTCATTGCATGTACAAGCCCGTGAGGTTGACCTTAACAGATACACGCAGGGCCCTGAGCCCGGGGCCAGTCCGACGTGCCACTGGCTTCTGATTTGCCCCACCTGTCTCTCTTCGTGGGGCGTCTGTCCGTCCAGGCGACAGTATCCGTAGTTACGCCACATGCAGTAGTCCTCCAAGATGTCCATCATCCTGGTCATTTGGCTGAAGATCAACACCCGGGAGCCTGGGGGATAAAGGTTAACATGTCGGTCAACCAGTCGGTCAACCAGTCGGTCAACCAGTCGGTCAACCAGTCATCCAACCAGCCATCCAACCAGCCATCCAACCAGCCATCCATCCAACCAGCCATCCAACCAGCCTACAGCACATGGGTAAGATCTGATACGATCAGCCTCTTGCAAGAGAATTAACATGTACCACTTAGAGTTCTACGGTGCCTCTCTTCTCCATGTACATTCCCTGCTCAGCGGCTTCAGAGAACAAGCTACTTTCAGACAAGAGCCCGATCAATATCAATAAGATCCTCTACTGATCTAAAAGACATAGGCCCTAATCACAGATTGTACATAAGCCTAACCAGACCAGGACACGCAATACAGGAAGGCCAGAGATGACACCCGTTTGTCCACCCACCCTGGGCCTTCATCTTGGGCAGTAGCTTGTCGAGGACGGCCATCTTGCCACTGTTGACCGCCAGGTGCAGGTCGGTGGTGTAGGGGGGGCCGGGCTCCGCCCCGTCGAACAGGTACGGGTGGTTGCAGCACTTCCTCAGCTGCATCAGGACGTTGAGGAGCCTCATCTTGTCCATCTTCCCGGCGGAATTCAAGATGTCTATGTCCTTCATCAGGATCTTCGTGTACCTGAGAGAGGGGGTGGGGGCATTAACGACAAGAGGACGTGGCGGGAGGACGTGGCATAGAAGAAGAGGACGTGGCGTAAAAGGAGAGGACGTGGCGTAGAAGGAGAGGACGTGGAGTAGAAGGAGAGGACGTGGAGTAGAAGGAGAGGACGTGGAGTAGAAGGAGAGGACGTGGAGTAGAAGGAGAGGACGTGGAGTAGAAGGAGAGGAGAAGGAGAGGACGTGGAGTAGAAGGAGAGGAGGTGGAGTAGAAGGAGAGGAGGTGGGTAGAAGGAGAGGACGTGGAGTAGAAGGAGAGGACGTGGGAGAGGACGTGGAGTAGAAGGAGAGGACGTGGAGTAGAAGGAGAGGACGTGGAGTAGAAGGAGAGGACGTGGGGTAGAAGGAGAGGACGTGGAGTAGAAGGAGAGGACGTGGAGTAGAAGGAGAGGACGTGGAGTAGAAGGAGAGGACGTGGAGTAGAAGGAGAGGACGTGGAGTAGAAGGAGAGGAGGTGGAGTAGAAGGAGAGGAGGTGGAGTAGAAGGAGAGGAGGTGGAGTAGAAGGAGAGGACGTGGAGTAGAAGGAGAGGACGTGGAGTAGAAGGAGAGGACGTGGAGTAGAAGGAGAGGAGAAGGAGAGGACGTGGAGTAGAAGGAGAGGACGTGGAGTAGAAGGAGAGGACGTAGAAGGAGAGGACGTGGAGTAGAAGGAGAGGACGTGGAGTAGAAGGAGAGGACGTGGAGTAGAAGGAGAGGACGTGGAGTAGAAGGAGAGGACGTGGAGTAGAAGGAGAGGACGTGGAGTAGAAGGAGAGGACGTGGAGTAAAAGGAGAGGACGTGGAGTAGAAGGAGAGGACGTGGAGTAGAAGGAGAGGACGTGGAGTAGAAGGAGAGGACGTGGAGTAGAAGGAGAGGACGTGGAGTAGAAGGAGAGGACGTGGAGTAGAAGGAGAGGACGTGGAGTAGAAGGAGAGGACGTGGAGTAGAAGGAGAGGACGTGGAGTAGAAGGAGAGGACGTGGTGACTTACCATTCTCGCTGCATCTTGCTCAAGCCGACGTACATCTTAATCTCTTTCTTGGGCAGCAGGGACTTCTCTACTTCGTTTTTGATACGACGCAGCAGGAAAGGACGCAGCACCTACACACACACACACACACACACACACACACACACACACACACACACACACCACACACACACACACACCACACACACCACACACACACACACACACACACACACACACACACACACACACACACACACACACACACACACACACACACACCACACACACACACACACACACACACACACACACACACACACACACACACACACACACACACACACACACACACACACACACACACACACACACACACACACACACACACACACACACACACACACACACACACACACACACACACACACACACACACACACACACACACACACACACACACACACACACACACACACACACGTCAAGGGCAGAACCATAATAATGTGGTAAAAGCCAACAACGACGCAGCTCAGGACTTACAGTGTGGAGACGCTCCACCAACTTCTGATCACCCAGGCAGTTGTTCGTGTCAAACCACGAGTCAAAGTCCTTGGAGAAAAAGAAAATATGTTAAAATCAAACAATAACACATGTTTATTTTCACACAGTGAGGCTCATAAGATGTCATTTCTAAAGTGTAGCGGTGAACACCTGTGCGACGTTTCAACGACCGCTTTTCTCTTGGGAAGATTTCAGGTCATTCGGTCATACAGTCAACTTGACATAGGAGGACAGTACGACGACATAAACACCAGAACTAAACCTAATGAGTAGGTCTGGTACCTCTGAGGAGTTAAAGACATCTGGCAGCAGGAAGTTGAGCAGGGCCCAGAGCTCGTGGAGGTTGTTCTGCAGAGGCGTCCCCGTGAGCAGCAGACGATTGGTGGTCTTGAACTCGCGCACTATCTCCGACAGCTACATGGCAAACGGACAACACGCAGTTCAAACACGACCACCGTAGCGGATTTCCGCACGTAGATTGGGAGTGCAAGTAAACGTGCGAACGTTGTGAATCACATATTAAACCATTTGTTTAAACACACATATATACGGTCTAATCTAATAACACTTGTGTAAATTAAGTGTACGTTCACTTCAGAAGCGATCTGACCTTTGACTTTTCGTTCTTGATCCTGTGGGCCTCGTCGATGACCAGATACCTCCAGTTGAACTTCTTGAACACGGCCTTCTCTATGATGAGCATCTCGTAGGAGGTGACACACACGTCCCACTCCCCAGGCAGCATTACATCCCTGATCATGGCGTTCTGCGGGGCGGGGTCACAGAGAAGTAAATATGACACACACATCTCACTTCCTGGGCAACATAACATATCTGATCATAGCATGATTGGGGGGGTCCACATAAATGTAAATATTGAAACAGAATCAGAAGTCATGTCATGGCGTATGAAATTAACATTAATAGGTTTGACATCTCAAATACAGATTCAGGCTGGGTGATTGTAAAAGCACTTTGTGACAACTTTGTTGTAAAAAGGGCTTTATAAATAAATTTGATTGGTTGAATTTGATTGAAATACATAAAGACAGACCCCAGGGTGACACACACATTCTTGCGGCCTCACCCAAGGTCATCACAATCATCTGAACATTCATGCGGCCAATCAATACGCACCCTCTGCTCCCTGTCTCCGATGAGGCAGACCGCTCTGAGGGAGGGCACCCAGCGCTTGAACTCGTTCATCCAGTTGTACAGGGTGGACTTGGGGACCAGGACCATGTGGGGTCCCGGGATGCTGCGGTAGTGTTTCATGTACCCCAACAGGGAGATGGTCTGCAGGGTCTTACCCAGACCCTTAAGGACAAGAAACAGGGGTGAGACGGCCGGAATGACGCCCGACGAGACATAACTGCCACCGACAACTGTTACTAGTGAAGCCAAAAAGTTTCTCACAGACACGCAGACCAAAATATACCAACGATTATCAGACTATCAAAAAGCCATTAAGGCATCTGCGTTTCAATTCATACATGTTCTTATTTACGTCACTTTGATAGAAGCCCTACCATTTCATCAGCGAGGATCCCGTTGATGCCATTCTCATACAACGATATGAGCCAGTTGAGCCCACGGATCTGGTAGTCTCTCATCGTACCCCCCTTGACATCTGCAGGGCGACAGACCGTTAAGAGCGCCGCTCGGGAGGGCCACAACGTCCCATTCAAATCGGGGACTATACTAGTCAGGACTGTGATACGTGTGTGTGTGGTGTATAACGCCATGGCGATCTGCTTACAGGAGGGGGATTCGTCAAAGCGGGTGCAGACGGCGGTGGTCTTGCTGCTCTCGCTGAGCAGCTCTTCGTCCTCTTCCTGTTCGGTGCGACGATGACGATTGCTGTAAACCGGGGTGTGCGTGTGTTACTCATTAATAACTGCGCATCCAAACACACATCACACACCCAACCACCTTTCACATACGACTGGTGATTCCTGCGGTCGAATACTAATATCGTATACTCACTCTCCAGCCGAGAGCAGGTTCTGTTTCTCGTCCTTCTTGACACGAGGACGCCCAGGTTTCATCTTCAGCGGGGAGGTCGGGGTTTTCTGAGCTGCCGGCTGGATGAAATGGGCAAACACCTCTGTCTGCTTGAGTAGGTACTCAAATCGGTTGGTCCGGTCCGATGCCTACACGAAGGAAGTCGACTAATTAGGGTAAAAAATATATATAACAATGTGTCTAAAGTGCAAATCAGCATTTTTGTTGAACTAGTATGGCCTCAGTGTGTCATTACCACTTTCTCTTCATAAGCTGGTGCAATCGGCGAAGGGTCCTCGGATGCATCGTCCTTACTGGCCTCGGATGCATCGTCCTTCTCCTGGAAACAGGGAATAGAAGGTGTGTGAGTTTGAGTGGCACATGCGCAGTACAACACACCACACAGACCGGGATGAGCTGATGCGCGTCGAAATGAAGCATCAACACACACTGCCACCTAAAAACAATGGCGACAGCTCGGTGCGGTGCGGGGGATTAACAACACTGAGTCAGAAACACATATATACAACTAAACATTACAGTAGCTATTTAACTGCCCACGTTGTTTAACTTACACGGCATGTTCAATGGCTGAACGATATAGATAAAAAGATAAGCAGCTAGTGTCATAATGATGTATCCGGCGTGACAGTCACTAACACACAGGAAGATGGGGTACTAGTAAGGATGCTAACGCTAGGTAGCTAACACACAACAACTCAACCTATCAAAGTTTCAGATGGTTTGATCTGGCGAACACCGGCGTTATTTGCCGTATTGTTCAGCTTAACCTAAAACTGTTCAGAACATTTCCTCGAGTGGTGTGTGTGTGTAGAATAATGCGTTTACTAGTCCGTCTCACCTCCACCCCTTCTTCAGTTTCCTCAAGTTCAGCAGCCTGCTCTTCCCGCGGCTCCACGCCGTTTTCAGTTTCAGACATTGTTAGCGAATTTCCGTTTTTTTTGTTTATATATCAATACTCTGGTTCTTCGATGCCCTTGTCCCGCCGATAAATGGCAGGTACGCGTTACGAAAAACGTTTCACAGGAGTCACGCCGGTGTAATTCTATTGTTTATAATGAAAGAGACTAGCCCGGCTAAAGCGATTCATTCGTTTGCTACAGGCGGCTTCCTTTCACCAGTCCCCGGCGCTACCCGCGTTCACAAAGGCAGCTGGGTCCGCATTGTCTCGCGAGACCTCGCGTTGCATGTGCGTGATTTTGCAACTACACTACGTGCAAAAGTGGATTGATCTAACTTCGAACCGTTTTTCTTATCCCTTAAAAGTATATATTCATGTAAACTAGCACAAAAGATGTTTAAAGATATTTCATGCTTTTTACTGTTTTGATTGTCCCTCTGCATTTCCCACTCTCAATTTTGGAATTGTCTATTGTCTATGCCTGAATGTTATTATTTATGGTCTTTAACACAATGGTTTCCTTACTATCTTAAGAATCCCCTTTTTCATTTATTTTTTCAAGATGTTTCTAAGTGAAGTTATTTATATATTTGACAAGAGATGTAAAATTTTCATTAAAAAAGATGGCTGATTTACTAACACGTACGTTAAGCCTATTGGGTTGTTATTAACTCAATTAGTGGGTGGGTTAAAAAAAGTGGAATTACCAGTTCCGGTCTAAACTATTATCAAACACAAATGACTGCACGTTCGCATTTCCATAAAATTAGAACTTATATTGTCAAAAACCGTTCGTATTTATTTCGTTATTTGTAAACAGGCAGAGAGACGGTCAAAACAGCAGGGTCCTAGCAAAATTCCTTGTCCAACGGAGTGACGTTTGTGTGCAGCTGATTTTACCAAATAACACATCAAAATAAAAGACGAATTGGGTGTCAAGCGGCGATTAAGTCAATTGAATTGGCAGTTTATGGTACATTCGCGGGATGCAGTTGTCATGAATTATACTGGTGAGTTTTGTAAGGCAAGGCTTACCGACCCGTCTTTATAATATACATTTATGCTAAGTCAGTGACATCTCTGGCCTGCTTTGTTTTAGTTCTAAAGGGAACGTCATGCTAGCAATGCTATCGCTAGTTAACATAGGAAGATAGCCCCGTTTAACATGGTGAACATACATTACAAGCACTCGTCTGTCATCCACATGTGTTTTTATATAACACCAATTGCCTTCATTGGGCAATTTAATAACATGACACAATATGACATGATACAACAAGATCTCAACCATGAAACGCAAGGCTAGGTAGCATGGTTACTTGCACTACAGCATTAGCTTGAACGGGCGTCGTTAACTAGCGTTGTGATCATAAGCAAATAAAACGATTTTTTTGTTTTCATCTGTAATGTTGATAGCTGATTAGGTTTTAGTTGCCATGCTGATGTCTCTCTCCTGTTTTAGGTAGACTGTGGCACAGTCTAAGCCCCATTGCTCTATAGATAGACCGCCACCATGGATAAGATTTTGGAGGCATTGGTCGGCTCCTCTCATTCAGTCCCAGTGAAGAAGGCCATCGTAAGAAAAGTAGTCGAAGCCGCAGAGAAAGAGGTCACAGAAGAGCAATGCCAGGCCCTGTTCGCCCTGACCACTCGCCTCTTACTCCTGGGTGAAGACACCTTTCAGAAACAAGTGGGGTTCCAGGTGCTGGAGGCCTACGCCCGCTACCACCGTGTTGAGTTTGAGCATTTCTTTTGCAAAGACTTTGTCCTGGGGCTGTTACAGCAGGGCTATGGCCCCCTAGACCGCAAGGATCCAGCTGTGGTGGACTATATCCACAGCTGCCTGCGGCTGCTCATCAGTTGCCCGTCTGTGCTGGAGATCTTCACCATTATCCAGACAGAAGTCCTACGGATGGTGTGTGAGCGGCCCGAACCAGCCCTTTGTGCCCGACTGGCCACGATGCTCTCGGACTTTGTACAGTGCATCCCCAGGGAGAAGGCAGCTATTTTGTTCTGCCAGCAGCTGGTGAGAACCATCGGTTTTTTCAACTGTCCTGCCAGCCAGGAGCGGGAACTAAGGGAGTATGTGGGCCAGGTGACCAAGGTCAGCACACTGCTGCAGAACATCTGGAAGGCCGAGCCAATCACGCTGCTGCCTTCACTTCAGGAGGTGTTTGCTATCATTTCCTCCACTGGTGAGACAAAGGCCAAATCCCAAATTTGCTCCTACGCCCTACGCATTTCAGAGATATGAGAAGCATTCCCAGGTGTAGGCAATCTGGTCGCTGCTCGGCCTTACCCTGAACTGGTCGAGGTGTAATATCCGCCGTGTACCCTTATATGTCAATCACATCTTCTCAGATCTCACACGAGTGTCTAGGGTTTAAAGGTCGATTTGGGATTGGGCCCGAAGGGAGGGAGCTTAACACTTAAATACGCAGAGACGCATCTAGATGAACACAAAGGTTGTTGTCCATTCACTATTTATAGCCCTTGAGAAAGTAATCTAATTCTTGTTTTAGCCGGACTTCCAGAATAGCTTTGCTTATCCCATTGAGTTTTACCAGCCCCCATGAGAAAGTAAAAATGTCAGGCTTGTTGGCACATAACTGAGAGACCTTTTGTTCAAGTGCACGTTGTAAACTATGACCCCATACACCGCAAAACACATCATAGTACTAAAGTGCGCACGTTTGTGTCCCGTGAAGACCCAGCCTTTGAGCCCTCCATTGCCCTTGCCAGTCTGGTGCAGCACATACCTCTCCAAATGATCACCGTTCTCATCAAGAGCCTGACCACTGACCAGAACGTCAAAGACTCCAACATGACTCAAGCGCTCTGCAGGTCAGTGCCCACATTGTATTCACATTCGGTCAGTTTATTATGTTGATTATGGACCAGTTGTTTTTACAACTTGTATGCCAGATGATATGTAATGTCCCTCTCTCGCCCCAGGATGATCGACTGGCTCTCCTGGCCTCTGGCCCACCATGTTGACACGTGGGTCATTGCCTTGCTGACGGGCCTGGCCGCGGTGCAGAAGTTCACCATCCTCATAGATGTCACCTTGTTGAAGATTGAACTGGTAGGTAGTGTGTTGCTCACGGCAACCATATCAGGGTCTGTCAATGTGCCAGTTAGTGGTACCCACGGGAATAGTAGTCATGACTACAGTAACTGCCACACCCACCACCAGCTGTGTGTTTTTTGGTCTGGAAAGAAATCTGCCTAATGCTATGTTTTATTTTTAACTGTGTGCGTGTGTTTGCGTGTTTGCGTGTGCGTGTGTGCGTGTGTGTAGGTGTTCAACCGTCTGTGGTACCCCATTGTACGTCAGGGGGCACTGGCGGTCCTCTCTCACATGCTGCTGAGCTTTCAGCACTCACCAGAAGCCTTCCACTTGGTAAGACACTCACACACTCACACACACTCACTCACACACTCACTCACTCATTGTCCTGACGTGTGTGTGTGTGTGGTACCCCAGGTGGTACCCCAGGTGGTTCTGCTGGTCCGGACCCTGAAGAGTGACGGCCTGCCCACCAGCAAGGCCTTCCTGCTGCACTTCACGGAACTTATCCACTGTATGATGCACCAGTACTCTGGTTTTCCTGACCTCTACGACAGCATCCTGGAGGCTGTTAAGGTAAGACACCCCAATGGGGGTTTTCCTCTCTGCCCGAGGGCCTCTTACAAGCACTTGTGTTTGGCTGGCGTGTGTGCCTGGTTATTTTTGGACGTGTCGGGTACGGGTGGTTTGAGTAAACCTGTGTAACAACGCGTGTCATCTAAGTTCAGTAATTTCGTGGCAGTTGTGTGGCGTGAAAAACAAACATCCGCTATTACGGGTGGATTTTTATGCGGCTTCATGTTTTTTAATTTATTTTTTCCTAGGACCTACCTAACCCATGTGAGGAGAAGATGAAGCTGGTGTTAAACCAAAGTGCCTGGACTTCCAAGTCCAACTCATTCGCTTTGGGTCTGCTGAGGCTTTCGGGCAAGTCTGAAACAGGCAAGACAGGTCTGGTGAACTTGGGAAACACCTGCTATATGAACAGCACCATACAGACACTGTTCTCTGCTACCGAGTGAGTACTTTATTTAGTCCTGACACACGCTGCACGCATAAGGAATTACATTTTCACAACCCCCCCCACAATATAATTATTCCATAAAACTGTCTTATGAAGAGCTTCATTTATTCGTTTACCGTTCTCTGGCTCTCTTCCAGTTTCAGGAGGCACGTTCTATCGTTGCACCTCAATGACTCTTTTGCCAACACACTGATGAAGAAACTGCAGCTCCTCTTTGCCTTCCTTACACACACCCAGGTCAGGCTCACTCGGTCGACGGCAGTCGTCTTTGGTTTCGGTTCTGATTCAAAATGCTGTTGATGCCGCAGTGAAATTCAGCTGTGTTTGCGGCAGAGTGGTCATTTCGGGTGTATTACTGTGTGTCTCCTCCAGAGGGCAGCATTTGCCCCCCGGCTCTTCTTTGAGGCGTCTCGGCCCCCCTGGTTTAACGCCGGTTCACAGCAGGACTGCTCGGAGTACCTCCGATTCCTCTTGGACAGGTAGTTTAAAAAGAGAGAGGTTCTAGATTAAACAGTCTACACGGCTTAATTTGATTCCCAGTTTGCTGCGTATTGTTCGTTGATCTTTTGCTCATCTCTTCATATTCCGTTTGCTAAGGTTACATGAGGAGGAGAAAACCATCCAGGCCCTCAGGTCGGCTGAGTCAAAGGTAGCCAATGGACTAGGGGCCGACACCGGTGCCCACACCTCTACGGAGGGCGCCGTCTTGCCGTCTGTGAGTCCTGGGGCAGCGGCGTCTGAGGGCAGCGACCAGACGCTGATTGAGAGGATGTTCGGAGGCAAGCTGAGTACCGGCATCCGGTGCATGATGTGTGGCGCCGTCTCGGAGAAGGAAGAGCCGTTCACAGACCTCTCTCTGGCCTTCTGTCCCTCAACCACCACCAGCACCTTCAGCCCTCCCCAGAACCAGGCCTCGTCGGAGGAACCCCGAGGCCCGTGCCAGGGCTCCGTCAACGGGGGAAGCGAGGCTCTGGAAACGGACCCCGCTCTCAGGCCCGCCGCGACCCCCGTCGCCAGTGCCCACGTCGGCCCGGCGTCCAGTGAGCCGCCCCTGTCCGTGCCCGACCTGGTGAACTACTTCCTGGCACCGGAGATCCTGGACGAGGAGAACGCCTACTTCTGCGTGCCGTGCGGCTCGCTTCAGCGGGCGGAGCGGGGGATGAGGGTGGTGGCGGCGCCTGAGTACCTCATCGTCACGCTGCTGCGCTTCTCCTACGACGCCAAGTGCCACGTGCGCCGCAAGATCCTCGACAACGTCACCATACCGGCGCTCATGGAGTTGCCCGTACACGACCCGCCCTTACCCAAGCACGCGTCGTCGTCGTCTTCCTCTCCGCTCCGGCTGGACTCGCCGGAGAACTCCGAGAACCTCGCCAAGAAGTTGAAGCCGTCGCGAATGGATGAGGATGAGGACGCCGATGAGAGGATCGAGGGGGGCGATGGCGGGGAACGTGAGGTCCGGGGGAGTCTGCCGGCCCGGTTTGTTCCCTACGTTCTTAGCTCTGTAGTGATGCATTCTGGGATGTCGTCGGAGAGTGGTCACTACTACTCGTACGGGCGGAACCTCACCGGTGCCGACGGTGCCCAACACCACCTAGCCAATCGCCTTGTCCTGGGAGAGGAGCCTGGGAACGGCGTCCAGCCCGATGGTAGCCCGGTCGATTACTCCTTCCCGCTGGGGGCGACTTGTTCCAAACAGGAAGTGGGTGAGGGTTCTGGAAGAGATTGGCTGCTGTTCAACGACAGCAGGGTGACGTTTACGTCGTTCGGGTCGGTCCAGAACGTCTCCAGCCGCTTTCCCAAGGACACGGCTTACGTGCTGATTTACCGGAAACAGGATTTCACCGGAGAGTCAGGTGGTACCGGGGGAGTGGCAGCCAACGGCATGAGACCAGGCTGCGATCCTCCGCTGCAGAAAGAACTAATGGACGCCATCACTAAAGACAACAAGCTGTTCTTACAGGTGACTGGAGGGTCGACATTTTGACGGCGGGGCGGGGTGGGGCTTCCTGCATGCTAGAGGCACATCCAAGTGCTTGACTCGCCTCCCACTAGTGTTCATTCAGGGTTGGAACAGATTAACACAATTAACTGAAGCCCGTCGTATAACGCTAACTCTCTCCATAGTCGCTGCTCCAGCGTGACTGGATGAAGCATCGGAGGCTAAATTACTATGATAATGCATTAGCCAAGGGATGGAGGAAGTGTAATGGCCACGGCCTGATCTGTAACCGGATGGCTTGGTGTGTGTGTGTGTGTGCGTGCACGTGCTCTGAATGGGATTTAATGTAGTTTCAGAGAGGAACAGCGGTATCACGATGTAACAACTAGAAGGATGTGAAACTGCATGGTCATGCCGATCTCCTAGTTCATCTTTATTAGGCCATGAAATGTTTCTGAAAATTGTGAAATTCCAAATGAAGCTTTCCTCACTCATTCATGTCCACTTGGCATTTCTTTCATTCAAGTGGTCACACACTTTCCATACTTATTTTCATTAGTTTTTGCAAGGCTTTTATTGTCAGCATAAATCGGGAGGAGACGGGTGAAGTAGAAACACAGAGCTGAAGGTTTGAACCCTGGTTCCCAGTGGGGACCCAGGACAGGTATCACCGGGCTCCACAAACAGTCACTTTAATTTGCTTCCCAATTAACAAACCTACCCGTCCAATAAGAGCTGGAGCTGAAACTCTTTATTCTCTTCGTCCAATAGGAACAGGAGCTGAACGCGCGGACCCAGGCTCTGCAGGCGGCATCAGCCAACTGCTCCTTCAACCCCAACGGCTCAGATGACAACGACCCTCCTGGTAGCTGTGGCCCCTCCGGCGGTGGGGGGGGAGGCGGAGGGGGAGGGTTCAACACCGTCAGCAGACTGGTCTTCTGAGCCAGGAGAGACCGTGTTCGGGGGCCCGGTTGAGAAAGGGAGAGCAAGACACGAGAAAATAATCGCCGTGAATAAAGCACTGTATTATTACCGGAGAGACATACTATGTGCCGTCTGGCTGGCCCGTCTTCTGGTCGGTGGACTGCAACCACAAACATATGACCGAGTCTTCAGGACACACTGACCGAAATTAGACACTGGACTTAATGTGACGACGGGGTCCGCCGTCTCGCCCCTGGCTTTGTCATTGTACTTTTATCATAACATCCTGCCTCGGGACAAGCTACACCTCGTCTCCCCTTTCGGTTCGCATGCATTGATCGTTGTGTTTTTCCCCTCTACATAGCGGGCAGGTTTCTTCTGAGGGGATTCCTTCGGGTGTTTGCTGTTTTGTTTCATGTGTATGTTTGGTCTTTTTGGATGTTTACGGATGCAATAAAATGTGCAGATATGGGAATTAATTCAATACACCGATCATGGAATATTCAAAACAAATGCCATGAATACCGTATGAAACGAACACTATAGAGCATGCCAGCACTTACATACAATATTTAGTATTTTCCTGGTGTGGTTCGCTGGCTGAGAAAATGTGACATGCTCTTGATATAACCTCACAAGTTCGGAGTAATTACATTAAATATTTATTGTGATGCTAATTGCTATTGAGTTATCCATTCAGGGAGCTTTTTCTTCATTTGTGCATATTCTACGAGCCCTTTGATACATGTTAATTATTTCCGAACAAACATGCGGAATTTGAGTAGCTCGACGCGTACCGCTGTCTAACTGTACAGTGTTAATATGTCATTTACATGATGGTTACCTTTTCCTAAAAGTAAAGTTTAATTGCTGAAACAGTCTTGTTAGTGTCTTCCTAGCCACACACTCATTTGAACTCACTCTGACCTTTAGACAGAATAATTTTATTGTTTGGATACTGTTGTGTTCTTGGCCTCTCTTGTTGCTGCAACGCATAAAACACAATATGGTTTCTGTGTCATGGCTGTCTGTCAATTCCTTGTGCCGTAATCTTATTTAATTTTTTTTTTACTGAAGACAATGTGTGACATACAAAAATCATTATGAATGCCAAACGATGCGTTTAGCTGCAGATTTAGCTACAGCCACTGTACCTATGAAAAAGGAACATTTTCAAAACAATGAAATTAGATTGTTTTAAGTAGTTCTCCTTTCCGTTAATAAAGGCTTGTTACAGTCTTGATGTTCTCTCAACCATCTTAATGGGGTAGTCACCTGAAATGCAATTCAATTAAAGTGTGTATCTAAATAATATGGTATTATTAAGATGGCTTAGTTGTAGTTTTGGAGACTATGACCCAAAGATCCAACCAACCAAACCAGTGCCAGCTCTGGAGAATTCCATCTTTGTTTGACTGTGTTGACTACTAAGGCAAGGAACATGCTTCAGTTTTTTGTCCCACAACAATTTCTGAAGAAATACATTAGTAAATTATTTATCTGACAGAACAGTCCTAGAGTTGAGTTGTTTTGCAAGGTACACTCATACATTCAAACGTACATACACACATGCATAACATACCTTACATGTTAAACACAAAGGTCAGTACATGCGGACGGCTTTCGAAAGAAAGTCATAAAAGTTACACATTCACTTTAACGTTATTGCTGTTGGACTGGATCATATTTAGGTAGTAAAGGATACACAGTAAAAAAAAAGATAATTGTGCACTATAGTATTGTTTCATTCATCCTAAATTGGCGTAGTACCTGCTCAATTTGCTGTTCATTAACCCTTGCCTGTATTCATCATCATCTTTACGGGATATCTTTCCCAGGATGCACCTGACGCTTGAGTAAATATTACAACTTGAACGTATTCCGGTGCTGCTACGATTTTAATGATGTGTATCGCAGAGACAGTTGTGAGTGCAATAACATCAAACCTGCAGGCAAGCTCACCTGTCTCAGGTGTGGCATATTTGGCTCTGATTGTTTCTTTTTTGCCCAATTCGAACCTAAGATAACAGGGGCAGTTTGAGGCATAAGCATATTTGCCTAAATCACATTTTGCTTAGTGTCAAAAGGCTGGAGCAGGCCCAGCTAAATAACCTACGTACACTAAACTACGATTCCCAAATATTAATGTTTTAATAACATGGGAGAAGTATCCAAAAATAACAGTTTCATCCTTGATGTCACAGATCAAACCCTGGGTGATGCGAGGCACTAAATTGCTGAAAATGTTCTGTTCTCGGGGGTTTTAGAGAACGTGTTTGCTTTTTCCCCCTATTTCACAGCATTATGTGATGTTGTGTCACTGCCCTAATGAACATGGGTCCGCGCAGGCGATAATGTGAGAGTGACAGATGCTTGACAGAAGGATGACAGTCAGCCAGACATCCAGTAGGCAAGATGTGTGTCATCATTAGTCGCCCGCCAGGCTGACTACATGTTATGCATCAGGGGTATCTAACTATCACCATACCGGGTCTGGAGCATGCTGGTTTTCTGTTGTATATATACCTCATCACTATTTGCATTTGCTTGTTTTCCCGGTTGTAAATCAGTCCCAGATCAGCGTGTTGCAGTGAAGACAGAGAGTGGAAGTGGCTTTGAGGGCCCAGATTCATACATCCCTTTTATACATCCACCCTAAATGACGCAAACACTCTGCAAAACATGCTCACTTAATAGGTAATAACAGCTCCAAATACAACATTACGAGACTTTTGGCCATTAAGTGGATGCCAAATGTATGGCACGGTGGACGCACGCATGCTGCTGTTGACAATTGCATAGGCCTATCAGCAGTAATGGAGCCATTCGGGACTGTGGTTGGATAATGGGGGCGTTCCTGGTGCAGAACAAATGTATGCGCTGTGGCATTGTAGTTGCCACAAAGAGAGCATTCGGTCCAATCAATTTCACTCAATTATTAATCGACTGATCCATTTTGCGTTCCGGTCTTATAAGGACACATGCACAGCGGGGCATTTCACTTTAATGCACAAGACAATTCATTTCAATTGACGTTAGGAAATAATAAGGTAATATTATTCTGCCAGGAGACTATAGAAAACGGATGCATAATCTAATAACTCTTGAGCAACTCCAACGACATGATAATTATGGGCTAAAATAATTAAGTCAAAAATGCATTTGGGAGGACTTGAAGAACAGTTAACGTCCTCGCATAAACGAGAAATATCACCATGGTGTCGATTTGGTTGTCGTTTTTTCTGTGGTTGCTCTCTTTTTTGTTCTAAAGCCTTTCTCATAAATAATGGCCCTTGAAAAAGCACTCTTTAACCGCTCTTTCTATTTATTAAACAGAGTGTCTTCTCTGTCCTTCTCCCTCCCTCTTACCACACTTTCTTTCTTCCCTTGAGTCTACTGGGGGGCATGAAGTTCACAGAGACCAGGATGGACTGCAATATGCCTGTTACAGGAGCTGTTCCCACGGTGGTTTTATTCTCTCCACTCGTTTAGACACGTCGAGTCCCACCGTCGAGGAGCACACAGTAGTAGATGGGTCCTTATGATGTTACATTATGAATCAATGTCTTTATCGGCTGTCATAATAATACCAGACTACAATATATAAAGATGTTGCACATCATGGGATAAAAAATGATTGTGTTGGTTTTAGTGCCACGTTATGATTTTAACATAATTGTTAGACAGAAATGTTTTCCTTGACTCTGAAACCTATGAACATGTAAGTACTTAATATGGAGGAGAAAAAACAGGTAATCTTTATATTACAACTTCTTATATATAATTTGTTTTTATTATTATGGATCCGACAATTAGATTGAATGAGAAATACAAACTGACACCAAGTATACATTGACATTTTTTAACCAGTAAAATAGCATTGCACAAATATAGTACTTTAACCCCCATGGAAACTCATCAAAGACAAATTGCCAATACATGCCAGAATAACCCACGTCTTGAATGTAAATGCTCTTTGCAATCAACCAACACATATGTCAGCTTTTAAATCAACAGTATGAAAAATCCAATGTTTTAATGTGTGATTTGCTGGAGATTATTTACACCTAAGCTAGTGTATACGCAGTGGATTGATGTTGACTAATCTCTGGCAATGAGAGACGATATTTCTCAAATATTAACATGACTGTTCATGTTCTTGTTTTTGTCATTAACGCTTACAGGTTTTCTCTTCTTGGAACGGCGGTTGGCATCCAACGCTATTGGTGCATTACCGCCACCTACTGTAGTGGAGTGTGGGCCAGTTCAAGGGAGGACATATACTCAAAGGATACACAACACTGGAACACAATCCCCCCTCCCCCCCCACCTAATACAGACTCTAGACTTAACACGTGCACCCCTGTGCCCTCAGCCCCTATATCAATCTCTCCCTCTCATATTGCCGGCACTTCCTTATTACATGATCTAGCGTCTCTGTTTCCCTTTAATAGTCACATAACCCCGTTGGATGCTTCCCTATCATATATAACGTGTTGTGCAATCCACAGTGACCAACCCTCACTCTGGTTACTTTCTCCTCCTCCCTCCCCAACCTCACTCTGTATTTGAAACAAGTGCCTCCCTTACCATTGGTCCTGCCATGCCCTCCTCAACTCCTCCCTCATAATGGCCGTAGCCTCTTCTCTGCTTAACGGCACCTCCACATCCACCACCTCCCTCTCAAGGGCCTGTTTTGCCACATGAACGTGACCTGCACCCTGTCACTTCTCAACCCATCCTATGCTTCCAACACCCTTCCAACGCCCTGTCTAATGGTGGATTTCAATGACTGCTAACGATCCAGCAGAGCAAATAACCACCTCTCTGGTTCATCCCCTTTCTGGCCTGGGAATCCTCTATCCATTCCAACGCTCATGACATCCCTCGCCTCGAGTTCCCAACAGTCAGCGACGCCTGTTTCGTGATGTCCGCCCCCCCCCCATGTCCCTGTAAATGTACCCATGAATGAATCGCTCCTCGAACGTAACTGCATCTCCCCCACCTCCACCTGTAGTGCTGACATCGGAGATGTGCGAAACGCCCCAATGCAGACTCGAAGCCCCTGTGCCTGTACCCCATACAACTTCCTGCAGCCGACCCATAGGCTTTACTGACCTAATAAATAACACGTATATGGACCTCAAAGCTGTTCTTCCAGCCCCCAAATTTTCACTAGTGTGTGTACTATATTAAACACCCTTCTACGCATCTCCACCATCCACCACACCTCCACCATGTCAGTTTGGCATTAAAGTACACGCCCAAAAACCGGACACCCCCAACCTTCTCCAAATCCTTTCCATACGATTTCACCTGCACCTCACCGCTGACAGGTTTTTCAGTCTTTGACGTTCATCCAGTCCTCCAAGATTTTGGCCGCGCAAATATCGCGCACATTCTGGTAAGTGTAGTTTGCACGTGCGCATGGTAAAATAAACACCGGCATACAATTGCCTTCTTAATTGGATATGTCCCATAATGGTGTTGGTCATTTTGGGAACTACATGTCCCACTTAACATGAACTACATGTCCCATAATGGTGTTGTTCATTTTGGGAACTACATGTCCCATAATGGTGTTGGTCATTTTGGGAACTACATGTCCCATAATAGTGTTGTTCATTTTGGGAACTACATGTCCCATAATAGTGTTGGTCATTTTGGGAACTACATGTCCCATAATAGTGTTGGTCATTTTGGGAACTACATGTCCCATAATAGTGTTGGTCATTTTGGGAACTACATGTCCCATAATAGTGTTGTTCATTTTGGGAACTACATGTCCCATAATATTGTTGGTCATTTTGGGAACTACATGTCCCATAATAGTGTTGTTCATTTTGGGAACTACATGTCCCGTAATAGTGTTGGTCATTTTGGGAACTACATGTCCCATAATAGTGTTGTTCATTTTGGGAACTACATGTCCCATAATAGTGTTGGTCATTTTGGGAACTACATGTCCCATAATAGTGTTGTTCATTTTGGGAACTAAATGTCCCATAATAGTGTTGGTCATTTTGGGAACTACATGTCCCATAATAGTATTGGTCATTTTGGGAACTACATGTCCCATAATAGTGTTGTTTATTTTGGGAACTAAATGTCCCATAATATTGTTGGTCATTTTGGGAACTACATGTCCCATAATAGTGTTGGTGAATTTTCCTTCCTCTCCCTCTCCCTCTCCCTCTTCCGGCCTGCGTGTTCCAGAGCAGGAGGAGTTCAGGGGAAACACTGTAGTTGCCTGCCTGCCGGTCTGTCAATCATAATTAGCAGCCACTGGGAGTGAAACTGGGATCTCGGTCGGTCGGTCGGTGGAAAAGGCTACATTTTTGCGTAAAAAATAGGCACACTTGCAGTGGAATAAGTATGCGTCGGCAAGTTATGGAACACAAGTATCCGGTTGTGATGGAAATGATGTGCGCGGCTCTGGAAGGAATTGCGTAAAAAGGGCCGAACTGGAGCAGGGCGAACTTGGCGAGTTTCACTTGCGAGCGACAAGTCTGCCCGGATCACGAAAACAACACGGGGATTTATTTCTCTCTGCGGGGAACAAATCCAGAAAGAGGGCGACACTTTGGGATTTAATTTGGCCATTTAACACCCCTGCATCTGTCTGACAAAAGTGGTCGAAATCGGATACATTTAGAGGGACTCTCGCTGTGTTTGTTGACCTGCAGCCGGGCAGGCAGACGACAGAGGGAGCAGTGACGGTATTTATATCTGATCAAAGTAATATAATATGCCAATAAAACATAAAACATCGCATTTGTTCACACTCACGGTCATTGTCTGCAGGTCCGCGCAAAAAAACATCTCGGCATAAACAGCCACACGGCGAGGAGAAAGGGAGTAAAGATGAGCGGGGGAGATGTGGTATGGTCGGGCTGGCTGAGAAAGTCTCCTCCTGAGAAAAAGTTGAGACGTTACGTAAGTCTCTAAGCTTTTTATCACATTCATATATATGTATGGATTCAGGTTGGTACCGCAAGAGCGCATGCAGTTGTCCACATGTTGTTGGTTTCTTATTGCCATCTCCTCTTTGCGCGGCGTGGGTTAATAGTTTCTGCTCAGCTGCACAAAGTGGACAGAAGTTGATTTGAACCCAATTTGATGGCTTTTTTATATAACACTGGCAAGTGATTCCTGATGAGTCTGCTTTTGAGCGTCTCAGTGATTTCTTTATGCAATTTTTTTGTACAGTAGCTCCAAGCAAAATGAAAATGCCCCAAGCTGTGCGACATGCACATTCCATGGCAAGGCGACTAAACCTGCTCGTTTCTCCAGTCTCGCTACTGATTAAACGAACACATCGCAGTCTATTTAAAACTCCAATGGACCTGTGTTCTTTGTTAAATGGTACGAGTTTAACAGCAGTTCCTGAATTTCAAAGGGGATTTGCATTTGCACTGCCTCACAGTTCATTCAGCTGTAGACAGGAGTAACTGAACCATTTAAATATTGAAATCCTATGAACGCACGTTTCAATCACAGCTTCAGATTGCAAATAGCTTGTGTACGATTTGTCTCTCACTAGAAAGCACTGGCACTCCTCTGCGAGCAGCATGTCAATGTTCATTGGCACATATTGGCTTTTTTCTTTTTGGAAAAATGACAGTTTCACATCCACAATGAAATAGCTTCTCTATACTATGTACAGTAACCATGGAGCACCGTAGCACACTGAATGTAGCGGTGGTCAATTCATTCTGTCTGTTTCCCCATATTGCGTCCGTTCTCGATCCAGAGGCCATCTTATCTTTGGCTTTGCGGTCCATCTATCAGTTTCATATGCGGCGAACCTGCAGAGAGACTGTGCGCTGATGAGACGCCCCCACCTCAACACTGAGACATCTAAGGTTGCCGCGCCGTGTCAAAATAGCTCCCTCTTCCGTGGCAGTCGGTGTTCTCTGTGTGGCGATTGGATATCCCTATTGATATCTGCGTGAGGAGCGCTGCAATGGCTGCATGTCTTGGTACTCTGATGTAGACATGTCTTCACAGGAACCACAGTCGTCCCTCACTGCAGCCTGTGGGGCGGGGATAATGAAACAATGCATTGCCTGCCAAATGTAATTTCTGTCTCTCTCTTTTTCTGTCTGTCTGTCTGTCTGTCTCTCTGTCTGTCTGTCTCTCTTTCTGAGACAACTAGAAGCTGCTTCTGCAAACCTTTCACAAGTTATCAGGCATTACCAGTTTAAATGGTTACCAACTCAATTAAGTGCATGTTTCTTCCACCGACACATTGGGCAAATGGTCGCTTTTTAACACCAAGGAAATTGCGATTTATTCATTGGCCACTTTTTCTAGCCACCAATCAAAAATGCCGTTCCCATGTTGACGACAATTTTTCTGGAGTTATTGATATTGTGAAACGTCAAATCCACCACAGAACATGTTCTCCAATTGCAATTATAAGAAATCGGGTGTGTTGCAACTATTTTAAGTTGTCTCCGCCAGAATGCTGTGACACTTTACTAATCAAATGTGTTCCTGCTTTATTGAAGTTTCCGAGCTAATGCTTGTGGTGCACGTTAGGTTCCTTAATAAAGTCAGACAGTATTTCAAATGCAACATTATGGGGTCGATTTCACTGACGTAGACGAGGCCTAGACCTGGATGAAAAGGAACGATGCACTCTGGAGGTTTTCCACTGAAATATGTTCTTGTGCCGTGCTAGCCGTAGTCATGTCAGTCGGTGCGGAGTGCAGATGAGGGTGATTCATGTTGCCAGGGTCCCCGTCAAAACTGACCGGCTCGTGTGTCGTTGAATTACTCGTCAGGTTGGCAGCCTGTTGCTGTGTCTTCACAGTGGTTCACCCTGGCTTTATCGAGCCGCCCCCTGCACTCGTTGTGTTCCTGAGAGAACAGAAGGCTGCTTTCGTCGCTGTCCTCCTGCTCTCCTGCTGTGCTTTATCGAATCACTGTTCGACTCGACTCATCTGGCCCACGCCACCGCTGAGGCCTGGTGAAGATAAACAGAGCTTTTGTAACCTTGTTAACCCCGTCCCAGGTGCGGATGTGTCCTTAATGGTGTCTCCTACATTTGTATCTCATCCTTTTGTGTGTAGATTTATGGCCCTGCTCGCAGTGTGTACAGACACACTGATCATAGAGATATGGTTGTTCCTGGTCCTGTTTGCAGACGTCCATTGGCGGCCTCCCACTGACTGACACAGTGCCAGGTGTTTGAGGCCCTGTGTGTGTGTGTGTGTGTGTCTACTAGTGTATAAATCAGTGTTTGCGGGTAAAGGGGCATTTACTTTATCCAGCACTGTATCACATGCGTTAGATATAGCCCACGAGGTTCCTAGTGCCTTTCTGAACAAACATGGAGTTTGGACGACCCTTGAGTAGAACCACCGCGGTCGCCAGCACAACGAAACTGCACCGCTGTGTGTTTTCCATGCTGTTGAGGTTAGCCTTGCGATTTCTCCCTGAACTTCCGCTTTCAGTTCCCTCGCCCGCCTGAGCATGCTGGGAGTTCACAGAGGGGCCCGCTTGTGAACAGGCGAAGCAGCGGAGCAGCGCAGCACACATTCAATACCATAACCTGGGTTTGGTCTGCAATACGTATACCCTCTGTGCCAAGGCTACGCACTGTACGCAGGGCTGTGCCAAGGCTACGCAGGGCTGTGCCAAGGCTACGCAGGGCTGTGCCAAGGCTACGCAGGGCTGTGCCAAGGCTACGCAGGGCTGTGCCAAGGCTACGCAGGGCTGTGCCAAGGCTACGCAGGGCTGTGCCAAGGCTACGCAGGGCTGTGCCAAGGCTACGCAGGGCTGTGCCAAGGCTACGCAGGGCTGTGCCAAGGCTACGCAGGGCTGTGTATGATTTTTCGGTTGCATCCACTCTCTGTTTGGGTGTCCCTGTTGCGTCTATTTCGGCTTATTGTCCTTTTTTATTCTCATGTGTTGGCAGATGAACCCTGTCTTGCGTGTACTTGACAGTAATGGCTTCTCATGTTCCCCGAAGTGTGAGATGACATGTCGCATACTGTTCTACAGACGCTATGGTCACTGGTTCTACAGACGCTATGGTCACTTGTTCTGCAGACGCTATGGTCACTTGTTCTGCAGACGCTATGGTCACTGGTTCTGCAGACGCTATGGTCACTGGTTCTGCAGACGCTATGGTCACTGGTTCTGCAGACGCTGTGGTCACTGGTTCTGCAGACGCTATGGTTATTTGTTCTGCAGATGCTGTGGTCACTGGTTTCTTGTGTTTAGGAAGGCTGGGTCACAGGGTATATATGACAAAGTATAAGTGTGATTTTACCATTTATGTTGGGAGAAATATCCCCTTGAGTGACCCTCCAGGTAGGAAGGACTAGTATAAACCCCAATTTATCATCCTGAGAACCTCACATAGTGACATCTGTTATCAGCAACTAAGAAAATATTTAATACAGTTATTTTAGTGTAGAATAAAGCTGACTCTACTGGTTGGCTGTGGGCCAATCTTCATTTTTCACCGAGTCCACAGCACATGAATGCCTCTGACTGGTTGGAACAAATTCCCACCTCCCACGAGGTCAGGAGGGCGGCGTCACAGTGGAAACTTAACAATCCCAGTAGCCACCAATGTCTCATCGCCAACAATGCCTGGAATGTAGTCACTGCAGAACATTCCAAATGCCCTGTCCCGGAACCCAACTGTGACCACAGAGACCGCAAATGGCTGTGTATAGCCTAGCAAACTTTGGGTTTGGTGGACTGTAGATGTCTTCACCGCTGCCCACGGAAATGGGGAGAGAGGGAGTGAGAGAGAGCGCGAGTTGGTTGTTAGTTTGCCAGTCGCTTTGTGTGCAGAGATCGTGGCGGCGGCGGCGGCGGCGGCGGGGGGGGTGTCCCTCCACTCTGTCACATGGACTTTGTCTCATTGGAGGTCCAGTTGGTCGGGTTCATCTAATGCATTCTGATTGGTTATTCATTAGCACTGAGTTTCCAGTACGGATGCAGGTCGACCCGGGGAGCTGACCGGGCTGTACAGCTTTATGCTGATCTATATGTAGTGCACTGCTTTTCTTTGCGGCCCATAAGAGGTCTGGTAAAAAATAGTTTACTTCAGGGAATATGATGTTGTTTCCTTGTGAATCCATGCTGTCTCACTGAGAAGATCCTCCTGTTGGCTGTCCCCCCCCCCCTCTGCAGCCTATGGCTGTCCTTCCAGCAGGCTGTCCCCCCTCCCCTCTGGAGCCTATGGCTGTCCTTCCAGCAGGCTGTCCCCCCTCAGAAGCGTATGGCTGTCCTTCCAGCAGGCTGTCCCCCCTCCCCTCCTCTGCAGCCTATGGCTGTCCCTCCAGCAGGCTGTCCCCCCTCCCCTCAGCAGAATACGGCTGTCCTTCCAGCAGGCTGTCCCCTTCCCCTCCTTTGCAGCAAGCAGCTCTAGTAAAGCCGTCTCCTGTCCACTTAACGTATGGCGCCGCGTCTCCAGGCCCAGCCCATTACCCGTGCCCTCAGGCTAAGTGAACGGCGTGTTTTATATTTGCGACCGCACAGAGGAAATGGGGCAGCTCTCTCTCAGAACGTACGGCTGAACAGACCTGCCGAAGGAAGTGGATGTGGTGATCGTGTCAATCAATCAATCAAGATTTTTTGTATTTTTTAAATGAGCGCAGGATTCCTCAAATCTGCTCCATAAAGCCTGCCCCACATGTCTAAAACAAACAAACAGACAAAGTCAACCAGCCACAGAGAAGGACTTGTGTGGTATTAGCCATTCATGCTAGCCAGTGCAGCACTCAGACTGTTCTAATCTAGATTGTGGATGTTGTCCACATGGCATGCTACCGGCAGAGTGCTCTCCTTTTGAATGGAGCCTATTCTCTTTGGTGCCATGACAACGCAAGGAGTGGCCGTTGTGTTGTGCGGGAGCCATCAGTCCCAGAATGCAACGGGTGGAGTATTAATGGTATTAATTATTAAATGCAGTTACAGTTACGTTTTTTTGTCTAATAAAACGTTAGCAAATTGATCAAAAATACAATGTGGACATTGTTAATGCAATTATGTTAGTACAGTTGACTTATAAAACTTGCCTTCTTTCGACTTTTTGTGTATCTGGAGCATTTAGAGGTTTAATTCCAGGCTCCAAATGGCCAGAAACAATAAACTTTCTTTAGCCATATTTCAGAATGGACAATGAAAAATGCTAACCTACAAGGCAAAAGCAAGATTAGCCATATTTCAGAATGGACAATAAAAAGAAAAGAAGATTACGAATTGCAAAATAACACAGTCACTGGGCAGAAGAAGATAGAAAGTGTTATTGACATACAAATCCAAGTTTGTGTTCATTGGATCACAAAGAAGATTGTGCATGGTGGAGGCAATGTAATGCTTTGGTGATGGTACAGTGGGGGACTTGTACAGGGTAAAAGCGATTCTGAAAAAAGCAAGGCTATCACTTTTAAGATTCGCCATGCCATACCCTGTGGACGGTGCTTGATTGGAGCTAATTTTCTCAGATCAGTGACCCTAGGCACAGCTACAAACTATGTCAGGGTGGTGGATCAGTCTTTCAATCTTGAGATGCTTGTTTATGTAGCGGAAGCAGTTGGATACCCAATCAAAACATAATAAACAATGGGCATAGCCACAATAACAAGTACAGACAGTTAACCTCAAGCCCATAACAGAGAGTCTACACTTTATTTATGTACACACACACACACACACTGTTCCTTAACGAATGTTTGCAACATATAAAGCAAACCTGATTTGACGTGAGCTCTGTGTTCTGAAGCAATGCCGGATAAGCGGCTTTCCATTTGCTTGGTTGTGTTTGTGTGTTCAAGTCTCATGTGTTTGCTTGTTTTGTGTGCGTGCTCACGCTGACTCCTCCCCTACCCGCTTTAGTGCTCACGCTGACTCCTCCCCTACCCGCTTTAGTGCTCACGCTGACTCCTCCCCTACCTGCTTGAGTCAGCCTATTGAGACAAACTGAACAGATAGCGTCTTGTGGAAGTACATTTTTCCTCCTTTTGAAACATCAGTGCAGGTGAGCAGGTTTTTTTTGTGTTATTGCGCTGCTGGTCGTGACCTGGGTAGTTTAAAACAGATTGTTTTTGGCCGGCTGTCACTGTTATTGAGCTTGGTGTCTATCATTCAGGCACAGACGGAACCAGTTCTGGGTTCCTCAGGAAACATGTGTACATAGGACCAGTTCTGTCCTCTGTGTTGGAACTGTTGATGTTCTAAAGCGTAGTCACGTGGTGCAAAGATTGTTAGCTTGGCTGTCAAGTGAAATGTCAGATATGCTAAAAAGATTGGCAGTTGAAGATAATTGTTGTGCAAACTAGGCTACACAAAATCAACATAACATAGTTGGAATTGTTGTTGGTTGTTTTTTTAACCGTTTATAGCAAAAACCTCCGGCCAGTCTAGTGATGCCTTGCTGGAAAATTGGGGAACGTGCTTTAAAAATAGGCGTGTGTCTCATGACAGAGATGGTGGTTATTTCCAGACCAAGTCTGATTCCTGCCGTTGACTCGCAGAAGGCTGCTCCCGACCCCAGAGAACAAACTCATGTCCAAAGATGGTCCCTTGGCCATGACCGAGGCAGAGCCGGGCTCCATCGCATCAGCTGACCAGACCGTGGAAAAACAAACATGGCTGCCAGTGCACAGTCTCCAATCACTGCGATTCTAATATGTTTTGTTTTGTAGTTCTCGGCTGTCGAGATCGAATTGTCTTCGCCGCACTAGGAAATGTTCAGACGTTACGTGGGTGAGACGGACATCTGCATGCGCGTGAGTGCGCCGGCGATATCTCTGACTCGCTCGTTAAATGACCCACACCACCCTGTCGGAGCTCATTTCAAAGGGAGTGGGCAAAAGAGCAAGCTGGCCTGCGACACACCGAGCTAGACCCTAAATAACATCAGCTGACGTCAGTTGCCCCACTCTGAGCAGGCGGTGGGAACGTGAGCCTCCACTGGTCTTCCCGACCGGCTGCTGGTGGTGATTTCTGCTGAGAGCAACACCGAGTCGAACGGATGGGACAGAAGAGGGGGTTCCGTGGCGCTCTGGTGCGGCACAGAGGATGCATCTTGTGTCGTGGACAGCAGATTGCTGGATGGGTGTGTGTTAGGGGTCTCTCAGTTACTCAGTCATCTCTGTTTGTCTGTGTCTCGTGTTAACGAGCTATGTCCTCCTGTGAATGACTCTCCTCTTCGTCGTGAGCTGATGTTGTGAGCTACCACTTTTTTTTTTTTAAAGATGTCTTTTGTGCATTTTTTCTTTTTGATCGAACCTCCGCGCAGCGGAGTATGTTGGCATTAGAGGCAGCGGGCACGACCACTGGGCCACGGCAGGCACTTGGGGTTGGGAACCTATTTATTATGAACTCATTCACCGTCATATCAGAGAAACTTCATTACCAACTGCCGTGAACTCATCCACAGTTACAAAAATATACTTCATTACAAACTGCCACAAAAACTCATTCTCTGTTACAAAAAATATAGTTCATTACAAACTGCCACAAAAACTAATTCGCTGTTAGAAAAAATATACTTCATTGCAAACTGCCACAAAAACTCATTCTCTGTTACAAAAAATATAGTTCATTACAAACTGCCATGAAGTCATCCACTGTCATATCCAACGCAATTCATTACAAACGTGCGTGTCTGCTG
Organism: Dallia pectoralis; assembly: GCA_029465975.1. NCBI lineage: Eukaryota > Metazoa > Chordata > Actinopteri > Esociformes > Umbridae > Dallia > Dallia pectoralis. Next base: position 6,203,758 of record CM055742.1, read on the forward strand.
CTGCTGTTGCGTGTGATTTGTGTTGACTGATGTGCACCTCGCATTTGGTCAGTGTTGTTGTAGCTTCACAGCTTCCTGTAGGTTTTAACCGTGAGAATTGATGTATGACACAACTTCATTAGAAATGCAAATAGATGTTGCAATTCCTTTTTCTAAAAAGGTATTCATTTTTTAACCCAAAGTTATTGCGTGATCTTTTTTGTAATTGGGTGTTTATAATTCCTGCCAATTTAAAGAAGAAATTGCAAAGTATATTTTTATATTCGATTTCAAATGAAATGTCCCGTACTTCACTGACACATTGAAAAAGCTAATCTAAATGCTTAGTTCAGCAATTTTTGTTTGCTAAAACAATCATCCGAGCTACTTATCCAGTTGGTTATTTCGATGTAACCCTTTTAAAGGTGAAAAGACAAAGGCCACAGAAGCGATGTCTCGCTGTCTGTCTGTGTCTTGCTGTTTGTCTGTGTTTTCTCCTTTAGCCTGTGTATCGCTCTCTGTGAGAGATTGGAAAGGATTGCGTGAAGACGAGCTGCGAAATGCCTTCGTCTCCCTGTGTAATTTCTCAGGGTACTGCGAGGCAGGGGAACCTATATGGACTGTGAGGTCGTTATTCCTGTCTCTCAGTTTTCCGTTTTTCTTTCTGTTGATTTCATTCGCTAACTGGCCCTGTCTGCTAGTCCTTAGTGAGCCCACATGCCTGACTGTGTGATAGAGAGAGCTGGGCTGCTTTATCTTTGGCCTGGCTGCCAGCCAATCAAGGGTTAAGATGCACTCTCTCTTTTACACTCCCAAACACACACACACACCCACAGAGTGAGTGAGGGAGGGATTGGGGGAGTGCGAGATGGACAGACCCTCCCAGCGGAGAGTGAAGACCTTGTTGTGACGGACCGGGTTCGACTCCGATTGGTGCTTGAGGGACAGCGGACTCCCGCCTCTCTCGGTGTCCGGTTCCTCCTTTACACACAGGAGCCCAGTGGAACCGGTCGACCGGTGCTCGACCCAGTTGCCATTTCGTAGGTCCGACTTCTTCGTCTCTCGCGCCCCTTCACATACGCGCCCATAGCTCTCGGATAGGTGCTGGTGTGTGTGTCTGTGTGTTGCGTTGAACACAAGGTCAGTACTATCGTCCAGAATATTGCCTGTTATTTATTTTACTGTTGTAGCGGGACGTCTGTGAAGAGTCTGTTGCTACGGCGGGGGAGGGGGGTTGGTTTACTATTCACTCGGGACACAGTCATGTCATTAGCGACTGACATGTTTTTGTACCTGAATTTGGTCCGCGACGCCTGACCCCAGCACAGGTAGTACGGTTGTGTCCCGATTGGAGCTGAACATTTGTTGCTATTAGTCACGTTGTTTGTCATGGCTGTTGTAGCTCGTATTCGTAGTAATGGAAAACATTCCCGAAGAGATTCTCCCGTGATGCTGTTTATACGACACGGCACCAACGGGTCAGTCGTTTACCATCGCTGCCTCCCGGGAACCATGAGGCTGGTCATGGGAACCAGACGTTATGGTCCATAAATGGTGACTATGGATTGGCATGACGACCACCGTGCATTTAGTTCCACTGTACGATTCTGTGCCTAAGGATACTCTCAAGTGATGGATGTTTGCCTTGTCGAGTTGTGTGCTCGGTACACACACACACACACACACATATATCGCCGGACCGGTGTTGGAAAGGTCTTGGCCTCTTGTCTCCATAACTTTCCGCAGCCCAGGAACACAGTGGTCATGTGAACCGCCCCAACCATGCCAGTGGAATGTGTTGAATTCTAAAGATGCGGCTTCGACAATCGCATGTGACTTCGCGAGCTAAGGGAGGAGGAGATAAGGCAAGAGGAGATAAGGGAAAAGGGGAGGAGAATGGCAGTAGAGGGGAGGGAGAGCGTAGGCATGTGGGCGCTCGTGTATTCTGCTCTACTGCCGCTCTCTGTCGCGAGGGGGCCTTCGTTGTGCGTTGTGATGACCCGGTCTCGTTTCTTATCTCTAGCCCACCATCGGTTCTCATGGCGACCGGTTCCAGGAACAGCAATTCCCCTCAGACTGAGTTGTTGTTGGGTTGAATGGGTTTCTGGGTTGGCCACACGGGCACTTCTATCCAGATACATGGGCAGAAACACGGGCACTTCTATCCAGCTACATGGGAGTCTGTCTTCATTGCCGTTCCCATTGGGTTAAACTCTGCACTCGCCGGCGTGTTTGTCTGGAAGTAATGTGTTGATAGTATGTACACGTCTACCAAGCCTGAAAGAAACAATTACAATGCGAATCCATTTGTTGTTTTTGCCTGTCAGTAACTCTGGAGATCATACAAAACAGCTAGTCAATTCTCTGTCTTGTAGGATTTGTGGACTATTGGTGGTTTTCTGTGTATGCAGCTGTGTTGCCTGTGTATGCAGCTGTGTTGCCTGTGTATGCAGCTGTGTTGTCTGTGTATGCAGCTGTGTTGCCTGTGTATGCAGCTGTGTTGCCTGTGTATGCAGCTGTGTTGCCTGTGTATGCAGCTGTGTTGCCTGTGTATGCAGCTGTGTTGTCTGTGTATGCAGCTGTGTTGCCTGTGTATGCAGCTGTGTTGCCTGTGTATGCAGCTGTGTTGTCTGTGTACGCAGCTGTGTTGCCTGTGTATGCAGCTGTGTTGCCTGTGTATGCAGCTGTGTTGCCTGTGTATGCAGCTGTGGTGTCTGTGTATGCAGCTGTGTTGCCTGTGTATGCAGCTGTGTTGCCTGTGTATGCAGCTGTGTTGCCTGTGTATGCAGCTGTGTTGCCTGTGTATGCAGCTGTGTTGCCTGTGTATGCAGCTGTGTTGCCTGTGTGTGCAGCTGTGCTGCCTGTGTATGCAGCTGTGTTGCCTGTGTGTGCAGCTGTGCTGTCTGTGTGTGCAGCTGTGTTGCCTGTGTGTGCAGCTGTGTTGCCTGTGTGTGCAGCTGTGTTGCCTGTTTGTGCAGCTGTATATTTAATATGTGTGCACTTCTTGAGTCCTTGCATTGGTGCTAATGCTGTAGTAGTGAGTAGTAAACTCCTTCAGGTATGACAACAAACATAATAAATTATGAAAACAAGAGGACCTGATTGCATATTTCAACCCAGTTTATATTACCCCCTGTGTGTTCTCCACCTACCCACAACAAGTGCACCCAGTTGTCCTATGATTGACGATTGTGTGGGTTGTCTTTAGCTATTGATCTAAATCCTGGGTTTTGCTGCCTCCATGCAACACAAACCATCAACTATACCTCTCCACCAGCCAATTAACCCGAAATCAACTGGCGTATTGGCGTTTGGTGCGAATGCCCTCCTGCGCATTGGTTTGCATGCAAGTGTGTAGCTCCTCCCCCTTCTGAAAAAAAATAAATATATATATATGAAACACAAAAACAGTGATGGTGGTAAACAAGGGAACAGACATAAAGGTAGTGTGTGTTAAGACATTCCAGTGGTGTGTGGGGAAAGTACTGCTGCAGCCAGGACGTTGTTGTTATTAGGCTGGTCCATTCTGTCTGTGGGAACAAGCAAACACACACACACACACACGCACACACACACTAAATACGCCTAGTGAGCTAGCTCTAAATAGCCGGTGGGTTATTGTATTTCTATTATTTATAAAAGTGCTATTGAAATGTACATTCTCCAGGTTCATGGAAACCCTTGATACTACAGGTCATTGTTTGGTTGGAGCGATGGGCTTCGTTTGATGGCACTTCTGCTGTGAATCAGAGCCTGATTACCTCTGTCGTTGTAATGGATGGGACGAGGGAGAGGTTCTGAGGAGGAGGATGGCGAGACGGGAGGAGGAGGATGGCGAGACGGGGGAGGAGGATGGCGAGATGGGGGGAGGAGGAGGATGGCGAGATGGGGGAGGAGGAGGATGGCGAGATGGGGGGGAGGAGGAGGATGGCGAGATGGGGGGGAGGAGGAGGATGGAGGAGATGGGGGAGGAGGAGGATGGCGAGACGGGGGAGAAGGAGGATGGCGAGACGGGAGGGGGAGGATGGCGAGATGGGGGAGGGGGAGGATGGCGAGATGGGGGAGGGGAGGATGGCGAGACGGGAGGGGGAGGATGGCGAGACGGGAGGGGGAGGATGGCGAGACGGGAGGGGGAGGATGGCGAGACGGGAGGGGGAGGATGGCGAGACGGGAGGGGGAGGATGGCGAGACGGGAGGATCCCTCAGCGGGCCGCTGTGACGGCATCCCTGTCATGTCGTGTGTCGTCTTTGCATGTGAAACTGCGTTCCTCTCAGAACATGTGCTCGGTACTCTGTTGTTTTTTCGCTGTAACGCGGTTGAATAATGAGTTGACACAGCACAACTATAGCGTATTGATGTAGCTAGCCAAAAGGCATCCGTGTTTGTTTTTCACCTCAGCATCGCCTGATGAATAAACTCAAACATGGCAACTATGAAGAGGTTCAATGAGTCTCTTTAGGATCTTTCCTTACAGCATCTTTTTTTAACCCTTCCATTTCATGGCATTTTTTTGTTCTTTTTGGTCAGGTTTCATGGACCTCTTTTCGACATCTATTACTCATCTATTGTTGTTTCTGAGAGTTTTTTTTTGAGTGGGAAGTTAGTTGAACCTTAGCAGGTCTTCAGCTACGCCATGCAGAGGAAATGAACGTCCCCTCCGCGCACACACGCACATTCCTGTCAGAAACGCACACATTTATTCCTGGTAGAAACACACACACGCACATTCCTGTCAGAAACGCACACATTTATTCCTGGCAGAAACACACACACGCACATTCCGGTCAGAAACGCTCACATTTATTCTTGTCAGAAACACATGCACATTTATTCCTGTCAGAAACACATGCACATTTATTCCTGTCAGAAACCCACACACGCACATTCCTGTCAAAAACACACACATTTATTCCTGTCAGTAACACACGCACATTCCTGTCAGAAACACATGCACATTTATTCATGTCAGAAACCCACACACGCACATTCCTGTCAAAAACACACACATTTATTCCTGTCAGATACACACGCACATTCCTGTCAGAAACACATGCACATTTATTCCTGTCAAACCCACACACGCACATTCCTGTCAAAAACACACACATTTATTCCTGTCAGAAACACACGCACATTCCTGTCAGAAACCCATGCACATTTATTCCTGTCAGAAACCCACACACGCACATTCCTGTCAAAAACACACACATTTATTCCTGTCAGAAACACACGCACATTCCTGTCAGAAACCCATGCACATTTATTCCTGTCAGAAACACACGCACATTCCTGTCAGAAACACACACACATTTATTCCTGTCAGAAACCCACACACGCACATTCCTGTCAAAAACACACACATTTATTCCTGTCAGAAACCCACGCACATTCCTGTCAGAAACACATGCACATTTATTCCTGTCAGAAACCCACACACGCACATTCCTGTCAAAAAACACACATTTATTCCTGTCAGAAACACACGCACATTCCTGTCAGAAACCCATGCACATTTATTCCTGTCAGAAACCCACACACGCACATTCCTGTCAAAAACACACACATTTATTCCTGTCAGAAACACACGCACATTCCTGTCAGAAACACACACACATTTATTCCTGTCAGAAACCCACACACGCACATTCCTGTCAGAAACACACGCACATTCCTGTCAGAAACACACGCACATTCCTGTCAGAAACACACGCACATTCCTGTCAGAAACACACGCACATTCCTGTCAGAAACACACGCACATTCCTGTCAGAAACACACGCACATTCCTGTCAGAAACCCACACACGCACATTCCTGTCAGAAACACGCACATTCCTGTCAGAAACACGCACATTCCTGTCAGAAACCCACACACGCACATTCCTGTCAGAAACCCACACACGCACATTCCTGTCAGAAACCCACACACGCACATTCCTGTCAGAAACCCACACACGCACATTCCTGTCAGAAACCCACACACGCACATTCCTGTCAGAAACCCACACACACACATTCCTGTCAGAAACACACACACATTCCTGTCAGAAACACACGCACATTCCTGTCAGAAACCCACACACGCACATTCCTGTCAGAAACCCACACACTCGCTATCGTAAGAATGCATACAAATTAGAATCCTCCTTATAAAAAGGCCAAAGCACATCTCGGAGAAACAATTAGCGAAATTGCTGACCGTTTTCCGGGGTGCTTTCCTAAGGAATGACTCTGGAAATATTTCACATTCCTGCTCATGCTGCAGCCTCTAGCGCCCGGAGTTGGCGCCAAAACACACACACACACACAGTCACACTTTAACTGAAAATGAAGCGCTGTGGCAGTATCGGCATGACAATCTGTTGACCGGTTTCTACTGAGAGGGAGGTGTCTCTCCCAGCCGTCTGAACAAGCCTCCACAAGCCCAACCTTTCACCTGTAGCGTGTCTAGTCATCAGAGAAGCACACCGCCATTAGATTCCTCTGTGAGCCGACACAAGGAGGGGACTGTATAAGCAATACGCCACGTGGTGACAGCGCGAGATATATGGCCAATTTACCACAGCTGAGAGCTGTTCTTAGTCACGTCACGTCAGGTTGCCTGGACACAGCGCCTGGCCCTGGAATACTGGAATATCTCCCAAAACCACCAACATGCCTTTGTATTGCTCTTATTGGCTAGTTACCACACTTAGAGCGGGAAAACGTGGTGTGATGTCATACCCTTAATATCAGCATCCAGGGTTCGAACCGGTCTGTTTATCACTGCTGATACACAGTTTCTGTGTACATGAGAAGTGGGCGTGTGGAGAAAGCTTGTTAGGCTTCATAACAACTTGACAGTTATAGATGCTTAACAGTGTGTGTGTGTGTGTGTGTGTGTGTGTGTGTGTGTGTGTGTGTGTGTGTGTGTGTGTGTGTGTGTGTGTGTGTGTGTGTGTGTGTGTGTGTGGTGTGTGTGGTGTGTGTGTGTGTGTGTGTGTGTGTGTGGTGTGTGTGGTGTGTGTGGTGTGTGTGTGTGTGTGTGTGTGTGTGTGTGTGTGTGTGTGTGTGTGTGTGTGTGAGTATTTTTAACCACAAGCTGTTTCCATGTACTCTGGTTTTCCGTGGTTCGGCGGAGGAATGTGAAATCGTGTAATCCCTCGTGTCGTCATGGATATTAACGAGCATCGATAATGTTCCATTTCCCCATTTCCCAAGAAACTAAAATGTTTCCACTGACTCAATACAATGGTGCGTGTGTGCGTGCGTGGGTGCGTGTGTATATTATATGGTTGAAATTATACCTGTTATTATATGGGTGATGTTATACCTGTTATAATATGGGTGATGTTATACCTGTTATTATATGGGTGATGTTATACCTGTTATAATATGGGTGATGTTATACCTGTTATAATATGGGTGATGTTATACCTGTTATAATATGGGTGATGTTATACCTGTTATTATATGGGTGATGTTATACCTGTTATTATATGGGTGATGTTATACCTGTTATTATATGGGTGATGTTATACCTGTTATGGGTATATGTTATTATATGGGTGATGTTATACCTGTTATTATATGGGTGATGTTATACCTGGGTGATGTTATACCTGTTATTATATGGGTGATGTTATACCTGTTATAATATGGGTGATGTTATACCTGTTATTATATGGGTGATGTTATACCTGTTATTATATGGGTGATGTTATACCTGTTATAATATGGGTGATGTTATACCTGTTATAATATGGGTGATGTTATACCTGTTATAATATGGGTGATGTTATACCTGTTATTATATGGGTGATGTTATACCTGTTATTATATGGGTGATGTTATACCTGTTATTATATGGGTGATGTTATACCTGTTATTATATGGGTGATGTTATACCTGTTATTATATGGGTGATGTTATACCTGTTATTATATGGGTGATGTTATACCTGTTATAATATGGGTGATGTTATACCTGTTATAATATGGGTGATGTTATACCTGTTATAATATGGGTGATGTTATACCTGTTATTATATGGGTGATGTTATACCTGTTATTATATGGGTGATGTTATACCTGTTATTATATGGGTGATACCTGTTATTATATGGGTGATGTTATACCTGTTTATATGGGTGATGTTATACCTGTTATTATATGGGTGATGTTATACCTGTTATTATATGGGTGATGTTATACCTGTTATTATATGGGTGATGTTATACCTGGTGATGTTATACCTGTTATAATATGGGTGATGTTATACCTGTTATTATATGGGTGATGTTATACCTGTTATAATATGGGTGATGTTATACCTGTTATAATATGGGTGATGTTATACCTGTTATAATATGGGTGATGTTATACCTGTTATTATATGGGTGATGTTATACCTGTTATAATATGGGTGATGTTATACCTGTTATAATATGGGTGATGTTATACCTGTTATAATATGGGTGATGTTATACCTGTTATTATATGGGTGATGTATATACCTGTTATAATATGGGTGATGTTATACCTGTTATATATGGGTGATGTTATACCTGTTATAATATGGGTGATGTTATACCTGTTATAATATGGGTGATGTTATACCTGTTATTATATGGGTGATGTTATACCTGTTATTATATGGGTGATGTTATACCTGTTATTATATGGGTGATGTTATACCTGTTATAATATGGGTGATGTTATGTTATAATATGGGTGATGTTATACCTGTTATTATATGGGTGATGTTATACCTGTTATAATATGGGTGATGTTATACCTGTTATTATATGGGTGATGTTATACCTGTTATAATATGGGTGATGTTATACCTGTTATAATATGGGTGATGTTATACCTGTTATAATATGGGTGATGTTATACCTGTTATTATATGGGTGATGTTATACCTGTTATTATATGGGTGATGTTATACCTGTTATAATATGGGTGATGTTATACCTGTTATTATATGGGTGATGTTATACCTGTTATTATATGGGTGATGTTATACCTGTTATAATATGGGTGATGTTATACCTGTTATTATATGGGTGATGTTATACCTGTTATTATATGGGTGATGTTATACCTGTTATTATATGGGTGATGTTATACCTGTTATAATATTGGTGATGTTATACCTGTTATAATATGGGTGATGTTATACCTGTTATTATATGGGTGATGTTATACCTGTTATTATATGGGTGATGTTATACCTGTTATTATATGGGTGATGTTATACCTGTTATTATATGGGTGATGTTATACCTGTTATAATATGGGTGATGTTATACCTGTTATTATATGGGTGATGTTATACCTGTTATAATATGGGTGATGTTATACCTGTTATTATATGGGTGATGTTATACCTGTTATAATATGGGTGATGTTGATACCTGTTATAATATGGGTGATGTTATACCTGTTATTATATGGGTGATGTTATACCTGTTATTATATGGGTGATGTTTACCTGTTATTATATGGGTGATGTTATACCTGTTATTATATGGGTGATGTTATACCTGTTATTATATGGGTGATGTTATACCTGTTATTATATGGGTGATGTTATACCTGTTATTATATGGGTGATGTTATACCTGTTATTATATGGGTGATGTTATACCTGTTATTATATGGGTGATGTTATACCTGTTATAATATGGGTGATGTTATACCTGTTATTATATGGGTGATGTTATACCTGTTATAATATGGGTGATGTTATACCTGTTATAATATGGGTGATGTTATACCTGTTATAATATGGGTGATGTTATACCTGTTATTATATGGGTGATGTTATACCTGTTATAATATGGGTGATGTTATACCTGTTATTATATGGGTGATGTTATACCTGTTATTATATGGGTGATGTTATACCTGTTATAATATGGGTGATGTTATACCTGTTATTATATGGGTGATGTTATACCTGTTATTATATGGGTGATGTTATACCTGTTATTATATGGGTGATGTTATACCTGTTATTATATGGGTGATGTTATACCTGTTATAATATGGGTGATGTTATACCTGTTATAATATGGGTGATGTTATACCTGTTATTATATGGGTGATGTTATACCTGTTATAATATGGGTGATGTTATACCTGTTATTATATGGGTGATGTTATACCTGTTATTATATGGGTGATGTTTATTATATGGGTGATGTTATACCTGTTATTATATGGGTGATGTTATACCTGTTATTATATGGGTGATGTTATACCTGTTATAATATGGGTGATGTTATACCTGTTATTATATGGGTGATGTTATACCTGTTATTATATGGGTGATGTTATACCTGTTATAATATTGGTGATGTTATACCTGTTATTATATGGGTGATGTTATACCTGTTATTATATGGGTGATGTTATACCTGTTATTATATGGGTGATGTTATACCTGTTATAATATTGGTGATGTTATACCTGTTATTATATGGGTGATGTTATACCTGTTATTATATGGGTGATGTTATACCTGTTATTATATGGGTGATGTTATACCTGTTATTATATGGGTGATGTTATACCTGTTATAATATGGGTGATGTTATACCTGTTATTATATGGGTGATGTTATACCTGTTATTATATGGGTGATGTTATACCTGTTATTATATGGGTGATGTTATACCTGTTATTATATGGGTGATGTTATACCTGTTATTATATGGGTGATGTTATACCTGTTACCTGTTATTATATGGGTGATGTTATACCTGTTATTATATGGGTGATGTTATGTTATAATATGGGTGATTATATGTTATTATATGGGTGATGTTATACCTGTTATTATATGGGTGATGTTATACCTGTTATTATATGGTGTGTTATACCTGTTATAATATGGGTGATGTTATACCTGTTATTATATGGGTGATGTTATACCTGTTATTATATGGGTGATGTTATACCTGTTATTATATGGGTGATGTTATACCTGTTATTATATGGGTGATGTTATACCTGTTATAATATGGGTGATATCATACCTGTTATTATATGGGTGATATCATACCTGTTATTATATGGGTGATATTATACCTGTTATATTTGTCTTTCTTCATCTCTCTCTGATGTATTTGGGATATTGTATCTTATTGACATTTAATTATTATTTATTATTATTATTAATGGAAATTAAATAAATAAACTGAAGCCAGGTTCCTCTCTGATGCTCTTAGTTAAAATAGAAAATGCAGAGGCATTAGATTATGGGTGAATCAAAGCAAGAAACCCGGGCCGTAAATGTGATTTGGTTGATTCTGCCCATGCCGATTGGATTAAAGACGACCGGTTGCTAGCAGATGGTCACTGTGACCAGAGAGAGGGCTTCAAGTAAATACACACACACACACACACACACACACACACACACACACACACACACACACACACTGCTACCTACATGACAAAGGCATGCACATAAACACACACACACACCCTGAGTGGGCAGTGAGAAACTCTGGTTGTCTGGTTGCTTCTACCTCCCACAGCCTCCTGCTGTAGTGTGAATGTGTTCCCGACTCGACCAACTGGCAGTCAGGAGGCCGCTGCGTCCCATAATACACAGAGTCTCTGAGAAGTGAACCTGCCTGAAGGGGACTAGCGGTGCCACTCCAAATAATTCCGTACATCGCTGTGACCTTTGACCCTCTGGTGGTGGCTTCATGAACTGCCCATGGAAAGATGCAACTGCAACAGTGTTTTATTCAAGTTGTCCTGATTTTTATATTATTTAACCATTATTTGACCTTTATTCAACCAGGGTAAAGACTCGCTGAGGTCTTGTTTTACATTGCTGTCCTGGCCAAAATCAGAGAGCCTAAGTGTGGATACTGAGGGACACTATTGTACCGGACACGGTGATGGTTGAGCGCTTTACAATTAGCAATAAACCGTCAAATAAGACCGTCTAAAGACTCACTGGTCCTCCGAAACTTCCTCGGATCGTTTGGATTGTTTGCAGTTTGATTTAAAAAGTGTAATGTTTGGGAAGTTTTTATAGCAACAGCGTTGACTCTAGGTCAAAGTGCCTGGCCATGACCCACACCATATCACGTTGGTGCTCCGTCGACAAGCGTGCATCGTCATGGTGTTTATTCTTTGAACTGTCTAATATGAAATTAGACGGGATGTTGCTAAGCGACCTTTTTAAAAGACAAAAAAAAACAACAACATCTGGGCTGCCTTTTGAGAATGAACACAAATTGCCTTCTGTAAATGTTTTTAAATGCTTAGTGCACATTTACAAAAACTGACTAGACACCTAGCATAACAATATTTGACTAAATGCTGCTGGCTGCGATTGGTGTTCAATTGACTGATTCTGCAAGACGTGAAAACTTGAAAGGGTTGTCTGTGTCTGGGTGGTGGTGGACCTGGTGTAGTAACCTGTAGCGCCTTTTGCCTTGTGGTTAAAATTACAATTAGCGGTTTAGGTTGAAGGAATTTTGTGGGAAAAGAAAACACCCGGAATTTCAATGAAAATACATTTTAGTCCCAAAAAGATTTCTCAAAAATATTGGTTTGATGGCCACCCCAACGAAAAACTGAAATGGGGATTGTTTCAGCCTACAGGGGCGTGGACTGGTCGGTTACGATATTCCACTTGGACTCCGCCTCTCATGGAGAGAGGAGTCGGAGGAAGACGGGGATGTTGTGTAGGGGAGGTGATCTGTTATTTTCAGTCCATTGTGTCTACTTCCTGTGGGTCAGGGGTCATTGGAGCTGGTTGTTGCAGACTTTGGGGGGTTGGGGAACACGGGGAGAGACAAAGTTGTAACCACATTAAGTCGATTCGCTGGACAGCACAGACAATTTGATACCTCACTCTGACCTCCGCTACTCCAGTCGTCTCTGCGCCAGGTAAAACCCTGCAACTTTATTTTTGTGCTGACTTCTTCGTAATTGTTGTGTTTTCCTCTTGTTGCGGTTTGCGGTGCGATTAACCCAGTCTGGCGGTTAACCCAGCCCGGGTGCCCATATTCAACTTTATTGTCATTGAACAGTACAAGTACAGGAGAACAAAATCCAGTTTGCATCCACTGGAAGTGCAAAAAGTGCAGTGCAGTGTGTCAATGTGCCATCTTTGAGTCAAATGTAAGGATGTGCAATTGACATGGATAAGTAAATGTGCAGGTATTCAGTTCATCAATGTAGCAAATTGTAAATGTGTGGAGGGCAATACAAGCGGAAAATACCTGTGTGAGTGGCAAATGGAGACTACAAACTGTATGCATTGTGCAAATGGAGAGTACAAACAGTAAGCATTGTGCAAATGGAGAGTACAAACAGTAAGCATTGTGCAAATGGAGAGTACAAACTGTACGCATTGTACAAATGACATGAGATGCTCAGTCCACAGGGGTGGCTGACTATAACCTGCCGTTAAGGCTTTGTTGACATACCCGTTAAATCAGTGAGTGATTCGTCTCCGCACTGAGTTGGAACCAGGTGGCACACTTGTGCAGTTGTTTGGATCCAAAGGTGTCGTGGACAGGACGTTACCCGGCTGCTCACCCATAGTCTCCCACCTCCCTGAGGTCTAAGCCCAGCAGAGGGGGTGGGTCTATATTTAGGCCTGGCTGCGCTCTCTCTCTCTGAACCCCCCCCCAACAAACGCCTGGCACCCGGACAACACAGGCAAAACAGGAAGTCTTTCTTCCCTGTGTGAGGGTTTATGTGTGTGTTGATGACAAGGAAGAGAAAACGAGAAGAGAACTGCTAACAAACTGGAAACTTCAGCAAGGGATGTTTTTTCCTTCTCTCTCGCTTCTGTGTTTATCTCTTTTCCTGTAGTTTAGAGTGAAAGACATAGTTGATTTGGCGTTGGAGAAGGGGAATACTGTTCAGTTGTGTGTGTGTGTGTGTGTGGGAACTGTGACTTGACAGCACTCTCTCAGCTGTAACCGACGGGGCATCAACCAAGGCATTAATGTTTAAGCCCAGCCACTCAGAGTTAATGCTTTACACGGCTCCGGGCCTCTCCAGTCCGACTTGTTGGATTTGTTCATGCCGAGGGGGCGGGGTTTGGGTCTGTCAGTGGGAATGAGGGGATTTCTCAAATCTTCCCTGGCAATCAGTCTGTGGTGTGTAGAGCAGAGCTGCCAACAGACGAATGAAACCACTTTCTTTAGAGTTTCACTAACCGTTTCATTATCGCACGACCGCGGCTGCCGCTTAAAGCTCCTCTGCTTACCTGTCTAGTTTTACCCTCTTCCTGACCCTGGGAAAGCAGGGACGGCACAGTACTGTTGGTTAGGCGGCGGTTGACCGGTGGACAGGAGTCCCTTGACGTCCCAGTTCGGAGCACCTCTAACAGGCAAACAGAGCGGTAAGAACAACAGAACCCGTGGGTTGTTTTTTACCTCAGCTGGTGTAGTGCGAGGAGCGGGTACTGGTCGGCACGGTCGGCGTGGGCTCTCTGCTGCACATCTGCTTCCGGGTCTCGGGGCGACAGAGTCACAGAGTCAGCAACTGTGGTTTCCACGGGGATGTGGTGGTTTCTGGTCCGTCTAGCCCCATTGTTGTTGGCCCTCATGTGTACGATGGCTTTTGCTGATTCCGTGTCTTTACTGTGGCTGTTAGCGGTGCACGGCATAATGTGTGATGTCTATTTTTACAGCTGGCTGAGTCAGGGGGAGGGGGGGGGGCAGGGTTATTGGGTTTGGGGGGGGGATGTAGATCGTCCTTATGTTACACAGAAGCAGATGTAATGCTGTAGGTTCGGCTTGAATATTTCTTGGTGGAGGGATGCACTAATGCTTAAGCGCATGTGTGCCACGGCCACATAATGGCCATTTGGTGCTGGGTTTGATCTTGGTTGTTACCTAAAATATGCCATCCTGGGAAGATGCCGTGTTGACGGATCACTATCTGCAACATGTTTACACCATAAAATAATCTTCTTCGATATGCCGTAGATAACGTGGCTTGGTGGTGGAAACAAGCCCATAGGCTCTTTCAGGTGGGCGTGATCGGGATCTCCGAAGAGCGGGTGGGTTTTTGGCAGTCAATTCCGATGTTTCATGCTTTCCTGGGAGACATCGTTACCTTATGACCTCATTACACGGGTGTTCTTACCTTATGACCTCATTACACGGGTGTTCTTACCTTATGACCTCATTACAGGGGTGTTCTTACCTTATGACCTCATTACAGGGGTGTTCTTACCTTATGACCTCATCACGTGGCCGCTCTTGTCTTATGACCTCATCACGTGGCAGTTCTTGTCATATGACCTCATCACGTGGCCGTTCTTGTCTTATGACCTCATCACGTGGCCTCTCATACCTTATGACCTCATCACGTGGCCGCTCTTGTCTTATGACCTCATCACGTGGCCGCTCTTGCCTTATGACCTCATCACGTGGCCGTTCTTGTCTTATGACCTCATCACGTGGGCGCTCTTATCTTATGACCTCATCACGTGGCCACTCTTACTTTATGACCTCATCACGTGGGCGCTCTTACCTTATGAGCTCATCCCGTCAGCGTTTTTACACCCCCAGCTTTTTTTGGAAAGCTTTTTTATCTGTTGTTTGTCATTTTATCCGAGATGGGGGCGTGGCTGCCTTGAGGCCTTCTAAGGTCCGACATCATCCGAAGGAACGGCACTTGTACGGTGGACGGGTTTACAGGCACTACTGTAGTGAACGTGTTGAAAGCGACAGATCAGCAGAGTCGGGCTTCCAAGTGTGACGTCTCTCCTGGCTGCCTGGCAATGTCACTGCAGTCTTTCTTCTAAGATCATTCCCAACCTGGATGGTCACATTTCCCAGATCCCTCTTCGTGCGTTCTAAACTATTTGCTCAAGCTCTCTCGACTGGAACCGTGGGAATATCGCCCCTGAGCTGAAGCTTTTACGTTTGCCGCTCCTTCTCTCGGAATACGGTATTTGAGCTACACTGTGAGCTCTGTTAGTCTTGGATCAGGGAGCTGTTTGTTTTCTGTTATTGGGGAGGGTTAGGGTTAGTGTGCAGATTCCCGCTTGTTTTATTGACCGCGCAGACGACCGACCGCACAGACGACCGACCGCACAGACGACCGACCACGCAGGAAAAGGAGAGTAAACACACAGAGGAAGGACGACTCTCTAGACTGCTCTTAACTTTACTTATCTGCTCCTGGATTCTGGCGACAGATGGACATCTAAAGCTGTGACACTGGAAACAAGACGTTGGTTGCTAAGTCTGTCTCTAGGGGAGATGACAGGGGGTCTTCCCGCTTTTTTAAAACATTTTTATACTTCGCCAGCATGTCCTTGTGAGAGAAAGAAACTTTCAGTTTTAGAGAGAAGCTCTTCCCATGACCCTCTTTTGATGTTGATCTATCAGTGTAAGTCAAAGAGCTGTGTGTGTGTGTGTGTGTGTGTGTACTCTAATACTGATTGTGCTTGAGTGAGACGCTATTGGTCTTGGTGTGTGTGTGTGTGTGTGTGTGTGTGTGTGCCTGCCTGACGCACACCAGTTCCCCCGTATTCTGCTGGCGGTTAAGACAGGTCTGGGGCGTCCTGATTACACAGCTCAGGAAGCTAGCGGAGGGAGAGGTTGCTCTCTCCAACCCAGAGAAACACGCTTACCCTGTAGATAAAGACAGGAGGAGCGTCAACACTCGTTTTCCTTGAAACACACACACACACTTTTACTAGAGGCTTGTGGAGACACTTTGTTTTGACAGGGCAATAACAAACCGCGCACTGCTTGTAAGTTACAGTAACTCAAGTCTGGTTTTACGTGTGTGTCTGTGTCTGTGTGTGTCTGTGTCTGTGTGTGTCTGTGTCTGTGTGTGTGTGTGTGTGTGTGTGTGTGTGTGTGTGTGTGTGTGTGTGTGTGTTGTAAGGCCAACTATGACGACTGACAGCTGTCACCTTTGGTGAGTTTAATTGCAGTGTGAGACCAGCTCTTTTGTGACGAGCTGATCCAGAGGTGTGTGTGAATGGTTTGCGGCTTGTGTGTGTGTGCGGGGGGGGGGGCGGGTTAAGCTCGTTGTGGTGTAAGCGCCGTTCTTTAGTGGCCTTAGGGTCCTTGAATTCTAGCCTTTCTAACAGAGTCGGGTCTGAATTCCCCTGGCGACCGGACCAGGTCAGACAGACTCTGTTCTGCCAGGGCTGATTGAGCCCATTCCAACTTTCTCCTCCTTTTAGGGGAAACCGCTATAGCTCCTCCAGCATGCCGTCTCCCTCTGCATGACTCTGTCTCGCTCCCTCCTCCTCCCCCTGGTTATCTCTTTATTATTCTGTCGCTCCCCCATATTTTTTTTCTCGTTCTCCCTTTCTGTTTGCTTTTCGTTCTTCGGCCCTGTATGTCTGGCTGATTTGCAGCCAGCTCCCTCCTCTCTCCCTCCTCCCTCCCTCCCTCCCTCTCTCCCTCCTCCTCCCTCCCTCCCTCCCTCCCAGGTCTACTGTCTAGTCTCAGGAACGCCGGCTCTTTTTCCTACTGAACCTTGAGAAAACCCCATGGGGACGTTTGAGGACTCAATCCGTGGGTCCCGGCTTGTGCGAACAGCTTCCGAGTGTCATTCGGTGCCGGTGGACACGCACGCTGCCTGGGGCCGTGACCTGGCCACCGCGGCCAGACCCTGGTGACCATGACAGCCGGCGAGGATGTAAAAATAGCCGTTTACCAGCGCAAGTCCCAGACGTGCCTACGAAACAAAGGCTGATTTCAGCGAGCTGCTGGGCGGACAGAGGAGCACTTGTGCCCTGAACTCCTTCTCCTCTCAAACCTCACCGTCGAGGCTGCAATCACCACAACCTCTGAGAGCGGGTATTGTTTGGTACGGCCCTGTGTGTGTGTGTGTGCGTGTGTGTGCGCGGGGGGGGGGGTGTTATACGCATGTCTGCAGGACTGCAGTGTCATTGGGAATGTGTGGTTGGTTTCAACACGTTTCTGCGTAAGCAGAGGGCTGCTGGGAGCGCTTTCGTTCATGTCATGTGGCGTACATGTATTCCTGTAAGCACTGTTTTCGGCAGGTCTGTGTTGTTCATGGCACCTGCCCAGTCATTACTGGAAGGCTTGTCATGTATCCCGCTTCTTTGTAACCATGTTGCAACAGCATTGCCACAGTCATTTCCAAATGTAGTGTCGTTACAGATAAATTCGTCAGATCCGCCGAAGTGTTCTCTGAAATACCACAGATTAACGTGTGCACGCGCAAGACGCGCGCTCCCGGTTACTTGGGTCTGTGCTGCTCTGTGTCCACGTGGGACTTTCCAGAAATTGTTAATCTGTCGTGCGGTGTACAAAGACAAAAAGAACACCTGGCACCTGGATAAACCGACGCGTGACCGTTGACTGGGTCGTGTCGCTACTGTGGGTTTTATAAGAGTGCCGGTTGACATCTGCACATCGTTTACGCGGTGCTTGGTTGGAGTGTCTTCCACGTCCCTTTCCCGTCCCTGACAGTGGAGGAAACGGTTTGTTCAAAACCAGATGAAAGAGACCGGGAGACAGTAGGGGGGAGGGGGATGTTTGCGTTACAGGCCGAGCCTGAGATTCAAGGTTATTGTCCAAGAATGGGTGATTGTGGCTGACAACCTGCCTAGTTCTCAGGTTACCGCATTTTACGCCTCAGTGACTTTCCGTGTCTGATCTCCAGTAGGACTCCACTACGATCACCTCAACTAAACTAAAATACACTAGTGGCCTGGTGTAGAGGAGGTTGCTGTTCGCCAGGGCCAGAGACACCTCTCTGTTTTGGGCAACTGCCTGACCTTTTCCTTTTCGGGTCTGCTGTTATTTACTGCTTAGGCAATGCCGCGCATTCCTTCTATTGTCCGTGTGAGAGGGATTTGGTCGTACGTCACCTCAATGTGACCCAGTCTGGACAATGAAGCAGTGGCTGTGTCCGAGGCTGTCAGACTTGTGAAATGTGACCCAATTTTTCGCTTAATCGGCCGTTAGCGTCACCGGGCTATCTTGGTAAACCTCGACCCCGGTCCTCCTCATTCCCTGCTTTTCGACGTCTTATTCTCTGGGCTTGGGGCGGTTTTCAGAGGAACAAACGGAGAGGCTGTTCTCGTCCTCGGATGTCTCAGTGCAGCTGGAGCTGCGGGTCGAATGTCCCCGGCCCACTTTCTTTCCCCTTCACTGACCCAGATGGTCCGGCTGTTCCTAGCGCTACATGCTTATCAATAGGAACACACCCAAACTAGGCCGAGGCTAAACATGCGCTCTGTGCTAATGGGGATGCTAGGATAATGCTAAAAAGATTTGCGGAACGAACAGGTTTTGCAATTGCTACGTTTTGTATGCATGACACCTGGTTAGCTATGCGCTAACATCTCGTGCTTATTGTAATGGCTTACACAAATGCGTGTTTAAATTGATTTAATTTCACAAAAATAGCAGCAATCTACTTGATGGAATTGCTTTGTGCTAATATGGTCTGAAGTCAAGAGAGCTGTTACCATATTGTCCTTCGGGTGGGCTTTGTGTCGCACCGTGTCGATCTAATGAGTGGAAAACATGCAAAATGAAAATGAGTCCATTTGAAGTTGGACATCTGGTTGTTAGACACCTGACCCCGAGCGAGAACAACAGTTGAATGTACCAGATGGTAATGGCCAACTCATGGTGCCTCTGCCCCCCCCATGCTGCGTGCTAACGGTTTAACCTATTAGCATGGCCACTTGGGCATAAAACCCTCAGAACTAGTTGATGTTCTAGCCCTCGTGAAGTTCTTCTGTCCTTGACCTGGACAAGTTCTTATTCTGGCCTTTGGAACATACAGAACCAGGAAAAGAGGGATTCCAAATCCGGTAAACGGGAGACCGTGGCATTTAATGAGCAGGCAGATGGACATCGATGGTTTGTTGACTGAAGGTTGACCGTATCTTCTGGTTGACCGTATCTTCTGGTTGACCGTATCTTCTGGTTGACCGTATAGCTTCTGGTTGACCGTGGCTTCTGGTTGACCGTGGCTTCTGGTTGACCGTAGCTTCTGGTTGACCGTAGATTCTGGTTGACCGTAGCTTCTGGTTGACCGTAGCTTTAGAGGCAGGTGACTTGATCTCTTGGTTTCGTGCCACATGACTCACTTCACAAAGCACTATATCACTGGGCAGCATTGGCAAATATAGGGGGGGGGGCATTGTGGTGGGGGTTGTTTGTTCCGGCCAGGATAGGTGACTGTGGTAGCTGGGCAGAATGTGACAACTGACCAACTGTGCCAGGGGGGTGGCGGGTGTCCCTGTAGCCTAGGAATCTGCCCTGGCACGTCTGTGACACACCTGCCCACACACACGCGCACGTACACACGCACGTACACAGAATTACCCAGGGCACACCCACACCGAACAAGTGTGCTTTGGCTTAGTTCAGACTTCCTCTTAAAAGTGGGTGCATGGACTGGTGACGTTTCTTGCATGTGGACGGTGTACATTTGTTTAATTCGTCTGTGCTTTGGGGGAGGGGATTCGGCAGTGTACGCAGATGTTGTCAGTAGTTTGAGCTCGCCCCCTTTAGACCGAGTGTTGTATGACTGTGTGTCCACCCCCTTCACACCTTACATGTGTGACTGTGCTAGACAAATGGTTCCGTGGGCTATGCAACCGTGGTCTCTTATGGCTGCCTCCAGTCCTTCTTCTCGGAGATAGCAGCTGCGCGTGTGTGTTTCCATGCAGAGCTGGGGGGGGGTGGGTGGTCACCTGGGCTCCGTTCAAACAGCCCTACGTAAACAACCGCTGACTCTCTAATCACCTATGTAACCCAGTCTGTCGGCGGACCTGGGTTTCTTTTCATGTGGCGTCAGTTCACCGCACTTATCGCGGCAGATTAAACACTTGGAGTCAGATGTCCGACTCGAGGACGGTTGTTTGCACGTTTGTTTGCTCTCATCTCCTCTGTGTATATTTGCTGTGCTCAGCTCACGCCCGGATGAGTCACTTTAATTCGTTTGTCCTTTCGTTGTCGTAGCGACAGCAGTATGTTACTGAAGCGCGTCGGAGAGTTAATAAACGCTTAAAAAGTTATCTCTCCGCTTTCGGTCCGGTGAATTCGAGGAGGCCGATCGCCGTTTTGTCTTCGGAACTGAGAGCGTAGTTACTCTGTGATTCAACATCGACCCGGTTCTCCTCCCGCCCTTCATTTGCATAGTTGTTGTCATAGTGACCAGTGGCCCGTGCGGTCTGTTGTTTTAAACGGGCCGGACTCCTTTGTGTTCCGGGCCATTGAGCCCTGTGGGCCAGCACTGGGGCACACGCCTGGATCCATTAGCCCTAGATGGCACACGACGATGGGTCCCGTTTCACAATAACCACGCGCCCCAACCATCACTGACACGGTTTCCTAGCAACGGCTCGGCCCGCTTCATCTAAGGTTAAAACCTTCTGCGTTGATTGCTTGTGTGGCAGCCGTCCAAAGACCCCAGAGCTGTACTTTGCTCACAACTTTGTAGAGACTTGGGCGGGAGTTTATGGCCGGGTGAATGTGTTCAATTTATCAGTCCAGAAGGACCTTCTGTAGACATTAGGAATTAGCATAAGTGGAACCTGATAGTTGGCTGTACATTACAGCAGTGTTGTTCTTCACGAAGTATGTCGGAGTGGGAACGCTGGTGCAGCCCCGACTTTGTAACTAGAGTATTTAGGAACTGAAGTTTATGGTTCGCCTTATGCTAGGTCAACAGCGCTCCTCGTCCAAGACACTCTGTCAACTGGAGTTCAGATGCCACTGATGCCTCATGTGTGTTATGTCAGCGAAGATTCTCCATAACACAAAACACTACAGTATAACCTTACATGCACACTGCCAACTACCTCAGCTCTAGAATATCCCATATCTCTGGTGAGCTTTAGCTGAGCTCTCTGCTGTGTGCACACCGCCAGCTCGGAGTGGGGTAGGTCTTCCTCAACAGTCTCCACGAATTATTAAAACAATTTTATTATTTGTTATTCCAGTACAAATAAGTCATTGCGTATCGACATTATGCCAATTCAATGGTTTGTCAATTGATTTTCAAATAGAGATTTAGTTCATATTAAATTATGCATGTATCACTCAAGACAATACCAACAGTCTTTGAAATGTTCTTCCAAGCGTTTTATCGATAAATGTTTCTGAGATTATTCGTGATCTCTCAGAGACACATCGTATATATTAGGAAAACCTAACGTTTCCCGTTTTTAGCTAGTGAGGGATTTTTAAGTACTAGAAACGAGAAGGGACTTCTGGATGCAGAGAACATCTACGCTGCCATTGATTATCGACAAACTCTGTCCCCACTTGCTCGCTGGCAATTTGCATAAAGTTGAACATTTCTCAACTTTGAAATGTCACGCTCGCTGGGAGATTTTGTCTCAGAGCGTAGCTCCACCCACAGTCGTCGTGTGTGTAGCTGGCTCTCATTGGAAATGAATGATAGCTTGTCTCTTTGTAGCTGTACGTCGCCCGTTGCCTGCATGGGCCTTAACTCTGTTAATTGCTTGGCTATGTCAGGCTTTTTTGTAGCCTTTTGGTGCTTTGGGTGTTGGATGCGGAATACGGGACGACGATTCGGTTGCAGCTAGTTTGCCGACTCCATGCACTGTCTCTCCGGCTGACCGTTGTGACTGTGAAGTCGCCAGATGTTCCGGGGGGGGGGGCAGTTCAATCAAGTCAAGCCCAACAAAGGGCACCGTTCTCTGGGTAGCAGGGCAGAGTCGAGGCCATAGCCGGGAATGTGAAGTGTAAATGCCACCCCATGTCTGTCCCTGTCACTCTCACCCCCCCACCCAACCAACCCCACGAACATGCTTCAGTCCGGGGAAGCCCCGGTGTGGTGGGGGGCTTTAAGTCTGCTCTATGAACAAGGGCGCTCGCTCATTCCTCCTTCATTACTCACTGACTTGTGTACCTGCTCCATGGATAGTCCCGTTCCCTATCTCTGTGTTTAATCCCTCTCCACCTCCTCTCCACCTCCTCCCAGTCTCTGGGTCAGTAGGGCTCTGAAGGCTCCCCTGTAACTCCACTCAGATGGCATTCCCCCGTTCCAACCCTCCCGGGCGTCCTCTGAATAGCGTCTGTGTCTGGCTGCTACCGGCATCCGGGGGGTCTCTTCCTGCCTCGCGCCCTATCAGAGGGAGTCATGGGGTCTCTTCCTGCCTCACGTCCTATCAGAAGGCAGCAGAGGGCAGTCATGGGGAGGGGGGTGGAGGAGGAGGAGGATGGGGGGACAGCTGCCTCACCAGGGGAGGCTCCCATCTCGTCCCACTCCTTCCCACTTCGTTCCTCCTCACTCTCTCCATGGACAGTGAAGAGCCGTAATGCACTTAGCTGGACTATGGGTTTAAAATGAACAAAACCTCAGGCAGCAGTAGCGATTGCTTTTGCCTTTAACGACCGATTTGTGATCTGTTGATCTACTCCTTCGTTCTGGACCTCGTGAAGAATACTAGCCGGGATGAACTGTGATCAGTGACCGAGTGACTTCTCTCAGACACTGTCGGATTACGTTGACTGATCTGTGTCTCTCTGAGGTGAGTCCAGTAACCGGGGGTTCAGCTCTGCCAGAGGCCTTGTTGTTTCTGGTCCGTACCAGCCTGCTTTCGGATCAGTTTGTGCCGTCCGTGTGGCGATTGTCACCGTAGTGACATGTTGCCGTCAATGCTGTGTTGAACTGTTTTCAGCAAGATGCCTTCAGCTGACCGGGCACACACTGGCCATTCGGGTCGTGGATGTGTGCGTGTGTGTGTATTATTGCCTGGCAGGAACTTTGTAGGGCTTCATAACGACTTTTGGTTCCCGCTGGGGCTTCTTTTGATTATTTCTGGGGCAGTTCTTCATGGCTGTCTTACCACGCACGCATGTAAAGTACCCCTGAATGCAAATGTTGTTTATATCCAGTACCACCTGATGGCTTTTCCACGCAGGATACCCGTTATTGTGGATAAATTAATGGATTTCTATCAATTAGGCTCCGTAAAGAGAGCACAGGTACAATGAGAAAGGGTTCGCGGATTGTTTTGCTACGTTGCGTCTCGAGAACTTCAGTCAGGCCTGGCCTCTCACTGGGTGGGGCTGTCCCCATCAGTACTGTAACCCTACTCTGTGGCTCGGCCCGCGTCCCCGCTGCGAAACTTGAGAACCCAGTGCTTTGGAGGGAGGGAATGAGTGAGGGAGAGAGAGAATGTGTGAGAGTGGAAGAGAGAGAGCCCTTCTTTGTCTGACCTCAGCCCAGCAGCGCCACAACAACAAGCCGATGTGGATTTGAAAGGATAAGCACCTAGGCTGGTGCTAGAAAGGCATTCGGCCGTGTTTACGTCCCTCTGTTGTCCTCTTTTACTGAACGGCAAATGCAAGAAGGACCAAGTCTTACATCAGTCTGACGGAGTGAAAAATAGCCTTTGAAGTCAGGGCCCGCCTTAATATGTCATTTTAAGGCAGTGTTTGGAGGTCCAGAGCTTCTGCCAGATCTAATTCTTAGCATTTGCATGAGCAATTGCTGTGATCAATCTTGCAGAACCAAATACACTAGCATGTCCTTCAGGTCTGTGGTTTGTGCCAGGCGTGTGTCTTGTGATTCTGACCTGGTATATTGGATCACTGCACAAGCCAAGTCTGTTTCAAACAGCGCCATCTTCTGGCTGCATTTTATCGCTAAAGTTGAAGGGGCGCACTGTGTTGAGTCCTGTCTAATTCGATAACACAGCAAATCCCTCCCTCTATTTTCGGAACTGACTGAGAGGAGGACTAGAACAGAGGCTTGGCTCAATATGGCAATCATTCATTAGATGCGTTTACAAGGTGATGACTTCAAATGTCTACCCAACACGGCACCAGCTGTTAGTGCCAGCTGTTGGGTACCAGCTGTTAGTACCAGCTGATGGTAGCAGTTGACACCAAGTCGACATGTGAAAGGGAAAATGATCGCTCCATGAGATTTTGAAAAAGAAACGACTATACTTAGGCATAATGTAGTGTAAAAGCTAAAAGCTTTACTCATTGACGAGACCACAGTGGAACGTGTGGCCAGCTACAAATTCCTGGGTGTCCACATTTCCAACGACCTATCCTGGTCCCTCAACACCACAAACCTGGTCAAAAAGGCGCACCTGTGTCTGTACTTTTTAAGACAGCTAAAGGATGCCCACCTATCTACTAACATTCTGGTACATTTTTACCACGGAACTGCCCAACGCTTCATTAGTGCCCAACTCTCCGCCATTAAAGACGTCCAGCACAAGCGCTGCTTGCGGAGAGCGTCTGGCATTATTAAGGACCCCACACACCCGAAAAAAATAAGCTGTTTGTCCCCCTGCCATCAGCCGAACAATACAGATTTCTACTCACACGCACCAGCAGGCTTAGGAACAGTTTCTTCCCAACTGCTGTTAACCTGCTGAACTCTAAAACCCTTCGGTAACCTTGCATGCACACTGCTAACTATTTACTTGATTTGCCATTTGCAAATGCTTACTGTTTGTACTATCCATTAACTACGTGCACAGATGTTTTCCGCTACATCGTTGAACTGAACACCTGCACATTTACTTAACCATGTTAATTGCACATCTTTACATTGTACTCTATCTCATTTGATTCATCCATTGACTCATTGACACACTGCCCTGCATATAATTTTCGCAATGCTGTTTTACACTTCTGGTTGGATGCAAACTGCATGTTGTTGTAATGTACTTGTACTGTATCAATGAAGTTGAATCTAATCTAATGGCATCATGCGTAATTTTGCCAGCTTGGCCTCTTAGAAGAAGCAGTGCCACTTTAGAGCAATCTGAATCAATTGAACCAGTCGGAGGTAAGACTCTTGAACCCTCCGCCAAATGTAGATCATGACTGAGGTGTGTGTGTGTGTGTGTTTACATCCACGTATGTGAGTGTGTTTGGCTTGGCGACCAAGGGCTTGAATTTGTCTCGCTGCTGTTTTTTCGGAGCCCGGCTCTCCCGTTGACAGAACAGGATGGCAGTGTGATACGCTCCTTTGCTCCTCCCGACTCGTTCTTCCCTAGCCGGGCCTTGGCCCGCTAACAAAAGGAACCCTGTGGATGGAAAAACAGCTGAAAGAACGGGAGAAAACACACAGCCTTGTTAATTCGGTTAAAATCTTACCTCAAGAAAAGCAACAACAGAGCTTGTAGTTTGCATTTCTCACAGGCTATTGTTGTGCCTGAGTGAGGCTTCGTCCCAGATGTCTAAACGCTGTTTTTATGCCATCTGTAGCATTTGTTTCTGTTGTCAAATTTTTTTCTATCTAATTTTACATTTCAGTATGCTGTACCTGTCGACACCACTCTATATAGTTTCCGTTAATAGGCTAAGCCTGTTTTGCTTAACACTTAATCAGCCTGACGCATCAAAACGGAACACTCTTAATTTTAAAGTCATGAATTCATCCATTTAATGTTTTTCGCATCTTTTTTTTGTAGAGTCAAGCGTCGTTGAGGGAGTAGCAAACGATTGACCAGTACTATAGTGGCATTATCTCATTCACCAACATGGATTGTTGTGTGTGCAAATGACCACAATCTGACGTTGAGTGTCTTAGACCAGTGGTTCCCAACCCGGGGTACTAGGCCCCCATGGGGTACTTTGCCTCTCCACAGAGGGTACTTGAAACCATTCATGACACCATAAGCTTGCTGGTGAAAATATCATAGCGGTTTACATCAGGGGTACTCAGAGCAGAGCAAACGGTGAACATGCATTTAACATGGCACCCAGGGGATGTGTGAATATGTTTTCATTGAAGTACCAACAGTGTAAAATATCACTTCCCAGAGAATTATCAACATCTTCACACCAACCCTGTAGCAATGATATAAGCAAACGTGTATAATAATTAAACAGAATAATTAAAAAATAAAATGGGATTGTAATCGTTATAAAACGTACTTGTATTGACCCAAAAAAGCTCAGTAATTTGTTCTTAAATGACTAAATGCGTTTGTCCTCCCTGTGTCGTTAACCTCTGACCTAACATTTTTTAAACACCAAATGGCCTGATGTACCTGCTGATAACTGTGCTTATAATAACCGCCCTTGTGCCATGGGAACCATGTTGATGGCCGCTCTGTGGGGTTCAGGTTGGATGTTTGTAGTTTAGTGAAAACTGCTGGTGTCAAAAGGGCTTCTTGAAGCAAATCTGATTGGTGGATCTTTATGGACTGATGTGAAGTCAAATCTGAACTAGCTGAACCTTTGCTGTATTCTACCTGTATTCCACCTGTATTCCACCTGTATTCCACCTGTATTCCACCTGTATTCCACCTGTATTCCACCTGTATTCCACTTGTATTCCACCGGTATTCCACCGGAGTACTGAGTTGCTGCTCTGTATATAGCAGAAATTCTATTTGCACCTCCTTTCTGCACCTCCTTTCTGCGCTGCGTTTACCCGGCCTGTTCTAAACGTGGTCCTCAAGCCTAACTCGTTTTCTGCTGTACTCCATAATGTCCCTTGTGATTGGTTTCAGTAGTCGTTTTTTTAGCCAGGCTGCATTCCTGACAGTTAATTGTATCATGAACACAAATGTTTCCTTAGTCTACTACTTCAGGGTAAATATATATATATATTTATTGTGTGTACGGAGACTGAACTTAAACGCCTGCCACAACAGCCATTGTAAAGCCGTAATTGCCGATTGTCCTTTTTTAGAGCGGTTGTCTGTGCTGCCTCCACTGTCAGCTTGTTGACCAGACTATTTCTGTCTGCGGTGGCCACTGGTGTCCCAGACGAATACTTCTGGTCACCGGAGAGGAGGGAGGGAGGGAGAGGAGGTGCATTTTCAGCACTGGCCTTTCCTAGTGCAGGAGAGTGGGAGTGGGAGTGGGAGGGGGTAGGGAGGTAGGGGGATTGGGGAAGCAAACAGAGGGGACACAGAGGGCAAGATGGAAAAACAAGCCTGTCCAGCCTGTGGTCAGCTAGGAATGGAGTGGTATGAGAGCACACAGTGACCCCTCTTATTCTCTCTCTCCCCCACTCTCTCCCCCACTCTCTCCCCCACTCTCTCCCCCACTCTCTCCCCCACTCTCTCCTCCTCTTCGTTTCTGTCATTCTCCACCGCTCTTTTCTCCGGCCCTCTAAGGCGTAATAAACAACGTTGGTTGTTGTCGTCACAAAGTCTGCAGGGGACTGTTTTAAAGTCTACCTAACAGTGGATGTCATACCGGGCACTAACCCATAGCCGTACCCTCTGTCGCTTTCCGCAGGCATGGAAGAAGCGGTGGTTTGTTCTCCGCAGTGGTCGTCTCACGGGCGACCCGGACGTGCTGGAGTACTACAAGAATAACCACGCCAAGAAACCCATCCGCGTGATCGACCTCAATCTGTGTGAACAGGTAACACTCTGCCACCGCTCGTTTGGCCCAAGAATTGCAGACCTTCTCTACGCCATACATTTGTTGCAGGACAGGTCACATGACCAGGGGGATTTGTTCTACTACAGATTTTTCCAAGTAGTGTTGACTGTAGCTTGAAGCTGCTGTGGTTACGGCGTATGTCGCTACCCTGTCGTTGTGCTTATCCCCAATAATATGGTATTGATCGTGCTACATGCTAGTGCTAATCCCCAATAATATGGTATTGATCGTGCTACATGCTAGTGCTAATCCCCAATGCTATGGTATTGATCGTGCTACATGCTAGTGCTAATCCCCAATGCTATGGTATTGATCGTGCTACATGCTAGTGCTAATCCCCAATGCTATGGTATTGATCGTGCTACATGCTAGTGCTAATCCCCAATGCTATGGTATTGATCGTGCTACATGCTAGTGCTAATCCCCAATGCTATGGTATTGATCGTGCTACATGCTAGTGCTAATCCCCAATGGTAATGCTACATGCTAACGCTAAACCTTCCGCCTACAGGTGGACGCAGGGCTCACGTTCAACAAGAAGGACCTGGAGCACAGCTTCATCTTTGACATCAAGACCATTGACCGCGTTTTCTACCTGGTGGCTGACACGGAGGACGAAATGAACAACTGGGTCCGCTACATTTGCGACATCTGTGGCTTTAACCCAACCGAGGATGGTAGGAGCAATTCAGCAGACAGTGTTAACAGAGAGAAGCCCAGAAAGAACCACATAATTAATGTAAAACAATATGAATTCAGATTAACTCTACAGTACAAGAGATTACAAGTACATTTTAGGTTATTTTAGGTTACTCGGAGCAGAAATGTATTCTGTCGATGGTAAACAGTAACTGAAAAAGGTTGAGAACCACCATTTTAGATAATGGTGAGAGCTGTTGCCAATGTTCTGCAGTGTTGGGAACCACCTTTCTAGATAATGGTGAGAGCTGTTCCAAATGTTCTGCAGTGTTGGGAACCACCGTTCTAGATAATGGTGAGAGCTGTTCCCAATGTTCTGCAGTGTTGGGAACCACCGTTCTAGATAATGGTGAGAGCTGTTCCCAATGTTCTGCAGTGTTGGGAACCACCGTTCTAGATAATGGTGAGAGCTGTTCCCAATGTTCTGCAGTGTTGGGAACCACCGTTCTAGATAATGGTGAGAGCTGTTCCCAATGTTCTGCGGTGTTGGGAACCATCGTTCTAGATAATGGTGAGAGCTGTTCCCAATGTTCTGCGGTGTTGGGAACCACCGTTCTAGATAATGGTGAGAGCTGTTCACAATGTTCTGCGGTGTTGGGAACCACCGTTCTAGATAATGGTGAGAGCTGTTCCCAATGTTCTGCAGTGTTGGGAACCACCGTTCTAGATAATGGTGAGAGCTGTTCCCAATGTTCTGCTGTGTTGTTGCTCTGCTCTAAGAGCCACAACAACCTTCCATCGCTTATGTTATGACGTGAAGTCCACTATATCATGTCTTATCTATGGTGTATTTCTAATTCATTATGGTCCCCAGCAGCAGGTGTGTCTGTGAACATGCCCATGTAGACTGACCTTGCTGCTGACTGACCTTGACTACTTCTCTGTGCCTCACACATTCCTGCTCAATTTTTATGTAGCGCAAACAACAAGGGGACACGTAGTCTGGGGAAATGTCACAGTGTGGAAGGGGTTCTGGAGCCTAGGGAGGCAGGAGCAGTGGGGCTTTGGGCCAGGGTATAGGTAGGTGAGGGGTTTCCCTATCTGGTGGGGCAGGGTACAGGTAGGTGAGGGGTTTCCCCATCTGGTGGGGCAGGGGCAGGGTACAGGTAGGTGAGGGGTTTCCCTATCTGGTGGGGCAGGGCCAGGGTATAGGTAGGTGAGGGGTTTCCCCATCTGCTGGGCCAGGGCCAGGGTATAGGTAGGTGAGGGGTTTGGTTGAGAGGGAGAGCATCCAATGAGCAGCCGCCGTCTCCGCTTGTGCGTATCTGTTTGTTCCTGCGTGTGTAGTTCTATAACACAGATGTGGACACAGGAAGGACTGCAGGCACGCTGCAGATGTGCTATATGACTACAACATCTGCAGATGGTTGGGCTGGCATTCAAAGCTGAACAGACTGGTTATAAATGGTTTGAATAGCATTGGCTGAACACAATGACTATGGCAACTAGCTTGGTTCCATGTTTCTCCTAACGTGTATTGTTTTCAGCTCAGAATGCCTTATCCGTATCTCCGTACAGATACCGTACCGAAAACCAAACTAAATGTTTTCTGTACCCCATCGTCATTCATGACAGCTGCCGACCACTATTTACCTGCCTCTCACACCTCTGCTGTTCCCTCCTATACAGAAGCGGCGAAGGCCGCCGCCCACCAGGCAGCAGGCGGGGGCTCTGTGGTGGACACGCCCCCTCACCAGTCGATGGGCCCGCTCGGAGGCCCCCCGGCCATGCTGACTAATGTACCGCCCCCCTACCAGCCGGTCAGCGTGCGCCACATGGACTCCCAGTCCAGCCTGGATGAGCCCCAGGACTACCTGTGGCTGGTCAACTGTGAGAGCAAGAAGCCCGACCCAAACAGGTGGGCCGACGTGATGTCCAATACGCTAGTGTAGTGGGTCTGTGGGCCTGCGTACTGTGGGCCTGCGTACTGTGGGCCTGCGTACTGTGGGCCTGCGTACTGTGGGCCTGCGTACTGTGGGCCTGCGTACTGTGGGCCTGCGTACTGTGGGCCTGCGTACTGTGGGCCTGCGTACTGTGGGCCTGCGTACTGTGGGCCTGCGTACTGTGGGCCTGCGTACTGTGGGCCTGCGTACTGTGGGCCTGCGTACTGTGGGCCTGCGTACTGTGGGCCTGCGTACTGTGGGCCTGCGTACTGTGGGCCTGCGTACTGTGGGCCTGCGTACTGTGGGCCTGCGTACTGTGGGCCTATGTAATGTGGTACTGCGGGTCTGCGTACTGCGGGTCCGCGTACTGTGGGTTTGCGTACTGTGGGTTTGCGTACTGTGGGCCTCTGTACTGTAGGTCCGCGTACTGTGGGCCTCTGTACTGTGGGCCTCTGTACTGTAGGTCCGCGTACTGTGGGCCTCTGTACTGTGGGCCTCTGTACTGTGGGCCTCTGTACTGTGGGCCTCTGTACTGTGGGCCTCTGTACTGTGGGCCTCTGTACTGTGGGCCTCTGTACTGTGGGCCTCTGTACTGTGGGCCTCTGTACTGTGGGCCTCTGTACTGTGGGCCTCTGTACTGTGGGCCTCTGTACTGTGGGCCTCTGTACTGTAGGTCCGCGTACTGTGGGCCTCTGTACTGTGGGCCTCTGTACTGTGGGCCTGTACTGTGGGCCTCTGTACTGTAGGTCCGGCTGTGGGCCTCTGTACTGTGGGCCTCTGTACTGTGGGCCTCCTGTGGGCCTCTGTACTGTGGGCTGTGGGCCTCTGTACTGTGGGCCTCTGTACTGTAGGTCCGCGTACTGTGGGCCTCTGTACTGTGGGCCTCTGTACTGTGGGCCCGCGTACTGTGGTACTGTGTCACAACTGTTGTGGTCTGTCCTTACGGAGGCGAGGGATTTTGTGCTGGTCTCTCTTTATTGACGTGTGAGGTCTTGGTCTGGTTTCTCTATCTGCACCCAACTCCTCCTCCACACCCAACTCCTCCTCTCCACTCCCAACTCCTCCTCTCCACTCCCAACTCCTCCTCTCCACACCCAACTCCTCCTCTCCACTCCCAACTCCTCCTCTCCACACCCAACTCCTCCTCTCCACACCCAACTCCTCCTCTCCACACCCAACTCCTCCTCTCCACTCCCAACTCCTCCTCTCCACTCCCAACTCCTCCTCTCCACACCCAACTCCTCCTCTCCACACCCAACTCCTCCTCTCCACACCCAATTCCTCCTCTCCACACCCAACTCCTCCTCTCCACACCCAACTCCTCCTCTCCACACCCAACTCCTCCTCTCCACACCCAACTCCTCCTCTCCACACCCAACTCCTCCTCTCCACACCCAATTTCTCCTCTCCACACCCAACTCCTCCTCTCCTTTGGATCTGTGATTGCATTTCATTCTCATGTTATCTATGCTTTTAAATGACCGTTGTACTGTCTCTAACTTTTATCCTTGTTGCCGTGCTTCTCTCTGGTTATTGTAGTCCAGTGGTTCTCTAACTGTCTCTGGTATTGTAGTCCAGTTGTTCTCCAACTGTCTCTGGTATTGTAGTCCAGTGGTTCTCTAACTGTCTCTGGTATTGTAGTCCAGTTGTTCTCCAACTGTCTCTGGTATTGTAGTCCAGTGGTTCTCTAACTGTCTCTGGTATTGTAGTCCAGTGGTTCTCCAACTGTCTCTGGTATTGTAGTCCAGTGGTTCTCCAACTGTCTCTGGTTATTGTTGTCCAGTGGTTCTCTAATTGTCTCTGGTTATTGTTGTCCAGTGGTTCTCTAACTGTCTCTGGTATTGTAGTCCAGTGGTTCTCTAACTGTCTCTGGTATTGTAGTCCAGTGGTTCTCTAACTGTCTCTGGTATTGTAGTCCAGTGGTTCTCTAACTGTCTCTGGTTATTGTTGTCCAGTGGTTCTCTAACTGTCTCTGGTTATTGTAGTCCAGTGGTTCTCTAACTGTCTCTGGTTATTGTAGTCCAGTGGTTCTCTAACTGTCTCTGGTTATTGTAGTCCAGTGGTTCTCTAACTGTCTCTGGTTATTGTTGTCCAGTGGTTCTCTAACTGTCTCTGGTTATTGTTGTCCAGTGGTTCTCTAACTCTGTCTCTGGTTATTGTAGTCCAGTGGTTCTCTAACTATCTCTGGTATTGTAGTCCAGTGGTTCTCTAACTATCTCTGGTATTGTAGTCCAGTGGTTCTCTAACTGTCTCTGGTTATTGTAGTCCAGTGGTTCTCCTACTGTCTCTGGTTATTGTAGTCCAGTGGTTCTCTAACTCTGTCTCTGACTGCCTCCTTTCCTCTCTCTGTGGTTGTGTAGCTCTGTCACTCTTCTTCCTCCTCCTACTCCTCTCCTTCCCGCAGAGGGTAACCAGGAGTACCTCCTACTGGGGGATTGTGAGAGCAAACAGGCTCCCCCTCTTCCCCAGGCTGATCTGTGAGTCTGGAGCAGCCTCAGCTATTGTGGAATGACACACACACACACACACACATACACATCCAGCTATATACACACACACACACACCCAGCTACACACACACATCACAATATGACACACCCACCCAGCTGCACACACACACACATCACAATATGACACACACATCACAATATGACACACCCACCCAGCTACACACACACACACACATCACAATATGACACACCCACCCAGCTACATGCACACACATCACAATATGACACACCCACCCAGCTACATACACACACATCACAATATGACACACCCACCCAGCTACACACACACACACATCACAATATGACACACCCACCCAGCTACACACACACACACATCACAATATGACACACCCACCCAGCTACATACACACAAATCACAATATGACACACCCACCCAGCTACACACACACACATCACAATATGACACACCCACCCAGCTACATACACACACATCACAATATGACACACACACACCCAGCTGCACACACACACACACACACACACACCAGAATATGACACACCCACCCACCCAGCTAAATACAAACAACACAAATAGACACTAAAAATTAAGCCTGGTTTGGTTTGGATTTCGTTGGCAGATTGCACCCTGGGAAACTATGAATAAATGTGTGTTCCCCTTTGGCAAGACAGTGCTGCATTCATCAGCTTGCATGTTTAGAAACAACGTACAGATCAAAGCATGTGATATCCTATGATAAACTATGTAACATTACGCCAAATGGACACATTGATTAAACCCCAATGTGTCCCTGTATGTGACTCACATCCCTGTGTGCTAGTGAGATTGTCACTGTGTGTCAGTGTGCTAGTGAGGTCATCACTGTGTGTCAGTGTGCTGGTGAGGTCATCACTGTGTGTCAGTGTGCTGGTGAGGTCATCACTGTGTGTCAGTGTGCTGGTGAGGTCATCACTGTGTGTCATTGTGCTGGTGAGGTCATCACTGTGTGTCAGTGTGCTGGTGAGGTCATCACTGTGTGTCAGTGTGCTAGTGAGAGTCACAGCATTTAGCCTCCTGAGGTTAACCGGTCTGTTCGTGTCTCCCCGCCACAGAGCCCACGCAGAGTGTTCCAAGTCCACGTCCTCCGAGACGGACCTGAACGACAACGTCCCCGCCCACCGCACGCCCACCTCCACTAGCTCCTCCTCCTCGTCCAAGCACGCCAACGGATTCTTCCCCTCCTCCAACCCCGCCTCCTCCATTTACGACTCTCCGCCGCCCCGCGGCGCCTCCCTCTCCGCCGACCACTCCTCCAGCCTCTACCACCTGCCCCGCTCCTACTCCCAGGACACGGTGCTCCTCCCCAAATCCGCCTCGTCGCCCCCCGTCCCAGCAGACGGCGACGCCGCCGAGCTCTACGTCTTCAACACGCCCTCCCGGAAGCCGTCCATGGAGACCCAGATGAGGAACTTGTCCGTTAGCTACGACATTCCGCCCACTCCGGGCGGTAGCTCCACCTACCAGGTGCCCCGGGCTCCCCCGAGTGCCGGCTCCGAGGGGGGGGACGTGATGCCGCCCCCGCGACCCCCGAAACCCTCCCTGAACTCTCTGACCTCGGGGCCCCCGCCTCCGCCCGCTGAACGCTCGCCGACGGACACGTACTGCGTGCCGCGCTCCGTGTCGGAGACGGACGGGAACTACTGCGTGCCGACCAGAGGCGGGAGCAAGGCCCTGCGGAGCAACACCATCGGGACCATGGACTCCACGCGCCTCCGCAAAGGTACGACAGGGCGCGGAGTGCTCGCACGGTCTCATCCGCTTAGGGCGACCGGTGGGGATCGATCGCGGACGTTGACGAACGCGTCACCGAGTGATCATGGCTGCCAAATGTTTTTGGGTGATGATGGATAATGCTAACGGAGTGTGTGGTTTTGAACGGCTAAATACACGGTTTGACTGCTAGCTATAGCATGCGGCTAAGTTAGCTTCAGCCGGACGTCAGGATCAGGATCAGGTTTATTCGCCAAGTCTGTTAACACACACAAGGACCACTAGCTGCCGCGTTTAGAACATACATTTGAAGACATTTTATGATGTACGCAAAACAGAAAGTAAAAAGAGCAAAAACACACGACACGAACAGTCAAGAGAACCTGCCTAGTAGACAGGAGTATGTACTGGGTAAATACACAATGGGTAATATGTATCTGAACTGTGCAAAGGAGCAGATTCTAGATGTGTGAGCAGATTGCAGAAAGAAGAGCAATGACCAGGTTCAAGTGACAAATTGTCCCAAAGAGAAATATGTAATTATATATACAGTTGTGCAAGTGAAGGTCAAAGTCCATTTTAGAGGCATATTCCTTAGACTCACCACTGTGGGGAAGAAGCTGTTCTTGTGAAGGGATGTATTGGTTTTGATAGACCGTAGCCGTCTGCCAGAGTGTGAGTTCTGAATAGTTTGTTACCCGGATGGGAGGTCAGGATGGAATCAATGGTGGCTGTGTAGGTATTAACCATCGTGGACGATGGTAGTTTGTATCTTTTGAGCTGCCGCAGGCAGTACCGTCTTTGTCGTGCTTTCTTAGTGAGAGAGGTGATGTTCAGCTCCCACTTGAGGTCCTGGGTGATGGTGCTGCCCAGAAGGTGAAAGGACTCCACTGTGTTGACAAGGGAGCAGGACAATTGGACGAAGGGCAGCTGGGCTTCTCAAGTCCACTCATCTCCACTGTCTTTAGACCATTGTGCGCCGAATTGTTGAGACGGCACCAGCTGGTCGATTTCCCCCTCTAGGCTATGAGACCAATGAGGGTGGAGTTTGACAGAGTGGTGACTGGAGGTGCAGTTGTTGGTGTACAGAGAGATGATAAGTGTGTGTGCTGTTGTCGCTCAACACTACTTCTGCAGAGCTGAGAAGGCATTTGATCACCTGGGATATTTGCTACTGTGTTGTTGAAACTAATAATGTACTGGCTGTATGTATTATTTTCCCATTTAACAGGAAACGGACATGTGACTTTTTCCAAACATGTGTAATGTGCCTGTTTTTGTCAGATTTCGGGTCCCAGGACTGCTATGACATCCCCCGGTCGTTTCCCTCCGAAAAAAACTCATTTGACTTCAACGAAAGCTTCAGCAACTACTTTGTAAGTCCTAAACTCTGCATTGATCGCCACTCATTTCAGGAGGCTTTTGAAATTATCTGTGCGTTTCCATTTCAGTATCGATTGATTATTGAGAACACTTTTTACAATTGTCTAATGATCACAGTTCAGTTGCCGTAACCTGTCAAAAGCCCGGAGAGAGGGAGCGCCCATCGTGCCCGCTCATGTGTCCTCCCGCTCTCTGTCCAATCCCAAACCCTCCCCAGAAAAACAAGGGCATTGTCCCGGTGGGTAGCCAGTCCATGGAGGAGGTGGACCAGAACTACGTTCCCATGAACGCCAACTCGCCGTCCCACCATCGCTCCGGCAGCCTTTCTGCCGTCGAACCCATTATGGAGCCCAACTATGTGCCCATGACGCCGGGCCCGGGCACCTCGGAGTTCTCCTCCCTGGGGAAGCAGGTTCCCCCTCCGGCGCACATGGGGTTCCGGTCCAGCCCCAAGACCCCGCCCCGCAGGCCAGTGCTCATCAGTGAATGTCAGCCACCGCCCGTGGATCGGAACCTCAAACCGGACCGCAAAGGTGAGTCGGAGGGAGGGCCCGGGGAGTGGCTCGGGGGGGAGAAGGGGGTGGTGGGTGTCGGTGTTGTGACTGGTGCCCGGAGGGTGTGTGTGCGGGGGTTGTGTGTGTGCGGGGGTTGTGTGTGTGCGGGGTTGTGTGTGTGCGGGGTTGTGTGTGTGCGGGTTGTGTGTGTGTGCAGGGTGTGTGTGTGTGCGGGGTGTGTGTGTGTGCGGGGGGAGTGTGTGTGCGCGGGGAGTTTGTGTGTGCGGGGAGTGTGTGGGTCCGTGCCCATCATCGCCTGCTGCTCTACATCGCCCACGCCTCCGCCTTCAGCTCTCTGTGCTATTTCCATGTACTGGCTGATGGTTTTGAAAGAAAGAGAACGAGTCGCCTTCATTTCACACAGAAAGCCCCCGTGTCATATATGGCCATTAGGTATACATTAGTGCATATTGTCATGGCCTCACCTAGACCCTCCACACGTCCATGTAAGCTGTGGTCCTTCTGACGAGGCCCCTGATATCTATCCACTCGTCCCTGTCCTCCCTTAACTCTGTCCCCCCCTGAACCCCCCCGTCCCCGTCAAAGGGGCCTTTGTTTTCGGGCTTTGAGGGGGACCGGTCAGGTCCCATGACATCACCGTGAAGTACCCAGAGCGGTCACCTCTCTCCCCATTGTCCGCCCCCTCTCAAAGGGCCTCTTTGATGCCGACACAACCCCCCCCCCTCCCCCTACAGATTGACCGGGTGCATTTCAATCTGGAACAGAGGGCAGGGTTTTATCCCACGGGCCAGGCAGTGAGGTTACTAGCGGTTATTGTCCGCCGTGTAAGAGTAGGAAATCAGTGTCATGGAGGTTGTTAGAGTATCACAGCATAGAGCCATAGCACGGAGCTGCTTCTGCTGTGTGCCTTCTGCTGTCTCCAGCACATTGGGAAGCTTCATGTGACTAGCTCAGAGTGTGGACACTTTCAGAGTTCAGGAAAACCTCCCTAATCTCTGGCTCATAATTACCATGACAGAGGGATACAGTTAGGTACACATTAATTGTGAACTCCAACCTCTGTGCAATCTCTATCGTTAACTAACCATTCAACTGTGTGTGTGTGTTTGTGGTGTTTAACTCTACACTACTTGCTCTGGATATGATGTCGTCTGTCCATTGTCTGTTTTGGGGGAAAGCCGTCTGGTGCATTTTGTGAGGTGCATGATGGGAAATGTGGCAGTCTGCTCTTGCCGTGGCGATAGCCCTCTCTTGGAGTAAAGGGTCGTCACTCAGTTTAGCGGTGTGTTGGCTTTGCATGGCAGGGAATTGAAACCGGGGGTCATTATGTCATCACGAATAATAATGAGAAAAGTTCTCTCCTTTTAACCAATCAGGTCAGAGTCCTAAATCAATAAGAGCAAAGGGTTTAGAGCGAACCGACTCACAAACCGTAGGCGAGTTCTCAAAGCGACACAAGGGTAGGTACTCCGGAGAACCCCGACAACGTTCGCCTCTCATCCTCTCAACATGTCTGAACTTTGAAATCCACCCGACGCATGCTTTCTAAATGTTCTCCTGTGACGCGTTCCGTCTCCCGTTCTCACCCCGTCTAACCAAACCCCCCGACCAGTGTCGTCCTCTGTGCTAACGGTGTGTTCCTGCGTAACATTCCGTTCCCGTAACACCAGCACCCAAACATTCAGTGTCGTCGTTCAGGAAATGGAGAATCCTGTTTTAGGGGGTTGTATGGTGTTGTCTAGTGTATGATCTGTCCATTAATACAAGACCACGTACTGGTGGAACCAAACCAATGTATTTCCACTGTTTGTTGTCACAGTACTAATGTTCAACTCTAATACACAATTTATACCTAGGGTACACACACACACCATGTTCACATTTTTATCTCTCTACATTGTCTCTCTACATTGTC
Organism: Dallia pectoralis; assembly: GCA_029465975.1. NCBI lineage: Eukaryota > Metazoa > Chordata > Actinopteri > Esociformes > Umbridae > Dallia > Dallia pectoralis. The sequence goes on from CM055742.1 coordinate 6,242,707, forward strand.
TCTACGTTATCTCTCTGGATTATCTCTCTGGATTATCTCTCTGGATTATCTCTCTGAATTATCTCTCTGCATGCTCCTATTTCAATATTTTATTGCTTCTGTTGTATGCTTTCTACTGAATTTGTTACGTTAATGTTTATTGCACAGGTTCACATCTATATTTTATTTGTAATGTTCAAACTTACATTTGCAGTTTTTTATTTTCTTTACTGGAATTCATCCACACTTTCTTTGCAAAGAGGTGTTCTGTCCTGACTGGTAGTGAAAGTAGTGCCCCTCTGGGATGCCAGTTTGGGCCCCTCTGGGATGCTATTGTCATGTTATCAAGTCCTCCATTGACAGTCATCGCGGTCGTCCTCTATAAACCTGTAGCCAAACGATTACACATGAAATGACACTAACAACCTGATGACTAAAACCAGCCCACCGTCTTACAAGGTCTGAGGCATTGTTGTTGTGCCCCCTGCTGGCTAATTGGAAATCTAGCACCTGTGTTTTTGTGTGCGTTGTTCGGATAGTTCACGACGGGGGAATATTGACAGCCGTTTACCCCTCCTCTTTTATAGTCCGGCCGGCCCCATTGGTGCTAACTTTTCTGCCGGAGTGGGAGGAGTCATCGGCACCTGTCCGGTCGCCGGTCACCAAGACATTCACCCGGGAGTAAGTGTTTCACCCTTTGCCCCCTTACGCTTATGGCAACTTGGGCTCAGAGATGCCCCATGGCACAGATCTAGGATGAGGGTTTGCTCACCAAATTCGATGCCGAACCCCTTGGGAGTCGAACATAGAACGCGGTCAATGTCTTTTGGGGCGGCTACCAATTATTTTGAATAAATTGTGAACGTGTGTGTTTTATATTTTTGGAACTCATTAAGTTGTACGTTAGCACATTGAATGGTGTTAAAATAATATTTACCTGTTAGTTATATAAATAAGTACAATCAGTCTGTTAAAACGGACCAACTAATATTTTACTTTTGTATCTTTATGAATGATTGCAAATGGCATTTTATTATACTTACAATTAACTCTGAATTTATGTGAAATGTATAGCCTACTATTTAAGTCCTATTTAGCTACTGTTTAAGTACTATTTTAACCCTATTTAGGGTACTAAAGTACAACTTAAGTGGTTCCAAATAAATGAGTTTCCCCCCTCTTGCATGTGACTGGTTTCATATCCCCTCAGAACACTTAACCTTCCATGCGTTCAGATAGTCACCTCATAACATGTCTTAGTAGTCCTTGATTCTTTACTAAGCTGCGGTAGCAGTGTGCTAGATGGTGTGTGTTAAGCCGTGCTTCGCGTGTGACTACAGTGTGTTAAATAAATAATGTGTGTGTGTACGGTGGGTTAAACAACGTGTGTGTGTGTGTGTGTGCTGCTCAGTATCTCCAGGGTTGTGGCTCCCAGACCTCCATCGGTGCACAGCACCGCCTCCAGCACCGACTCGGAGGAACCGGATGGGAATTATGTAGCCATGATCTCAAATGCTGACGAACTAGTATGTGACACACATCCTGAAATACTGTTTCACCACTATACGTTGATTCATATGCAATCGAGACAGAACCATGTGCCAGTGTAACATGGTAGTCGGTGGATTTCTGTAGGGACTTTACATTAATGGTTTATCGTTAGTCATTTTGTGTGCCTGGTGGCATATTTCGTAATGCCCAGTATCAGCGGAACATCAGTACTTTAGAATGATTAGTAGAGTTTTAGTTCTTCAAGGCAAACATTTTTGTTAGTGTGTATTAACGTTGTGCGAGTTTACAGTTTAGCCTGTAAGCCAGAACCCATTTCAGTGTATATCTAGTGTGCCAGAACCCATTTCAGTGTATATCTAGTGTGCCAGAACCCATTTCAGTGTATATCTAGTGGGTCAGAACCCATTTCAGTGTATATCTAGTGGGTCAAAACCCATTTCAGTGTATATCTAGTGGGTCAGAACCCATTTCAGTGTATATCTAGTGGGTCAGAACCCATTTCAGTGTATATCTAGTGGGTCAGAACCCATTTCAGTGTATATCTAGTGGGTCAGAACCCATTTCAGTGTATATCTAGTGGGCCATAACCAATTTCAGTGTATATCTAGTGTGCCAGAACCCATTTCAGTGTATAGCTAGTGGGTTAGAACCCATTTCAGTGTATATCTAGTGTGCCATAACCCATTTCAGTGTATAGCTAGTGGGTTAGAACCCATTTCAGTGTATATCTAGTGTGCCATAACCCATTTCAGTGTATATCTAGTGGGCCAGAACCCATTTCAGTGTATATCTAGTGTGCCAGAACCCATTTCAGTGTATAGCTAGTGGGTTAGAACCCATTTCAGTGTATATCTAGTGTGCCATAACCCATTTCAGTGTATAGCTAGTGGGTTAGAACCCATTTCAGTGTTATCTATAAAAGGCCAGGTAATTGTCATCATCTTTGGCTCCCATCTGTTATGGAGGAATCGACAGTAGCCAGAGAAGGACTCCTCAACATTTCTTTATTCTTTTGCACAAACAGCCTTCCATTTCCAGCCTTTTGTCATCCTGCTTTTCTTTTTCTCTGGTTTGCTCTTTTACTCTTTTTTTTTTAAACACTCTTTTTTTAAACATTTCAGGTGGTATCTTATGTGAATCACATCTCTGTTCTCTTAAAAAGCATTTTGTGACAACTTTGTTGTATAAAGGGCTCCATAAAATAAATGTGATTGATCGAGGAGACTGCTCTGAGGCACTCTTGAGTTGTGTCCGGTTTACCCCCTGCTCACTTTGGGTCCTTTTAAGTTGTCTTCGACGTTTTCTCATACGCCAGAATTAAAGAATGCACTGAATAACTTTTTTTAACTAACATTTTACCCGTAATCAATACCTTCAGTAACTTGCTATTCTTTCCTAAAATAGGTATTCGATTGATCGAGCTGCTATGATTCTGTGTGTTCTGTATTGTGTGATTCTGCATTCACACCCTTTCGGTTGCTTTTGGCTGGTTTGCTTCTACCTCATCCTTCACCTGCCTTGACAAACCTCTACTCTCCGTTCATTTGATCGCTCATTGAAACCTCCTTTTCCCCAGTCCCGTTCCTCCCCTTCCTCTTTTCTGCTTTTGTTTCTGACCTCTTCCTCTCCTCTCTCTCTCCCCCCGCTATATCCCCCCGTCTCTGTAGTGAGGAGTCCTTCTACTGCACTGTTCCTATCACCCCTGTTAAGAGGTGCCCTGACCCCGTAGAGGAGGTGAGACAGGTTGCCAGGTTGCGTGTGACGGGTTGCCAGGTTGGGTCAGACCAGCCGTCTGGGTTGCCAGGTTGGGAGCTTTCATAGTAATGGCCCCGTCTGGGTTGCCAGGTTGGGAGCTTTCATAGTAATGGCCCCGGGCCTGTGGTCTCACTGCATGGCGTGCGGGTGTGCTGGAATTTGCCTCCACAAAATCCCTCTAGGACTTTAGGCACCGTTATGTAAATGTCCTTGCTGAAGGGACCTGTGTTTGTGAAGCCTCCAGAGAACGTCTACATGTCGACATTGTCCTCATCTAGATTTGTACTCATTGTAGCATACCCACAACTCGTAGTGTGTGTGTGTGTGTGTGTGTACGTGTGTGTGTACGTGTGTGTGTACGTGTGTGTGTACGTGTGTGTGTACGTGTGTGTGTACGTGTGTGTGTGTGTGTGTGTGTGTGTGTGTACATGTGTGTGTACTTGTGTGTGTGTGCGTGTGTGTGTGTGTGTGTGTACGTGTGTGTGTACGTGTGTGTGTACGTGTGTGTGTACGTGTGTGTGTACGTGTGTGTGTACGTGTGTGTGTACGTGTGCGCGTGTAATGCCTCATCTCTCCTGCTGATTAGAACATGAAGCTGACAGCGGATGGAGGAAGCAGCCCCATGATGAAGCCCAGAGGAGACAAGCAGGTGGAGTACCTGGACCTCGACCTGGACTCCGGGAAGTCCACTCCTCCACGGAAGGTACGATACACACACACACCCACGCACACACACACGCACACACAGTTGAGACTTGCCTGCTGACCTGTGTGTCTGTGTGTGTGTGTGTGTGTGTGTGTGTTCGTTCAATCGCAGCAGAAACCTAACGGGCCGGGCCTGGCCGTTTCCGACGAGCGAGTGGACTACGTGGTGGTGGACCAGCAGCGGACCCAGGCCCTGAAAAGTACCCGGGAGGCGTGGAACGACGGACGCCAGTCCACAGAGACAGAGACCCCAAACAAAGGGCCCAAGTGACCCCAGCTTGCGCCCACCTACAGCCCCACGCCACTGGGGCACAGACATCCACCACCCCCCACCTCCCCCGCGACCGCTAGTGCTGAATTGAGGGGCTCAGGGGAACCCCCCGGAGCCGCGGAACTGCCTTCGATTTGAACGTTGAGTCAGTCTGAATGCGGCCATAGCAACAGCGCCCCCTTGTGTGTCAGACAGGAGGTGCGGGCCAGGAATAAGCTGTACGCCGTACGGAAGCTAGTGGACAAAGGCTTCGAGAGTGGAACACATAGCGCCACCTGCTGGTGGATGTCAGTTGGTATTTCCTGCCTCTGGTTGGTTGGAGACTGACCAGGGTGTTTTAAAACACTTGCTTTATGACTAAAACTACACTGTGGGTTCACTGTTCGCAGTCTGTTTTTCGAGTCCGAATGTGTAGTATCCACGAAACACTTTACTGCCAGGGTTGCCTATTTTTACTTGTAGGACGTTGGCCTTTTCTCTCGTGTAAATGTAAAATATCATCCAAAACATTGTAAGGAAGAGAAACAATTGTTTTTTTATGTTCCCGATTCGAGGAAGTAGAACACGTTCCTTCTACGAAACGCAACTGTTCGAGTGCTCAATCAAACGCTCGGATTCACTGAAACAATGTCATTTAATCATATGAGATTGGACTTACACACTGCCTTTTTCGTGTGTGAAAATAATTCGTGCCTCACAACGTAAGCAAAAGCAAAAAGCTAAACGCAGAGAGTGTATGTACAAAAGTGTTATGTATATAAATGGACCGCGTCCTTCATTTGTACGGAATATTGTCGCTCGACACTATTCGGCGTGTGGTAATTCTGCAGGGTAGAAGTCTCTACGCCCACTCCGGTACCGGGACTCGTGATGTGATGTATGAAATGAGAGAATCAACTGTGACCGCTTATAACAGAGAGCGCCTGAAACTTTCTGTGAGATATGCAAAAGGTATCAAGACTAGGTCTAGGGAAGGGAGAAATCAGGTACTCAATAAAATACTACCGCTATCGCCGTTTCTAATTTATTTTTCTAGTTATTTCATTGATTGATGTCACAGCGAGCCGGGGGGGTGGGTCCGATCCGAGTTCACGCTGCTCTGTGTACCGAGAACAATAATAATCTATGACCAAGCAGTCTTGACGTGTGCGGAGTTACACGTGGTGTTTAAAATGCCTTATTGAATAGCGCCAGTCAATTTGTTTCTGCAGATTGTTGCTTATTGCTTCCTCTCGTTGTTTGGGGCGGTCGTTTTTATTCTCTCTTGTCTCTCAGGATTTAATTGATTTTGGATGGATTTACACTTAACCCCCTGGAATCTCGTTGTCTGCCTTATCTTCTCGACCTTTTGTTTGTTGTAAATAGCGACAAATTGCAATGTTTTACTTATGAATCGGAATCATAATGTTTTTTCTCTTGACGGCTATTTTCTATTTTCCAGGGCTTGTATTCAGTGTAGCGCCGGTCTGGGATCAGGCTTACTTCACTTATTGTGATCAGAGGGGCAAATCTAATCTTAGGTCAGCCCTCTTACGCTGAGACATTAAATACAGGCCCATTCTTTACACAGATGTGCTCAGCATGTTTTGCCGGGAGAATAAAGATCTTTGCTGTATATATTTGCACCAACTATTCCAGCATGTGTCATTTGAATTGAGCCGTTAGAGTAATTTCCATACTATTCTCTCATCCCATCCCAAAATGCAAAACTTGGATGCTTAAGACATTTTTATGAATCTAAGAGTTGGCTAATTTGAAGGTCAGCAAAATAAACAAAACAAAAAGTTTGATGAATCTTCCGCATTTATATCCGTCCCTTACATTACAACCCTTTCTGTGACCTTTGACACATGTTTCTCCACTCAGTAGTTTGCTAGAGTACGTGTGTGGAGGGAGAAATGAGGTGGAACACAGAAATATATAATCCCAGTCTCCACCTTTGTTGACAGTGATTGTTGTAATTTGGGGAATGTACTTTTCACTGGCAAACGTCCATATAGCTACTCACCTCTGGAGGAAATAATTCTGATGTCGGTCTTCACTTTATTTGGAGATCAGGACGTACATTGGGCGGCATAGGGATCTCAAAGTGACGGCCCGGCCCTGCTCAGGATCCAGGAATCTATACAACAGTTCCACATTTGATCAATCCCATCCAAACGCATACTACAATTTAGGTTTTTGCAATGTCACCGAAATGACTGGATAGGCGTGTCTATGACGCACAGGATTATGTTGAATATCTGCTACTAGTAAAACATAAACGTCCTCCTAAATTGAATACTTAACCGTAGCCTACTGAGAATGTCCTCCCAAAACAACAAGTGAGGGCCAGTGAGGGTGGAAGAGAAAGGCAACTGGAAGGAGGAAATGTGCCTGGAGATCTTAAATAGCTTTGTATGCCTCAATATCTCCAAATATATTGGTTTTTGCTTAAGCAGTTATTTTGGTTCTTTGAATTTCATGGTCCTTGTATGATTTAAAAGTGCAACATGAATGCATTTAAAATTCGTCATTCAAGTTACTAGAGTGCACCTTTGAGCCAGTTTGATATTCGCAGGTTTACCTCGTCTGTCTTGTGGTCAACCTCGCTTGTTTCACCACGTATTTCTATTAAACCATAGAGAAAAGCGTCTATGAATTTAACAATAATGTATGCATGGAATCTGCATTCATAGTATATACTGTAGCCTGGGTGACTTTTAGTTTTCACTTTTTACAGAAGGACCTCGTTCAGGTATGTCCTGTGTGTCTCATGTTGAAGGCCCCTTTCTAAAATTAGCATTCCATCCATTTTCCCTTTCATCAACGTCTGTCTGGATGTGTGGTGATCGATGGAATTCTGTAGTCCCTACACACACGCGCGCATGTACACACGGGTGATCTCTCAATCGGGATTATTGCATTCATTAAGGACATTCAATTGATCTTCACTGTCTGATGATATTTGGTTCTGCTTTATCCTGCTGGTCCTCAGTTTGAAAATAATCACTAATGCGATGAACCGCCATGTAAAAGCAGCCAGTTTCAATGTCAAAACTCTCGCGGGTGTCACCGACCGATTGCGCCACCAGAGGGCGTAGTTGTTCCGCAAGCCGGCATTGAGGTTGACAGGCTCTTCTTCAGGAGGGGCACTGCAGTACCTTGGAGAAGACTGTTATGACCATTCCGCGGCCTGTGTCTTGCAAACCAACACTCCTTTTCGTCAAACGTTTCAGCAAACGTCGCTATGATCATTAAGAAACAGCGTCTAAGGACATCTCGGTAAATCCCAAATCGTTAGAGGAAACGACGCATTTTGTAGCCCAATAGCCGTGTTGCTTTTAATTCGTATAATGCCAGTCATTCTTATCGGAGACACTGAAAGCTTGGTTCAAGATCAACTTGAGGTTGAACTTCACAGGTTCCGCTTCGGTGGTACCTAAACAACAGACATCATCGCAATGAATCGAGATCCAGTTTACAATCTGAGTTCTGTAGTTGGACAATAAACCACGAACCCGTCCTAAATCAAATACTGTTTTACTTTTAGCCACATACAACATCAAGATAACTCCTCAAAGGAGATCCTGTATTCTACACTACATACAGCAGATCTACCAGTTCATCATATCACTGTTCCCACTCAGAATTCTCTCCTCCCCGACATCCAGAGACATACAGCACCCCCTCAACATAAATCGGACACCCTCTTACCCTAGTCGTACAGATTTATGTCGACGCTATCCCATTTCTTCCCTCAAGTGCAGAAGAACTACAGCATACGCCGCTACGCTAGCTACTCTTGAGGGCTCTGTCCCAGTGTCAGGCGGACATTTTTAATCCAATAAATCGCTTATATTCCACACCTGAAGATAGATTTACTTTCTGGCTACATCCCAGATTTCTGTGTTCTGCTGTACAAACTTGCCGCATTAAGACTGATCACCGAGTAAAGAACCTAATTAAAGTCAATCTCGCGGGCATATTTTAAGGAGCCGCGGGCGCTCCTGATTGGCTGCGAGAAAGGGGGGCGGTGCCAAATGGTTATCGAATTTTCATGACAGCGGAGATGTATATTTCCTCCTGCAAGCCGTCAATTATTGCTCGAGTAAATAAAATGCATTGTTAGTAATCTATCTCGTCGTGTCAACATGCAGGGCAAGAACAGACACACTGGCACTAACAAGCGTGCTTTTAGCTCGCACCATAACAACGTAGACGTCAACGATGGAATACCAATTGCAGTTAACCCTGCGTACTTCACCCTACAGATAATATAATTCTACATGGCAGCGAGATGGAAAATAACTTGGAAGTATTGCTATAACAACAATTAACCAACTAGGGATTCTTAATCACACAACGTGTTTGGAGAAGAAGTGTAGCCACACACAACCTCACACGACCACACACACGGCCATGCTTTCATCCATTCCAGCATATTTTTACTAGTTGTATGCTTTCTGCTTTCTTCTGCTCTCTGCTATTTGACACTGCAGCTTGTTTGATTCAGATTTACAGTTTCTCTTGTCCAATCTTTTATTTTCTAGCCCTCTGGTAACGTTATGATGACAGTGACTGAGGCGACGATGTTGCTCGGTCCTTTGTGCCATCAAGCCAATATCCAATACATAGAGCTGCCTTCATGAATACATAGAGATCCGGTTGATCATTTCAATCCGCTACAGTGCTCCACTAACACTTTGCTGTGGGTCACATGATAAAACTCCCTGCTGCCATTGGTGCAGCTCGTCCCCAGGGGCCAACAATTGATATGCGGTCCCAGAGATGGGAGTTCTGTCCGACGGCCGGAGCTTCTGTGGGAGACGGAGATGAGTAACTTCTTTAATAACACAGAGCCATCTTAAGTTTAAAATGTTCATGTAGAAGATAAAGTACGACCTTTCTCAAAATTCTGTTTTCATCAACCCGTGAACAAACATGTGGTATCTCCAATAGTCACTAGTCTTTAGAGAGCAGTTAACAATGTATACATATACGTCAAGTCGGGCTCTTCTGGAGGTCAGAAAGTCTGAGCCGTACGACAATGATGTGTCTGAAAGATTATACCAGTAATAAAACGTAAAGTAGCATGATGGAGGTATTAAGGTAGTGAGGTGGAGGGGAGCAGATATTGGCCATCGCGATAATCTAACTTGGACATGAAAGCGGCTTCTACAATTTACATTCTATGGAGAGAACAGACATGAATTGTTTCTATAAAAGAAACCAACGACGAAGTAACGTGTGTGTTTTGTAGGAGAGGTTTTCATCGCACCAAATCCCAATTATAATTGTTGTTTTCACTGCAACCCCATATATGCACGCAGCCCCATTCAGTAATTAACTGCCCCATTATTACACTCAGGTGTGCTATAAATGGGGGTTGGAGTGAAGACACGCCCAGCACGCTAGCTCTCCAGGAACTGAGCTGAAGACCCCGGCTCTAGAACCGGCAAGGCAAGACAATCTGGAGGTCAGGTGCAAGTTAGGTCCCAAAGGCCCCTAGCATCGTCACCTGTAGGTAGCGACAGCTATCAGTGTCACAGCACTAACCAGCGGGAAACAGTCCTCCATCCACTTTCCTGACGTCACTTGCACTTACCGAGTTTGGAGGGAGGAAAAAACGTACGCGACTCCGTTCTCGTGCTGCATTAACTGGGAAAAGTGCTTTTAACAACTTCGGTTATAGCGAGAGACACAAATTTAAGTCAATTAGCCAGTTAATTGGTTTAATTGTTCCGTTTCCTAATGCAAGGCTGAGGTCTAACAGGTACAGTTGCTAAGGAATGGAGCTCGACTGGAACTGAGACACTGACGTGTTGCCATGACGCGTTGCTATGTTATTTTCCTATTCGCCCACACATTTAGACGTCCGCTCAAAATATATCCAATCGATCCATTGTACTGCGACGACAACGACTGAATCAATAAGAAATTAATTCTATACTTCTATTTTTCTCACAAGTTTCGGGCTAACCGAAACAACAACACGTACTCCGGTGACGAATTTGCCGGGTGCGAGGCATTTTCCGCTGAATCTCAATTCAAAAACCGCTTCGTCTGGTCGTTCTTGCAAATATCATTCAAGGGTCAGTCCCCTGCACCCAATGGTTAAGTGGCACTTTTATGCTATAAGCCGGGGCACGGTTTCAGCAGAGAGTTAACGGGGAAAAAAACCAAGGGATTGTATGTGGGCCCAGTGTGACCGATTGAGACAGAAGCAGATGAAATGCAGTTGAAGTCGTGGTTCGGCGACTGGTCAAGTTCCTTCTCTGAACAGCGTTGTGAACAACAGCCGAAGTTATTTTGACGGTAGCCTTAAATGCACCGCCTAAACAGACAGATATTTATGTTGCCGTCTAAAATGTGTCAGTGTCTTGTGTCAACGTCTGGCGTCACACTTCTCAACAGGAAGTACCTTGGGAATGCAGAGAGTTAACGGTGACCCCTGTGAGCCACGTTGGCAGCCTCGTTTCAAACATCAAAATGAAAACATAAAGAGTCAAAAAATAAATCCGGCGCGCTATTTCCATTATGATCACCTTCCGGAACATTCAAATGAGAGGACGTGCCTGTGCCTATATTTACAGACACACGTGCGCTAACAGATCATGCTGATTAAGGGAGGAAGGTACTTAGGTCGTTTGTGTCCGTGTGCCAGTGTTCACGTGCGCGTGTTCCCGTGTGTTCTTCTGCAGTCATGTGACCATCAGGGCGGGAGGATCTCTCTCCTCAGTACCCTTTGCAGTGTGTGAGTAATGGAGCGGAGAGTCCCCGGGTCCCAAACAGGGCCAACAGAATAATTATGAGCCGGGCTGAGGGGCCGGGAGGACTGTGAATCTGGGGGGAGGATTACGTGTGCAGGTCTGGGGGAGGATGAGAGCTGTTCCTGGGTTAGCCGTCGGCTGTGCCTGGCCGTCCTGCTGGACCTCCGCCTGGACCAATGGGAGCTGTCAATAACCGGGCCTAGGACCGTGTGTGCCAACCTGCTTCTGGGTCGGTCTGGCTGTTTGTCTGCTTGCCAGCTTCTTCTCTGTGTGTGTGTGTGTGCTATGTTGGGTCTGTCATCCTTCCTGGTTCCCTACCAACCTGTTTCCATCATGTCATTCTGTCTTACGTCCTGACTCTTCCTCCAGGGATTCTGTCCTGATGGCGCGCTCGTCTTCCTGATTCTCAAACACATCCAGGCGCTTCGTTAGTGTCGCGGGCCCGGTAGTTAGACAGAATCGATCCGCTAAGTTTCACCACGTTACCTCAGTTCTTCCTCGCACTCTGGGCCGGTTGTGATGAAATTAAGGGAATGTTTTTAATATCACCAATGGAGTTCTTGGAGGAAAGTTATTTAGTTGCCGAAAATGACAACGGCAGTATCTATACTGTGGGATTGACTCATATGTTAGGATATGAGAAATTATTGAGATGTTATTTTCCTGTAGCAACTTAGCAACAGCTACGGGGCATTTACATGAATGATTTATCAAATGTTTCTGTCCGACTTCATGTATGTGGATCGGCACCTATGTTGCCCTGGACCTTGGCTCTTGCGGACCTGTTCTAAAACGGAAAGCCAAGGCAAAGTCCCTGGGTCTTTTCTAGTTGACATTTACACGACATTGTCTTACTTTTCGGAAATCAACTGCCTCGATGGCGCAGATTTTTTCGATTCTGCCGGCTGCGAGTATTTGACGCACATGGAAGCACACATAGCCGGACCCGCGTCAACATTAAACACTGTCCGTCCATATCGTCAGGGGAGTCTCAGTGTAGAAGCACTCTGATTGGTTATTGTCCCAGGACCAATAAAACATGATATGCTAATTCGGTGGGCGGGGAAAGAACTCCTGATCCAAATGTACTTTAGCCACTAGGCTCAATATAGTCATTGATCAATTCCCTTATTGTTGAACAATTTGTTGAACATTGCTTGATAGTTTTGATTATTTAATAGTTCCCCCAGGACAATGTGCATTTCCTCGTGATCAATGATTGGTTGACTGTACGTGGTACGCACAGGTTTTTATGTGTGATTTTGAACTGAAACTAATAGCACACTGAAATGTTTCGTTCATCCATTAACTGTTTTCAGCAACGCTCGATGATAAATCGAGACCGAAGTGTGTGAAACATTGCCAGGCGAAGTTGGCTGTTAGTATCCCATTGATCACGGAGAGGAGGAACGGAGTCATGCCACGGGTTCATTCCTCTTCATCATGCGAGGAGGAAGAGTGTTAATTGTGGGTGCAAACTGGGGGATTTATCGTCGGCATACGATGCATGTGTCTTCGATTACTCAGATGCTTGATGTGTGTGTGTATGTGTGTGTGTGTGTTGTGTGTGTGTTGTGCCTTGCGTTTTGTTTTAGAGCGAGCAATGAATGAGCCAGATTACACAGTCGATTTCCTTCCGGATATTTCGTCAAAACGATACAATGTGCCTTGCTTTTATTCATAACATTAAAAAGGCTGCATTTTAAAATATGCAACGTTCAAGGGTTCGATATCTGCTGTGCAAATCACGTCCTCGGAGAAATCATATGAATAAACACATAGATGAGTCCCGCAACAGGTGCAGTTTAGCCTCCCCACATAGAGAATGCCATATGGTTTATGACCAGTTAGGCGATTGCCATAGTAAAAGGAATGTTGCTTCCAGATTGGCAGACAGTTTGTCTGAGAAGTGCAAAAG
>CM055742.1:6260598-6278098 GCA_029465975.1 Dallia pectoralis
GAACCTGAAAGGCTTGAACCAACCAATTAAGAGAGGCAAAGTTATATTTCACCTGAAAGCACTGTTCTCCTGATATCATATTCTCACAAGAATGCAGCTTGAAGAAAATTTGCCCTCTAGGCTCAATTGTATATATGTAGGTCTGGTGTATACCTGTTATGTTGCAAGCTGGGGCACTTCTATTACGGAAGGCTATTCATTGTCAGCACAAAACCATTGCAGATAAAGAGCGTTGCCATCTTATCTTGCCGTGATCCCGCTGAATGTTTAAAGACCAAACAATAAACGTCCAGCCTTCAAAAATAGTCCTCGCCTCGAAACAAGATCCGATTAATCTATTCTGTCGTCCGACCGGTCGGTATGTCAATGTTCCCAAGTGTTTACGCCATACAGCAAACTCTCTCACTCTTAATGATCTTATTAACTACGTACCAGAAGACTAATCTGTTCTAGGGTGCGAAGTCGGGTTTTTGAACCTGTGGTTGTGGGTCGTAACTTGTTCGTCGCTCGAAAACAACGATAGCATTTTCTTTTAATGCTAGGAACGGAATGGATCGGCCGCGACTAACTGGTTTATCGTCTAGATATTCGGAGGGCTGGTTAATTTTGTCTTGTCCTATTGAGGGATCAGCTTTGGCTAATTGCTGGATTTGTCACGGAGCCTATCTTTGAAGGCTAATATCGAGGGGGAAAACATTAGCTGGCTGAATGCCTGGGTTTGTTCCATTCCGACCTGTTCTTTTGTTCAAATGCCAACCGCTCTCCTGGCAGAGGGTTAACTTCCATGCAATTGCTCGTGAATGTAACATCTGGATTTCTGTCGTCCTTTGTTTTTTATTTCTACGACGATGTATGTATAATTGCTACAAGCGCCCGGGTGGAATACCCCTTTAAGTTAGTTTAGCTCTGGTGGAATACCACTTTAATTTAGTTTAGCTTGTGTGGAATACACCTTTAATTTAGTTTAGCTTGTGTGGAATACACCTTTAATTTAGTTTAGCTTGTGTGGAATACACCTTTAATTTAGTTTAGCTCGTGTGGAATACCCCTTGAATTTAGTTTAGCTCTGGTGGAATATCCCTTTAATTTAGTTTAGCTCTGGTGGAATACCCCTTTAATTTAGTTTAACTCTGGTGGAATACACCTTTAACTCTTTAGTTTGTGTGATCCATAAGAGAATCGACTGCCTCCTGGTTGACTCTAAATTACTCCATTATGACCAAATACTCTATTACTCTAATACTGAACAATATAATCTCTCCTACCGCCCCTTTCTTACCATTTTTTAAAGATTGATCCATATTTGAGATAAGGGCGTTATAAAATTCCATGCTTCTAAAATAGAGTAACGAAATGGAATGTTTAGTTACCTCACAGGACAGGGAGAACCAATCAACATCCATCCATGTGGGAAGTTAAAATAACCTTACACTGTTAGATTCTGCAAAGTGACCAAACTGTACATTTCAGGACGTGTCCTAGTTTAAGAAAGTGTTTATATTCGGGATTAAGCCGGTCTGTTCTGAATAGATCTGTTTTCCCTCCAATGAGCTAAGCCCGGCTTTGCTGATATGCGTTAACCGCAGTTGAGAAATGAAATCCGTCTATTTCTCCACTGTTTCCGGGGGTCCTTGTTTTTCTTACGAATGACATAAAGTTATTGCACATCCTAACTTTTGAGTGGATTCCAATATGAATTACACATCACCGCAAACCAACAATGATGTTGACTGAACGTACGTTTCCACGACGACCAGCTGTCAATTGATTGCTTGCTCAACAAAATGACACGGAAGTTGATTCAACGTCCAATTTTGAGCCAACCAGCTGTTACTTCTTTTTGAAGTGGGGGGTTGGGGGGAGGGGGCACTGGGGGCGTGTGTGAACTTGAATATTTCAAATTGGAGTTTGAATCCCCATATTTAATCTCCTTGTCGTTTCACACGTGTCTTCCTGAGCCAAATATTACAATATGTACATATTACATAACGCCGCAGTAGCATTGCCTGCCTTTGTTGTTTATTAACACTAAACAGATGGCTGTATCTTGAAATCGTTAAGGAAACGAAAACATGATTGCGTTTTAATAGTCCTTTTTTCTATTTAACGTTTTAAGTCTCAATGCTGGTAATGGTTTATCGAGTCAACAAGCTGTTACTGGCAGACTTTATTTTTTAACGTAAAGCTATCTCTGTCCTGCTCGATTTCTCTCACGACAATTTTTTCATCTTTTCCCAACTCAATCATCTATGACTCTCTCTCTCCATCTTTTATTTATCTTCCACCCACCTATCTACTATCTTGGACACTGTAAATACAGCGCTGACTGTCAGCTTTCATTTCTGGGTATTTTCATCGACTTGGGATTTAGGAATTACAGCATTATTCTGTACGCACACCTGGCCAGACATGAGTGTGCGTCCCTGTGTTTTTCCCTGATTAACTCTTTGATAGCTACAATGTGACAATGTGTTTGGGGTCATTTGTTCTGCTGCAACAGGAAGTCTAGAGACCACCAATGTTTACATTTGTGAAAAATTGCATCCTCTAATATGTTGTCTATTTATTATTATTTTTCTAAATTCCACTTGTGATGGTCATCTCACCAAATCGCACAAAAGCATTCTGATGTGGTAATAAATAAAATTTAATCGCCTTGGAAGCCGTGTGGTTTGTTAAAAAGAGTAACATATTGCAGTATAACGCTTGGTTTACCGTGTCTTTTTATCGTTCTTCATTTAGCTTATTAAATTTAATGAACTCGCAAAGTAGGAGGCAACGTATGACTTTGGGAACACGTCACTGAGAACGACACGCCCTTGAGATTGTCAAGTCACTGAGAACGACACGCCCTTGAGATCGTCACGCCGTTGACAACGATACTTCCCTGAGAATGACACGCTGCTCAGAAGGACACGTCGTTGAGATAATCACGCCCTTGACAACGACACACCGCTGAGATAATCACGCCGTTGAGAACAACACTTTCTTGAGAACGACACGTCCTTGAGAACGACACGTCGCTGAGAACGACACGCCGCTTGAATTCGTCTCCATACGACTCTGGTGGCTCCAGATCAGTTGTTGTGTGTTGGGCTAGAACTGACGCCTCAAAATGGAAAGCTAACTATGTCCCCAGAGCACCTCACGCTCATTGACAGTGACAGACAGAAGCTGTTGATCACTGATTGGCCACCACTTGAGATTACCGTCACACGAACTCATGAATATTCGCGGGACGTAATGAGAAGATCCAACAGGGCTCTTTGTCGTGGATTCGAGAATTCAAGGTGTGTGGTGTGACAATGTCAGTGGGCCCCCGTGTTTGGGGAGCTGTAATGTTTTGGAAATATGCTTGAGGCTGCATTAATTTGTCGTTAAGCTCAAGGTAAGGAAAGCGACAAACTCTTGGTACATATTAATAAAGGACAATGAGAAACTCTAGACTGTTGTTTCGTACTTGCTGCCTTCTACAGTGTTTACATTTTATATTCCATTACCGTTCTGTTCCGATCACTTTCCACAGCCAAGTCGATCAAGTAATATATTTACTTCATTAAACTCACCTCAATCATTCATCGCACAAGTTTAAACAGTACCGAGTTTATTGATGGACAGGTCTTTCATCTGTTGGAGTTTGCCGCAGGCTCAGGGGCGATGGGGGGGAAGGGGGTAGGGGGAGGTGGGAGACGCGCATCCCTCCAGAGAAAACGAGGAGGACGAAGAGCGAAGCAGAAAGAGATTAGTTCCTCCACTGAAACAAACTTGACGGCAAAAGTGGACGCTCTCATTATTCATTCTCTCCCTGTCAATATGAAGTATGGCTGTATCCCTCTATCTCTCTTTCTCTCTCTCTCTCTCTCTCTCTCTTTGTCTCTCTATCTCTGTTACTCTCTCTTTCTCTCCGTCTCTAGACACTCTCTTTCACCAAACCCGTTCAGCTGATTATGTGAACACGGTGGCACTAAATGCCTCATTAGTGAGACCGGGATGTCATGTAAATGAAGGACAAAAGTATTGTCTTTACAGTTTCACATGCATTACAGCCCACATGCATTAGAGCCCACATGCATCAGAGCCCACATGCATTAGAGCCCATATGCATTACAGCCCACATGCATTAGAGCCCACATGCATGAGAGCCCACATGCATTACAGCCCACATGCATTAGAGCCCATATGCATTACAGCCCACATGCATTAGAGCCCACATGCATGAGAGCCCACATGCATTATAGCCCACATGCATTACAGCCCACATGCATTAGAGCCCACATGCATTAGAGCCCACATGCATTAGAGCCCACATGCATTAGAGCCCATAAGCATTAGAGCCCACATCCATCAGAGCCCACATGCATTAGAGCCCACATGCATGAGAGCCCACATGCATTATAGCCCACATGCATTACAGCCCACATGCATTAGAGCCCACATGCATTAGAGCCCACATGCATTAGAGCCCACATGCATTAGAGCCCACATGCATTACAGCCCATATGCATTATAGCCCACATGCATTACAGCCCACATGTATTAGAGCCCACATGCATTAGAGCCCACATGCATTAGAGCCCTCATGCATTACAGCCCACATGCTTTAGAGCCCATAAGCATTAGAGCCCAGATGCATTAAAGCCCACATGCATCAGAGCCCACATGCATCAGAGCCCACATGCATTAGAGCCCATATGCATTAGAGTCCACATGCATCAGAGCCCACATGCATTAGAGCCCACATGCATGAGAGCCCACATGCATTATAGCCCACATGCATTACAGCCCACATGCATTACAGCCCACATGCATTAGAGCCCACATGCATTAGAGCCCACATGCATTAGAGCCCATAAGCATTAGAGCCCACATCCATCAGAGCCCACATGCATTAGAGCCCACATGCATGAGAGCCCACATGCATTATAGCCCACATGCATTACAGCCCACATGCATTAGAGCCCACATGCATTAGAGCCCACATGCATTAGAGCCCACATGCATTAGAGCCCACATGCATTACAGCCCATATGCATTATAGCCCACATGCATTACAGCCCACATGTATTAGAGCCCACATGCATTAGAGCCCACATGCATTAGAGCCCTCATGCATTACAGCCCACATGCTTTAGAGCCCATAAGCATTAGAGCCCAGATGCATTAAAGCCCACATGCATCAGAGCCCACATGCATCAGAGCCCACATGCATTAGAGCCCATATGCATTAGAGCCCACATGCATCAGAGCCCACATGCATTAGAGCCCACATGCATGAGAGCCCACATTAGAGCCCACATGCATGAGAGCCCACATGCATTATAGCCCACATGCATTACAGCCCACATGCATTACAGCCCACATGCATTAGAGCCCGCATGCATTAGAGCCCACATGCATTAGAGCCCACATGCATTAGAGCCCACATGCATTACAGCCCATATGCATTATAGCCCACATGCATTACAGCCTACATGCATTAGAGCCCACATGCATTAGAGCCCACATGCATTAGAGCCCACATGCATTAGAGCCCACATGCATTACAGCCCATATGCATTAGAGCCCACATGCATTACAACCCATATGCATTAGAGCCCATAAGCATTAGAGCCCATATGCATTACAGCCCACATGCATTACAACCCATATGCATTAGAGCCCATATGCAGTAGAACTCACATGCATTACAGCCCACATGCATTACAGCCCACATGCATTAGAAATAAACAAATTTGAACATGGGTAAGTGTTGATTTCCTTGACTTAGGCGGAAAGTACAACGGCTTAATATTGTTTTCTCTCAAAACGGGAATAATCACAATTGACACAACGGGAATGTATTGTTGATCAGAAGCCGCTGCTGCTGATATCCAGGAAAATGTCTGAGAAGAGGGAACTGAAACATTCCTCCTATCATGTCTGTGCGGGATCTCGGTGGCGCGATGAGTCTTCAGATGGAAAAGCATGCTGGGTAATTGCTGGTTCCAAGACAAACGATCACACGGTGTAACATAATAAAAATGTGAGACCAAGGCGGTCCCGGGTTCAGCGCGGGTTCGATTTGGGCCATCCGCTTTTTCCGCAAATCCGCAAAAAACGTACATACTCATCTCAACCCCATTTTCCTGGAAAAGTATAAAAGTAGATGATAAACACACGTGGCCGAAAAACTCAAATAATGAGAAGTTAATCAACGTCCTTGAGAGATGAAGCGGCCACCGTCTCACCATTTTGGACATTTTAGCCAATATCCAACTGTCCGCCATTCGAAATGCGCGTACGACATTTAAAGACATTGGTGAACAGCCGATTGTCTCTTGACTTCCTTGGAGTGTCGCTTCTCATTCATGATATGACTGCTTTACAAATAAGTCAATGTTGACCGGGCCCCATTGAAGAGCACCTGAGGCAAATAACGTGTTTTAGACTGGGGACGCGGTGAACTCATCAGATCATATGTGGTGATAATAGCTGTGTCACGCTAACACCATGAGAACGGGTGGTATTTTAAGTCGTTTCCTAACTGCCCTTGGGCGTTTCGTGACGAGGTTAAGTGGGGCCCCGGCAACGTTTTTCCGATGATAGTCCGGCGGACCCGAGACACTCTTTCTTCCCGGCGCGGGTAATATACGCCTCCTTGCTCAGGAACCAGGATGGATCGGTTTTTCTTCCGTCATAATGGATATTAATGTACTGTGGTTTCACGCACGTGCTCTTGCGATCTGTCAAATCAACGGGATGTCTAATCGTTTCAGATGCTGTGCCGCTCTCCAAGACCTCCCTGTTCCTGGAGAGCCATGGCCTACGATATTTGTATCTGATTTGGATTCATCAGTTTGGTCAGTTCAATACACCTGGCTTAAGGTAGATATTGCCATGAAGACTTGCAATCAGCTATATTTCAGTACTGCTGAGATATCGTACAATGTTATGTCTCCCTACGCAGGGAAATGCTTCCATCCCTGCCCTGAGACATTGGGGTTAGATTTTTACCCTAAAGGGAGGAGTTCCCAAATGACCCAGTTGCTGGAGCGTATGGTCTCCCATCCAGGGACCAACCCCGCTTAGCTTCAGAGACAGGCCAGTTGTGGAGAACAGTGTGCTAACAAATCTTGGACCTCTGAACGGATTCAATGTTTACAGACAGATTTGCAGGTTTTTATTTGCACTTTTATTTTACTTCAGCCACATATTCAAAGGATTACACAGCTGCATCTTAAACAGCATCCAACTCCGTGATTTGAATGGAAGACAGAAGTGATGCAAGCAAACGCTAAGAATCATATATATATATATATATATATATATTACACACACACACAAATGTGATTTAATGAACATTGTAAAATGAATAATCAGACAAGCGCACTCCTTAAATTATATTGTTATGGTCCCTAACTGCCGCTGCATATTGAGGGAGTGAGTTAGAAAGACAGACAAAGAGATAGTATATCATTACAACAAGCGGGAATCCCAGTACAGGAACCAAAACGATGCATGCCTTTAACCCCACTTAAAGCCCATTGATATGTTAGTTGAAAATCATTGACCAATGCACACACCAGATGCAAACTATCCAATCAGAGTTAACTAGCCGACTGTCCCAGAATGGAGGTCACACCTGGCTGTGACAGCCTGACTCTGGGTCCTTGTGAGGCTGACTTAGTAAGAACGCAACACTTCTGATGACAGGGTTCTGGATTGGACTTGGACCAGTTCCTTATGGGAAACGTGTACGGGCCGTTTTATGTGCAAGTTTTGACAGCAAGCAAGTGCTACCACTAGGGGCAGTAGTTCATAGAAGAAGCTTTAATGGAAATCGAGTTTTTCTGGGGATAAAGGAAGAGATTCTTGGATGAGGAGAGGTGAATCTTAGACCACAATTCTTGTTCAAATCTTAATCTTACCCTAAATCTTAACCTAAGTCTTAATCTAAATCCTAACCTAAATTCTGACCTTGACCATGCTCAACTTCTTGAAGTTGAAGTCGGACTCATGTACCAGAAAACGTATTCATGTACCAGAAAACGTATTCATGTACCAGAAAACGTATTCATGTACCAGCAAACGTATTCATGTACCAGCAAACGTATTCATGTACCAGAAAACGTATTCATGTACCAGAAAACGTATTCATGTACCAGAAAACGTATTCATGTACCAGAAAACGTATTCATGTGCCAGAAAACGTATTCATGTACCAGCAAACGTATTCATGTACCAGCAAACGTATTCATGTACCAGAAAACGTATTCATGTACCAGAAAACGTATTCATGTACCAGAAAACGTATTCATGTACCAGAAAACGTATTCATGTACCAGAAAACATATTCATGTACCAGAAAACATAATTGGCGAGAATATTATCACTGTGAACAGAAAGAAATTCCCACAACAATCATGCATCAATTTAGATTTACGTTTCGGACAGACCCAACATGGACACATTCTAGTTTCCTAAAACATCTCAGCTGATGCAGATTTGACAGATCGAACACAATAGACAAACCTTCCTTTAATAAACCATTGATAGGCCAGTTAATTTTGCTTAAGATTATGAAATAATACTACTATACATACTATACATTATTAGGCCTGACTGTTATTGACTGTTATTGACTGTTATTATTGTTTTTTAAAACCTTTTCTCCTATTTAAACTTCGTATCATTGAGTTTTGGATCGACAGGACATTATATTTTCACTTAAAAGTTACTTGAGATGTTTCCCAAAGGTATTGCCCAGGGGAATTATTACCTCAGCTTGACACCTGTGGTGTTCTACTGGAACGTGCTTGTGAACTAGCGCACCCGAATTAAAAAGTGGCATGTGGCTTTGTTCGTTCCCTCTGAGATGCCTTGAAATGCAAACCACAGAAGGATTGTTCTAATTAACTTGAAGGAAGTAATAACTCTCTTTGTACCGAGGACTCAAGAAGCGCTCCGACTACACAGAAACACTAATTAATTTGCGCTAACGTGAAGTTGTTCATATTCCGTTGCCTGCGCGTCATCGCAATTCCGCACAGGGAAACCGGAGCGCGTCCTTTCCGATTTCAATTCTGTCGGGTGGAGCAGATATCACAATATAAGATCTGCAACAGTGCGAAACACATTTTATGACAGTTGTTTGCCTGTGGAAATGGGGAGTCGCAGTCGGGCCACCTCCATCGACCTTCCCGACGAACCTCCCTCATCCTCCCATATCTCTCTCCCTCCAACTATCGGCTTAGAGGGAAATAGATTGTCTCCTGGCTCCCGGAATCAATTTGTGTCAGCACACCGGGCCGTCTTTCTGGAAGTGCCAATGCATAGAAACACTCGGTATTCAGCAAGTAATGGACGATTGTAAATCGGGACCAGAGAGACCCTGTCCGCTCCACTTAGGGTCAGGGAAGATCTCAGCCACATATGCATCTGGTTAGGGAAGATCTCAGCCACATATGCATCTGGTTAGGGAAGATCTCAGCCACATATGTATCTGGTTAGGGAAGATCTCAGCCACATATGCATCTGGTTAGGGAAGATCTCAGCCACATATGCATCTGGTTAGGGAAGATCTCAGCCACATATGTATCTGGTTAGGGAAGATCTCAGCCACATATGCATCTGGTTAGGGAAGATCTCAGCCACATATGTATCTGGTTAGGGAAGATCTCAGCCACATATGTATCTGGTTAGGGAAGATCTCAGCCACATATGTATCTGGTTAGGGAAGATCTCAGCCACATATGTATCTGGTTAGGGAAGATCTCAGCCACATATGTATCTGGTTAGGGAAGATCTCAGCCACATATGCATCTGGTAAGCATCTCATTTGCCCTCTGGCTCTCTCAAACTATTAAACTACGATGTCGAAAAGGGGGCGTTATTTTTTTAGGTATTGACATGAACAGGAGGCGTTGGCTGGGAGATTTGACATTTAACGTGAAGGTGTGTTAAGCGTGTGTCCTGCTGTTTGATGGCTTGGTTTTTGCTCAGGCATTAATAAATAATTTGCCTTGTGTCATTCTGCAGTATTTTTTTTCAAGAAGGACACATGCCTTCTGACCAACTCATGCCACTGTGAGACCAACTGGACCTAAGGACATGTAGCAGACCCCTCGTAAGGCCCCCCTGGTTGTGTTGCAGGCAGAGCAGCTGATGCTACCTGACAGTTTCGACTTCCAATCTGCTTAACCTTTAACCATCCCGGTTGTCCCTTTCTGACTGGTCATGTATTTGATCTAAACAATTTCATTTAAAACTGGCCACCCCTCAGAGCCTGGTTCCTCTCTAGGTATTTTCCTAAATTTGACCCATCTGGAGTTTTTTATTGCCACTGTGTATCAACTTGTTGATGCCTGCTCTGTCGGATTTAGACTGGGTTTTTGAAAAAGTACTTTGTGACAACACATTTGATTGATTGAGAATTTGATTAATTGATTTGATTAATTGATTATGTGTAACCACACATCTCCCTCAGTGCTCCGTGATATATTGCCGTAGTTATTAAAATAGGGATATTTCTGAGCACCGTAAATATAGCCATTCATTATGTTAACAAATGACAGGTTGGGCTGTGCAAACAGATCATACCGAAAATCAATGAGGGTTCGATGAAAACAACTGAGGCTGTCCATCGGGTTCCTGTGACTCCCCGTGGGGTTCGTTGGACCCTGGGTGGGATTGGCGTCCCGAGACAAACGAGGCATTGACGTAGGAGTGAGATCGAAGAAAGACGGATCGATTATTTTTCGTTTTTAATAACTGCCTCACAACTTCTTATTGGTAGGAATCACGGCAGCTTAACGCAGATGGGGGTCGATTGTTTGCGTGTTGCCACGGCTCCTGCCGGGACTGATGTTCGAGAACTCGGGGATCTTTTGTCACTTAGACACTTTCAACTAACTACTTTTCGAGAGAGCGATAGAGTGATAGGGAGAGAGAGAGAGGGATGCTGAGAGTAGCCGTGGCAACTCGCATCTAAAGTGATGAAGAACAGGCGGGTCAGCGTTCAGGGGGCTCACGCAGCAGACGCTAACGGTGCCAGGCTACATCCCAAATGCCACACTCGCTCCTACACAGTGGTCCACTTGGTGCGCCTGCTCTGGTCGAAAGTAGTGTACCATCTAGGTAACAGTGTGCCGTTTGGACTGCGGCTTGTTTACTGTAGCAGGGAGTTACTTCCTACCCAGGGTGGCCTGCTGTTGCAGAGGTTTCAGGATGTCTCTCTGCTGTACCCGAAACGCTGCGGGCGGAGGGATATCCCATCTGCCAGTCTCAGCGTGTCACCGCTGTGTACGCCAGAGACCGGTTGGGCGCTGATGGCACACTGCTGGATGTTCTGAACTAACACTGTAGTTTACAACCGACACCTGACGGCTCACTGTGGATACTGATGGTATTGGTCACAACCGACACCTGATGTCTCACTGTGGATACTGACGGTATAGGTCACAACCGTCACCTGATGGCTCACTGTGGATACTGACGGTATAGGTCACAACCGACACCTGATGTCTCACTGTGGATACTGACGGTATAGGTCACAACCGACACCTGATGGCTCACTGTGGATACTGACGGTATAGGTCACCACACCTGACACCTGATGTCTCACTGTGGATACTGACGGTATAGGTCACAACCGACACCTGATGTCTCACTGTGGATACTGACGGTAGGTCACAACCGACAGGTCACTGTGGATACCGGTATAGGTCACCTGATGGCTCACTGTGGATACTGACGGTATAGGTCACCTGATGGCTCACTGTGGATACTGACGGTATAGGTCACAACCGACACCTGATGGCTCACTGTGGATACTGACGGTATAGGTCACAACCGTCACCTGATGGCTCACTGTGGATACTGACGGTATAGGTCACAACCGACACCTGATGTCTCACTGTGGATACTGACGGTATAGGTCACAACCGACACCTGATGTCTCACTGTGGATACTGACGGTATAGGTCACAACCGACACCTGATGTCTCACTGTGGATACTGACGGTATAGGTCACAACCGTCACCTGATCGCTCACTGTGGATACTGACGGTATAGGTCACAACCGTCACCTGATGGCTCACTGTGGATACTGACGGTATAGGTCACAACCGTCACCTGATGGCTCACTGTGGATACTGACGGTATAGGTCACAACCGACACCTGATGGCTCACTGTGGATACTGACGGTATAGGTCACAACCGTCACCTGATCGCTCACTGTGGATACTGACGGTATAGGTCACAACCGTCACCTGATGGCTCACTGTGGATACTGACGGTATAGGTCACAACCGTCACCTGATCGCTCACTGTGGATACTGACGGTATAGGTCACAACCGACACCTGATCTTGTTGGTCTATGTACCGCTCGACATGGATCACACACACACCTCAGTATTCCATCATTGTGTCCAACAGTTTGTATCAGTAAACCCAATCAGGCTCGAGAACTCACCTCGGAAACACTCTAGCTGTCTGGGTGGCCCCTTTGACAGTTGCTAAAATGAAGGGCCTCTGAGTACAGAGGGAGAGAGAGAAAGGCAGATGGAAAGGGGTATTTATTGGGCCACCTAGCCAGTCTCCTCAATCTCATCCCCTGTGAAGTCTAAGTGGTTTTGTGTTTTTCATCAGGTAGGAAAGCCAGTTGGCTGAAAATGCTCAACCAACACAGCTCTTTATGAGAGACCTGGGCCAGTTTTACCCCTTCGGTTCTTTTGTTTGGAACTGCTATATATTGGGATTTTCAGTTTTAATGCATTTACGTTTTTTATGCATTTATTAGAATTGAGTCTAAGTAAAGCATGAGATGTGGAGTGTTTTGGCGTTCATAATAATTCCTATGAACTTGTTTGCTTTTGGGTTTTGGGGATTTTCAAAATGCTTCGTTTTTAAAGAGGGCAGCGTTTGGAGAGGGGACGGGGAGGGTGGGTCCATCGTCCTCGTCAGTAAGACACGTCTCCCATCAGAAAAGGTTTTTGTCATATCTTCTGAGAGATAACGAGTTGCCGTGGACACCGCTTCCATGGAGACAATTGATCCTGGCGACAGATGATCCCGGGTCGTTGTCTCATAATCATCGAATGCCTATAAAGATGTCATTGTCTCAAATGGAATTTATCAGCTTGTACATGTTGCCGTACATTAGTAACTTTTTGAGTTCCTTTAAACTTGAGTAATTAACACAGCCTTGGATGGAGGCTAAGACATACACACACACACACACACACGCACACGCACACACACACGCACGCACGCACACACGCACACACGCACACACACACACACACACACACACACACACACACACACACACACACACACACACACACACACACACACACACACACACACACACACACACACACACACACACACACACACGCGCACACATTAAAGTGAAGGGGCAGTGTTATGAAGGGGTAGTGTCTATTTGTCTCCCCACATCTCCTTAATCATTATCCATCTTCCGTGAACGGTCGGACGTTAACCCCTAATGCCGACGACACTTAGGAATTTGTCGTTAAAAAAAAAAGAACTTGAGATCATGAGTTTCAATTAAGTTCAATTAGCGGAGACGTCAATTAGCAAAGTCAATGTAATTGCATTTGCTTCCCAAAACCCTATTTTTTCCCTTATTCATGAACTAATTATCAAACCCAAGGTGAATGTTGTCTGTTAAGCTCTCAACTATCTGTCAATTGCAATAATACTTATGACCCCAAAGTTTTTGCCTGTTGTGTGTTTCCGGAACCTTATGCTTACAAGCCGTTTCATTGAATGCTAGTTTTGCGACAGAAAAAATAATCAGTAATCTGGTATCATAATCACAACACACGGCAGCCATTTTGTTCTTTCTGCTGATTAATGAGGCGTTCGTCTTCTTACAGACATTAAAGCAAAAGCAAGAACAACAATGCCCTCGGCCAATATTTAACAGTGAAATTAAAAATGTTAAGCATATCAAAGGCAATTTGGTCCCGTTTTAATGATTGGATATAGCCGAGTGAGAGCCATGGGAGATTGGAGCGATAGGTTGAAATTAAAATGTCACGTCAGTTTGTTTTATCAGATCTGGACTTGGGTTCCATCGAATGACTAGGAGAAAACAGCCAGGAAGAGATCGGTCTGAGGGGAAAGTAAAGACTAGCTGTTTTTTCTCTCTCAAAATTGTTACTTCCTTTTGCTGAAATCCAATGTGAAGCCTCATTACACTTGCTCCCTTTATTTCTCGCTTTTCCTTTTCCTTGCTCGTCCCGTCAGAACGACAATGTGTTTCCGTGACCATGCCCTTTTCAAACAGAAACATATTTAAAGTATCGCCATGATACGCAACAAAGTTGTCTATAATTAGGGTTCCTCCGTCAGGAGGAAACCTATTGTTATGAAAAGTGTTTTTTCTCGACCCGGCACACGGGCAAACGGACCGACAAACCTGACTCAACGGGCAGCTCCGCTCTCGGAATGATTTATTGTAGAACTTGAAGTTCCGGATTCCCAGTTATTTGCTTCCGCGCGGCGGACATTAAACCGGACTCGTGTCAAACACTCAATTGATATCCATGGAAACGAACATGGAACCTATCAAGCAACTTGCAGCTGTGCCGACAGGCCATATCGGATTCCCTTATCCCACCTTGCCAGGCCTCTGTCACTCTAATTACAATGTATTGTGCAAAAGTGTGTGTGTGTTTGTGTTTGTCTCTCTGTCTGTGTGTGTGGCATCATGTGGCATCAGCCTTTTGTCCGAGGCTACGAGTCAAATCTTCAGTTATTCTATGGCCGTCTAAGACACAGATAAGTGAAAATAGACTATTTTCTCCAGAGAAAGCACGTAAGCATTTTCGCGCCTTGTTTCTGGACCAGATTTCAGGTCCGGGATTCAAACACTGCAACCAGGGGATGGCTGGACCTTGGCAATTTATCACTACAGTAACATTTAGACAATCCTATTTAACATTTCTTCTGTACTACTGCAGTACTACCGAGGTACTACTGCAATACTACTTCACACCCCAGTCCTCTCTTTGTGACCTGTTTTTCCCATTAAATATGGCCCTCACACAGAAAGGTTGCAATTTTGAAACTACTAACACAGTATTGTGATAAGTAGGAAGATATTTTTCGGTCGACCTGCCAGAAAATTATAGTTATTCTAAGTGGTTATTCTTGGATTGGGGTGGGGGTGGGGGGGTGATTACGGCGGTTTGGAAAGAAGGAGGTTGTGGAAGCCAATCAGGTTGTATGCAGCTTCTGTTGTCAAAGAATACAATTGTAGTTGCGTGGTAACTGGTTTTTGACTTTCTCCACGAGCAAAATGAGCCCCAAACACAGCGACGACATTATAACTCCAGTGGCTCTCAAGCAGAGGTTTTTTAAAAAGGTTTGTAATAAGGAACCTCTTCAAGAAAGCAAGAGGAGCGTTTGTCTTAACGTGTAATTACTTCAAAGTGCTTTGGACATTGGTTCACCCAAATGTGACCAGTACAATGAAGTATGGAGTCTCTCCTCTCTCTTCATCACTCGTTTCACTCTCTATCTTTCGGCCTTTGCAAAAACCTGTATAGGGAATTCACTAGTCTGCTCTTAAATTGCAAATACTAAGCAACAATCTAAGCTTAACAGAACAACTACAATTGAAGCTTGAGCAGCAGTCTCGCCGTAGAACAGCAAATAAGCTATCGGGTGTTTTTGTCTGCCCTTCCACATCGATATTCCACAGAGATCTCTCCTAAACATGAAGTCGATACTTTTCCCTCTCCTATTGACGACCGAGCGATAGGTAAACGGAGGCTGAGGTGTGTCCGGGTTCGTTAGAAGATAAATGTGAACGTGCTCATCTTCTCAGGCTGAAGTGTCACGGTCATTCTAAAGGTCAAATACCGGTACGTGAGGTTTTTTAGGGTGCTGTGTCTCATGTGGGAGGCTGTAGAGTCATTAGACAGTTCTGTAGGGCGTTGTCACGCTTCCGGGGCAAAAAGTTCCTTTTCTCAGGTATCCGTATTTGCAGGTACTAAACAGACTCAGGCGGGCGCAATTACCTGGCGAGACACGACGGTGGAATGAAGAGATGTGTGCCAACAAGGACAGAATAGAATGATCAAATACTAGGAGAGATGGGCTGGTCTCTGGACAGTGGAGGGCTTTTATTCAGATGGATTGTACCAGTAAAGAATGGAGCACTTCAGAGGTAGTTTTTTTGTTGTTGCTCCCTTTGGGTGGAATGGAAGTGAGAGGAAAATGCAAGGTGGAAGGCTTTTACGGGTGGGAGAACAGGGACGACAAAAGTGAGTTTTGGAATGTTCTGGAATGTTGCGAGAAATGTTTCATGTCTCTCCAGGACTAGGCTGATTAGGTTCCTTTTGGACGAACTTTGTTCGCGGCCATCGCTCCTCGGCCCGGCCCGCTTTTCTCTTATCCTTGTGGCTTCGTTAGTTTGAAAGTAAGATCTGGAGAGACATGTCCGGTCCAAATCTCTCCTCCGACTCCGTCTCCTCGCTCACCTGCAAGTTGAATTGCTTTTGTTTGTCCCGGGGTGTTTCTAGAGCAGACACAGGACTGGGATTGGAAAGGATTAATAATCTAATGAGTTCTGAAGGGTGGGAGAGGAGGCCGGGAGAGTGGACGTGTGTGTGTGTGTCTTTGTGTGTGTGTGTGTGTGAAAAATCAAACGAAACACGACAAAACGTGTTCACTTTTCAGATCTCTCTCGTCCTTCAATGCACATAGCGACGTAACAGTACCTTCTTTTCTGTAAAAGTTAAAACATGATGTGCCTTTTTTGTACGAGTTCACTTTCTTTTTTTTATTGCTCCTCTTGCTCAATTTTGTGAAAACTGACCGGCCAAGAAATGCACTTCCAGATCCAGAGCACCTCCTGTCCCCAGGGGTGACGTGACCCTTTAACACGCCGGACGCCTGAATTCATCCTCCACACTTCAGCAGTGCCGGCAGAGCGAATGCATTTACATTTTCTTTTTCAGGCTGCTTTGGTCTCCGCAGAACCTGATCCCTCTATCCTCTGGGAGTTATTTCATGCGTGAGGTGACCCTTTTGTGGCCTCTGTACCTGCCTTAACACATCTGCTCCAGCGCACACAGCCTGTTAGAACGAGACAATGGGCCCGGCAGAGTGTTACCCAGAAGCCCCCTCTGTTCAATCGCAGGGATCGTGGCGTCTGATTGTGCGGCGTGGATTCCTTAAGCCCCGATGAGCTTCGGCAATATCTAACCCGGAGTTGTGGAAGCGAGGGAAAATGAATGTGGGATAATAAGGGAAATAACGAGACCAGGACGACCCGGAGAGCTGAAGAGCGACGACGCCATCATCCCGTTTTTCTGCTCCACTTCATCATGCCCTTTTTTCCCCTCTTGGTTTTCCTGGCGATGTTCTTCACTGGTGCCACGGTGACATCGGAATCAATGGCGATCTCCGGGATGGGATATCTCTGGTGTGAACGATGTGTCCCTAAACCTTTGACCCCCCCCCCGCCCCCGCCCCACCA
>CM055742.1:6280598-6353098 GCA_029465975.1 Dallia pectoralis
AGAGCCCCCGCGAGAGGGAGGGTAGAAGTGGGAGGGGCCCGCATATATCTAAACATGACCCCGCCCAACCTGCATATTGACGGTGGTCTGTCCAGACCAGTGGCTTTTCCAAGTTTTGCACAAAGGGCGATTTCACGTCGTCCAACACCCATAACGGCTCGCTCCTTTACCCAGGATACATATACCTGATGTTTTTTCGTGGAGGTCTTAAGCACAACTCCCACTGTTAGTTTAAAAACATATTTATTTATAAGTAAGACAGGACATTGATTTGTCTCTCTGTGAAATGTTTTTTATAAGTCACAGTTAGTGGCATGTATACTGTTTCCTGAGGTGTCTATTATTTTATTTAACCAGGTAGGGCGATGGAGAACAAACATTCATTGGCGACGGCGACCTGGGGATTGAAACCAGGACATCATACATACAAAGCGTGCACTCTACCACTACCGACTCCTCCGCTTCACAGGTGGTTTCTTTAATAGAAACTGTGGCTCATCTATGCTCAAATTTGGACTATATATTAAAAGGGATGAGAATTTCGTTCAGGTTTTGTGAAGTCTATATTCTCTGCAGACATGCATTGTCAGTAAGATAAGCTAGTTAGACAGGTTAGTTCAAACCTGATTGATGATTGGCGAAGTAACTCAAATTGCTATTTGGTAGCTGTGTTGAGTATGGGAGAGAGGTGACCCACTTATATGGACGCCATTATATTGCCAGCTAGCCGGCATTACAGAACATTTTTGTTTTATTTGTTCTCTAAAAAAGCCTCATAACCAAGTCAGTCAGTATCCCCACGGAAAATATCTTATGAATAATTATGATAAACCACGAGTTTAAATTTGCTGGTTAATAACTCAAGCTTGACTCGGACGAGAAACTGTGATCAACGCAACCGTCAGGATCGGCGTTTCTTGTTGGCATATCATTTCTCACGCATGCCTTGAACAGACTGAATCGCTGAACCACATCTCACACTATTTTCTATAAGTAACTAACAGAACTGATTAGGCTACGTTACACCGGGAGATTTCGTAGGAGGACCTGCATAGGTAAACAAGCTACAATGTCGGAGTAATGAGAGACTTACAATTGTTTCTTGTATAGAACTAGGCCTACATCAAAGAAAATAGAGAAGGATTTAACTACAACAGACCGTGTTGTAATGGCAGACATGGAGTTCCGTTAGAGAAGTTCTAAAGGGAACTGAGAACATGTTCCCCGCCGGCGAACGGATCCTCCACAGACATTTGGTAATACGATGTGAATACAGCCGTGAAACAAACACCCGCGCGCGTAAACAACGAACGAGACGGACACGAATCGCCAGTCGCCACTCATTGAACATTTTTCGTCGTTACTGCTCGTGCACGCATAAACATCAGCTCAGTCACACCTAGTGAAAACGACATTGCGGTGTCCTGGATAACGGTGATAGCGTGCGCGTGCATACGTACGTGCGTTGGGTAAAGTGGGTTACAAATGCTAACTTAAGGTCGGCAGAGCTTTAAACCAAACGGAGCACTGCACATTCACACAGAAAAGGTTAATTACTGACATATGAGCAACGCAGCCGGTTCGCCGTGTCCTCTCCCTCTCCCACGCCGACAACCCCGCCCCTCTCATTTCTCAATCCCTCCTTTCTCGCTAAAGACTCGGGGGCGGACCGAGGAGGAGGGAGCTCGGCGGCGAAACCACAGAGTCATCACTTTTCACCGGGGACGGCTTAGGCACGCTGGCGTCGTCATCTGTCACGATTAGTTGTTCGCGCTCAGGAAAACAAAAGCCGATCAGTTCGCTGGAAACGGACGATGAAAAATACCAAGATGGGAGAGAAACAAATCCGATGTGATAATCGACCTAATTACTTACAATAGATCATGTGACCAGAAATGTCCAGCCGTATGGTCATTTGACAACCATGGTGCTCCGGGTTCATTGTGGCGGTTCTGCACACAGATCCATCATCACACCGACCGTGAGGTCAATCGCTGACTGTTTTCACTGTGTCTCCCCCAAGTCACACCGGTCCCTTGTTTGGCCATATCGTTTAACTACAGACAAGCAGGCGGGTAACATAAAATGGATATTTAATAGCCGTGCTCTCAGCCCAGTTCGGCGGCTTCCCCCTTCTGTGTCGTTTTTCCTCCTTCCCTGATTCAGCCCCTCGCTCCCAGCAATTTAGTGAATAAGGGCTTTCTCGATATCTCTCTCTATGTCTTCCCCTCGAACCAGCGATGGAGCTTGAACAGAGACTGAAGCATGTTGCCTGGGTATAGAGGAGATGTTTGAGGAGACGGCCTTCCTTTTTTATTACAGCATAGAGCAACGAGCAAATTCTCCATATCGTTTTTTTCCGAAACCGACTAGCGTTCTTTTTGGTCGTTCATTGCTTCGCCCAGCTCCCGGCTGCAATCCCAAATCCTTCCTTTGTGCTTATTTTCCTTTCACCTCACGACGGTTAGAAATTGCTTTTCAAACAGCGGCAGCGGTACAGAAAACACCAACTTAACCACTCCAGAGAAACCAATATGATACTTTACAAGTAGTAACGAATGTCTCGAAACCAATGGAAAACGCCTTTTAATAGGTCTCTAGGTACCCCAAACAAACGATATTAGAAAATGACAACAACCGTATATATGAGGCCATTTGGGTGTTCTGAATGAGCGCAGTGTCTCAAAAGTTCTGAAAGGCACGACGCAAATTGTGTGTGTGTGTGTGTGGGCGCGTGCGTGCGTGATAACATTTCAGCGATAACGCCGCCGTTCCCGGTGGCGTCCGTCGTCTTAGGTAAACCCTCTAAGCTAATGTTTACAGTTACAGAGGCGCTGAATGAGAGGAGCCACGGCGGGCTTGCATAACTTACCGTACTGAGAGGGGAGTGCTCAGGCTTTTCTGTGAAGAATGTGTTTACTCAGCAAAGAGATTTTAATTGGGAAAATCGTTTTTTCCAGCCGCTCCGGGTTTAGCTCCCGCTCACGTTCCCGCTTGTATGCATGTCAGTGTGTGTGTGCGTGTGCCTCAGTGTGTATCTCCCCCTGTGTGTGTGTGTGTGTGTGTGCGTGTGCCTCAGTGTGTATCTCCCCCTGTGTGTGTGTGTGTGTGTGTGTGTGTGTGTGTGTGTGTGTGTGTGTGTGTGTGTGTGTGTGTGTGTGTGTGTGTGTGTGCGTGTGTGTGTGTGTCTGTGTGCGTGTGCCTCAGTGTGTATCTCCCCTGTGTGTGTGTGTGTGTCTGTGTGTGTGTGTGTGTGTGTGTGTGTGTGTGTGTGTCTGTGTCTGTGTGTGTGTGTCTGTGTGTGTGTGTACACTAAGAAACACTGCATTACCACGGCACCTTAGTTAATAAGTTCTGTCTAGTTCGCTTCCACTGACAATTCGTTCTTCAAAATTGACCTGTCAGCCGCTGGAAGTGGCAGTCCCTGACTGGAAGGCTACCTCGTGTTGTTCTAGTTCACGCACACGTATGGCCGCAGCCAAGAATAGCGCCAGTTCATTCTGGACACGTCACAACTCTCTTTGTTGGTTCTTTCCTACTAATTAACGGGCCAGCACACTGAACATCAATGGGCCAGCACACTAATTAACGGGCCAGCACACTAAACATCAATGGGCCAGCACACTACACATCAATGGGCCAGCAAACTAATTCACGGGCCAGCCCACTGCACATCAATGTGCCAGCACACTACACATCAATTGGCCAGAACACTACACATCAGTAGGCCAGCACACTAATTAACGGGCCAGCACACTGCACATCAATTGGCCAGAACACTACACATCAGTAGGCCAGCACACTAGTTAACGGGCCAGCACACTGCACATCAATTGGCCAGAACACTACACATCAGTAGGCCAGCACACTAATTAACGGGCCAGCACACTACACATCAATGGGCCAGAACACTACACATCAGTTGGCCAGCACACTAGTTCACGGGCCAGCACACTAGTTCACGGGCCAGCACACTAGTTCACGGGCCAGCACACTAGTTCACGGGCCAGCACACTAGTTCACGGGCCAGCACACTAGTTCACGGGCCAGCACACTAGTTCACGGGCCAGGTAAAGTAAAGGTCTGATGGATGGGCTGCAGGTAGGGTACTCATTAGTCTGTTTCTGTGTTCGGCCGTGTGTCTGTACAGCAGCAGATAACACTTGGCTAAAAGGACTAATAGGATAGTGTTGCAAAATGTGTCTGTTTCATTAATTAGACCCTGGGGTGGAGGGATGGAGCGAGGGGAGGGGAGGGGCGGGGGAGGCGAGGGGGAGAGCAAGGGGGAGAGCAAGGGGGAGGCGAGGGGGAGGCGAGGGGGGCGATTTGGGGAAGACAAGTGGATAGAAGGCAATTAATGGTAGTGGATGGTGAAGGTGATAGAGTCTGTATGAGGTGGGAGGGGGGGGCGAAATGGGAGAAAGGGGAGAGGGAGGAGGAAGAGATTGGAGAGAGAGGAGGAGGGTGACTGGCGTGTGATAATCGTTGTTTTCCCAGCGTGAGCTTTTATTTCTCATTAGTTCTCAACGGTGGTCCTCCTCTTTTCCGGTCGGAACAGGACAGCTTGAGGTGGTCACGTTGGAGATAACTCGCTTGCCCAGTGATTTATTCGGAAGTAATTATTCCGCCGTGTTTATCTCCGGCACGGTCATCAGTGTTGGACTATTCATTAGAAGTGCTTTGCTGCATTCCCGGAGCTTAGTGTTGGTTTCAATCCCACGTCGAACCGACTCATATTAGTCCACGGGAATTTCGGATATTTTTACATTTTGAAAAGTCCCCCCTGAAATGTGTTTGTCCTTTTAATAACCTGGAGCCACACCCAAAACGTGACAGTCACCTTTCTCCTGTCTCAAGTTAACATCGACCTGTCCAAGGCATTTCATTCTGTGAACCGTCGTGTTCTCATCAGTCGACTCAGTAGCCTGGGCTTCTCTCACGACTGCCTCCCCTGAACTATCTCACAGGGTCCAGCGTGTTAAATCGTAGTGCCTGCTGTCGGGACCTATGGCTCACTCTATAGGGGTGCCGCAGGGTTCGATTCTCGTCCCAACTTTATTCTCTCTCGCTGTTGGAAACTCTCAGATTCATCTCTTGGCAGACAATCCTGTACCAGCCAGGACCTTCGTTAGATACTGTGCTCTCAAATCTCCAGGAAAGTTTTAATGTCATTCAGCATACCTTCCGTAACCTACAGTAATTAATAAAAATAATTTTCAACCGATCACTGCCCACACCTGCCCTTCTAACTAGTATCGCCACGCTAGATGGATTTAAACTAGAATATGTTGATGTCTTTAACTTCTTCTCACTAATGCCATGCACTTTTTCCCCAGTGGATCTCTCTCACCTGCACTGCTGTCATACCTGTTTACATTCTTTAATCACTCTATTTGCTCAGGAATGCTCTAATGCTCTTTGTACATCCTGTATATAGATACTCATTGTATTTTATATAGTTGTTATTGGTATCAATGCTGCTCAACTGACCTACTTATACCTCAGTCTGTGTTATCTGTATGTTCTCCATCTCCTCTCCATCCTGTATTGCCTTATTGTGTCCCATTGCTATTTGCACACTTGTGTTCTGTGTATTTATTGTGTAACTGTATGTTGTCCTGCACTTTTCTTCCCCCTATCTTGGCCAGGTCGCAGTTGCAAATGATAATCTGTTCTCAATCGGCCTACCTGGTGAAATAAAGATTAAATAAAAAAAATACAGCCTTAAATTTGTTTTAATACAGACTAGCCTCATTAAGATACAAGGCTATTGAGATTTTAAAAAATGAATACAGAATTATGTTAATTATAAATCCCCCTCTTCTTCATTCTCCCTTCTGTGACCCACAAACCGATAAGTGATGATTGGTCGTTGAAGCTGTCCGTGTGCTAGTAGCCCAGTGGAATATTGTCCCGCCCCAGATTACTGACTCAACTGGGGTACTCAGAAAAATATACCACGGAAGAATAAAAAAATATGACACCCATTTCAATCAGCATCTTTGGCGAAAGAGAAAACCACACACTTCATCTTTGAACTTCAAACGAAGCTGGAGGAAGGAAGGAAGGTGGGAAGAGAAAGGAGGGTGGACGTGGGAGGAGCGAAGGGAGGACAGGACAGGGAGGAGGTGGGAAGAGAGCGGAGGGTGGACGTGGGAGGAGAGAAGGGAGGACGGGACAGGGAGGAGGTGGGGAGAGAGCGGAGGGTGGACGTGGGAGGAGAGAAGGGAGGACGGGACAGGGAGGAGGTGGGGAGAGAGCGGAGGGTGGACGTGGGAGGAGAGAAGGGAGGACGGGACAGGGAGGAGGTGGGGAGAGAGCGGAGGGTGGACGTGGGAGGAGAGAAGGGAGGACGGGACGGGACAGGGAGGAGGAGGTGGGGAGAGAGCGGAGGGTGGACGTGGGGGAGAGAAGGGAGGACGGGACGGGGAGGAGGTGGGGAGAGAGCGGAGGGTGGAAGGGAGGAGAGAAGGGAGGACGGGACAGGGAGGAGGTGGGGAGAGAGCGGAGGGTGGACGTGGGAGGAGAGAAGGGAGGACGGGACAGGGAGGAGGTGGGGAGAGAGCGGAGGGTGGACGTGGGAGGAGAGAAGGGAGGACGGGACAGGGAGGAGGTGGGGAGAGAGCGGAGGGTGGACGTGGGAGGAGAGAAGGAGGACGGGACAGGGAGGAGGTGGGGGGAGGAGGACGGGCAGGGAGGGTGGGGGAGAGAGCGGAGGGTGGGAGGAGAGAAGGGGGAGGACAGGGACAGGTGGGGGGAGGAGGTGGGGAGAGACGGGCGGAGGGTGGACGGAGGGTGGACGTGGGAGGAGAGAAGGGAGGACGGGACAGGGAGGAGGTGGGGAGAGAGCGGAGGGTGGACGTGGGGGAGGAGAGAAGGGAGGACGGGACAGGGAGGAGGTGGGGAGAGAGCGGAGGGTGGACGTGGGAGGAGAGAAGGGAGGACGGGACAGGGAGGAGGTGGGGAGAGAGCGGAGGGTGGACGTGGGAGGAGAGAAGGGAGGACGGGACAGGGAGGAGGGGGGGAGAGAGCGGAGGGTGGAAGTGGGAGGAGAGAAGGGAGGACGGGACAGGGAGGAGGTGGGGAGAGAGCGGAGGGTGGACGTGGGAGGAGAGAAGGGAGGACGGGACAGGGAGGAGGTGGGGGAGAGAGCGGAGGGTGGACGTGGGAGGAGAGAAGGGAGGACGGGACAGGGAGGAGGTGGGGAGAGAGCGGAGGGTGGACGTGGGAGGAGAGAAGGGAGGACGGGACAGGGAGGAGGTGGGGAGAGAGCGGAGGGTGGACGTGGGAGGAGAGAAGGGAGGACGGGACAGGGAGGAGGTGGGGAGAGAGCGGAGGGTGGACGTGGGAGGAGAGAAGGGAGGACAGGGAGGAGGTGGGGGGACAGGGAGGAGGACGGGGGGAGAGAGCGGAGGGTGGACGTGGGAGGAGAGAAGGGAGGACGGGACAGGGAGGAGGTGGGGAGAGAGCGGATGGTGGACGTGGGAGGAGAGAAGGGAGGACGGGACAGGGAGGAGGTGGGGAGAGAGCGGAGGGTGGACGTGGGAGGAGAGAAGGGAGGACGGGACAGGGAGGAGGTGGGAACATTGTAGCATCATTGGGACCTCCTCTCTCTGCTCAGGTAACCTCCTCGTGCCAGTCTTCCGCAGCCAGTCGTTGCCTCCGGCCAAGCGATCATTTGGTGCCACTTAAGGAGAATTCAGAGGTAATAGAATCCCCGTCCCTCCTGAAGCCAACTCACGGTGCTCCGGAGGATGCCGGACCGAGGGGAATGGTCCAGCCATTCTAGTGATTTAAACCAACTCGCCGTTTCCACTTTACAATGAAAACACTTCTTTCCCAAATACTTTTTTTACAAGATGAAACTGTTTCACCTCTCCATTCTTCTCACAAACTATTTTTTCTTTCTCTAACTCTGTTTCTCTCGAGCAGGTTTATCTTGAGGTCGTTTGGACAAATATTGTGACTTCAATAATGTTTAGCCTCTGAGCCGGACCAAGATTCAAGTAATTGACCTGATTAAGGAAGTGACATCACAACATAAGGCTAATTAGATGTCTGACTGACCTTGTTTTTACTGTGCACACACACATACATGCACACATACACACCACACACACACACTCGATCATGTCACGTATGGACCGGCGGAGCGTAGTATAAGCCATAAGCAGAGACGTATGATCCGTTAAACAAGGTTTATTTGTGAATAATGGCAACACAAAACCAAACCGAGAACGGCAAAAGAAAGCTAACTGGTCAACACAAATGAAATGCGCATATCGCAACTTACAGAACGAAACGGTTAAACAGTACTCTCTATAAACAATAACACTCACCCCTCTATCATACCGTGACATGTAACAATGCTAAGCAAGGAGTGACTTGCTAGCGACCCCTTTATATCCCCCATGATTACAATTACAAACAGCCGTGAGACAAACGTAAACAAGGAAGTGAAACAAGGAAGTGCATCACCGAAATATGTCGATGTAGCAACGCCACCACACCAATCGTGACAGATCAGCACCAAAATAAAATTGTATGCATCAGACCATACACTTGGATTTGACAGGTCTCGGCTCAGAACAAAACAGATGATTTTCTCCAAAACATTTTGTGTTTTATGGATTTGACACATCCGCTACGAGGATATTATCAGTAAACGTCAATGAGGAGCAGGACGTATTTCCCAAATAAATTGGAATGATCATTTAAAGGTGTAGTAGGAATTCACAGAGGAGCATGACCTCATTCGAAACAACGTAGTGTTAGCATATCGCGTGTGTGTGTGTGTGTGTGTGTGTGTGGACGATGGGGCATGTTATATGGTCAATATACCATGGCTAGAAGCTGTTTTTCCACACGAAGCGTCAGTCCTTAGTCGTGTTATATTGGCAACAATATGCCTTATACACCGGTTGTCATGGCAATGAGATGCAAGTACAGCAGTCGTGAGGGATGTGATGTCACACCTGGGGTATATATGGTGTCATATGTCACAACTCTAAGTCAATAAGCATTCAGGATTCAAACCATACTAGCTGTGTGTGTCC
The DNA here is from genome assembly GCA_029465975.1 of Dallia pectoralis. Taxonomy (NCBI): domain Eukaryota; kingdom Metazoa; phylum Chordata; class Actinopteri; order Esociformes; family Umbridae; genus Dallia; species Dallia pectoralis. The sequence continues at coordinate 6,289,655 of CM055742.1, forward strand.
TAAATATGTATATTTATTCAGTGTTTACGGTATATTGTGCATTTTTGGGCCGCGACCCTAAAAGTATATGTAACTGTACTAAACGTCACGGAGGACTTTCACTGTGCACTTTTGTACCCGTACAACTACATTCTCCACACACCTTTGAAATAAATTGCTCGGCTCACTGTGTTGAAAGCCTCTCAAATAAATCATATTAAGTCGGGAAAAAAACATTTAAAGATACTATTTTGAAACTAGTGCTTTTGCGCACGCAACAATCAAATTCATTATGACTGTTGGCCGCACGAGCAACTGCTGTGTGTTTATAGCCGCTGACATTTGCCTGTACATGGGTTGTGAACACAGGGTTCCAGCACGTTTATAGCACCATCGAACCAGTGCACCCCAATACCAATTAACACTATTAATTACCCACCGAAACTCTGTTAACTATCGTAACCGGGGGAGACGGGGGAACTGAATCTGTTTTCAGAGCCCCCGGAGGAAGCCGGCTGAACAAAAAACAGAGGCGCCGGAGCACGAGGTGAGGAAAAACATTACGTCGTCGGTTCAGGCGAAATGTATGTGATTGATTAAGTACCACTGTCCGATTTCTTATCTGCGAAAAATAAGCAAGCTGGGCCTTGCGGCTAATGCCGTTAACGTGCGTTTTCCCCCGGACCGAACCGCTGTTATATGACCACTGTCATCCGTCCGTACGTAATCTAGCGGTGAACAAATTCCCGTACCCGAAATCGCTGACAGCTTGGCGGGGACCGCCATTAATAACGGCGAGCAGTTGAATTCGGTGGCTCGGGTCGATCTGCCGTGAGGCTGAGGCGGTGAACTCACCGTGGGATTCCGTTGCGCCGCCCCTCGGGGCACGTTGCTGTTTACGTGCGGTAAACTGGAGATCCATTGAGCCACTATGGGGTCCGCTGTTCTGGGGCCCTTTGAACGAGCCACCTGGCGGCCGTGATTCCCCCTTGGGTTGTTCTCTCTGGAATAGTCATCGGCTGGTTCGATGGGTGACGGCGGCTCAGGCGAGCCCATTCAGAGGCTAATTCCAGCCGGTCGCTGTGTTTCTGTGGTCCCCACAGCAGCAGAAGTGGCATTCGCAGCACATACGCCGTAAACCACCACGACAGCACTGACAGATTCACTCTCTTCGGGGTCTCTTCTCTATTTCCTGGTTCGATGCGTCGCATGTGTGACGCGGAGAGAGAATGAACAGACTAATGACGGGGATCGAGTCAGCGAGGGAGATTGTGGGAAATAGTGAGCGAGATAGTGGGAAAGAGTGAGAGAGATAGTGGGAAAGAGTGAGAGAGATAGTGGGATAGAGGGAGAGAGATAGTGGGATAGAGGGAGTGTCCGTGTGTGACTGGTGTTGTTTTTATTAGGTTTATGGTAGAGTAGCATGTTGGTTTAATTCCTACTGATTTTTATTGCATTACTAAATGTCCAAATGTTAATTAGAGAAAGATTATTACACAACTATATTAATCGTTCAATAAGTCAGACAATGTTTACATCCGCTGCTTTGGATTTGTGAACGCGGTCTGGATGTTAGTGTGCCTTTGGCAACCCATTTCTTATTCTTCACGTATTCATTTTCTGCAAAGAAAATGCATTGCTCAAAGGCTTGTTTGTGGGTGACAATGAAAGATTGAAAGGATGTCCGTCATGAATACATTTCATTTTTATCTCTTCGTTTGCTTTCCAGTCCGTCTGAGAGAAAAGCTCCAATTTATGGGACACCCTGTGCCCTTACACGACCTTAATGCGAAATGGCATTGTCGGTTTGTTTTTTGAATTACCTGAGTGTGTTTACATCATCCGTATCAAGCACAGACAGATCAAGGTCTACGTTTCTTTTTTCCCCATCATATTACATAAAAAATGTAAGTCAAGTAGCTTCTGGCACTGGGGTTTGGAGTTAATCCTGGATATACATCAACAGCAGTACTGTACTGCTCAACAAATGTAGTATTTCATCAAATGTAATGTCCACGTTTTAAGCATTTCGGGTTCGTTCACGTAGTTTCCAAACATATTCAGAATTGACAGATCACTTCAGTGCAACATCAGGTTAAGACGCTAATGTGGTAAAAACCGTGGCAATGATGGCTCTCAGTGGCTCCACCTCAAGTACCTACAACTACTATCCTTCTGAGTGGACCAGTAGAAATATGCGTGACTTGTAAGTCAGACTATGGACGACATAATGCTATTTCGACAAAATATGGACGACAAAATGGACGATGGGCGACAAAATAGCTATTTCCAATAGCCCCTGTTTAGATTCCTGAGATAAACGTTCAACAGCCTGAGTGATTCAGGACATCACTGATGGCACTGATGGCACACGTCAGCCACATCCATGACACATTCTCATTGGTATTCACACCTGTGGATGTCTTCTCTCTTCAGCCACTCCCATGACACCTCCTTTTGGGTATTCACACCTTTGGATGTGTTATCTCTTCAGCCACACCCATGACACCTTCTTCTGGGTAATCACACCTGTGGATGTCTTCTCTCTTCAGCCACATCTATGACACATTCTTCTGAGTAATCACACCTGTGGATGTGTTATCTCATCAGCAAGGAAATCATTTACATTGTAGTGGAAAAGTGAGCCAGCACACAAATGAGGGCCAGGTGGTTACGTGTATCTAGTGAACTCGCTGACACGGAGAGAACTGCAACGATCTTGTAATGTAGATGGCAGAGGAGTACCGGTGTTTGTTTAGAAATTATCGCAATAGACGTTATTTTCCTTCCTGTTTGCTAAACTTTATGTCTTTCACAATTCCTCCCCTGCATGCTGACGTGACCTCGGCCATTGTCAAAGTACCATTGGGTTTATTGGAACTACTGAATTATATATGTACTGGAAACTGTATGTGAAATGTATTGTGCTCTTGTAAACATTCTTTGCATGTTTTACGCGCCACAGAAAATAAATCAATGTTTGAAAGAACAATTCTGTTTCTCAATTCGAATAAGCATTATTGGCTTTCTTCAGATGTACTTAAATTATGGAGTATTGCATTAAATTGCACTGTGTAGGTCATTCTTCCACATAAAATCTACAGAATATTTCTATAACAGCGTTGTGAATTCCATTAAATGTAATGTATACAGTATATTGTACATTTTTCCTTAAATTTAATAAATGCTAAGCATACATTTTCTTTAATGTGTTTCATTAAAATAATGTGACCAGGAGCTGCTCTGCCAACTCCCCATCTCTTAGAATGTAAATATTTGAACAGGAACTTGAATTTTGTTCCTGGTATGAAATATTGTATTTGCTCTTTCTTTCAGAGTGCTGTTTGAGTTGTAATTTATAAATGCTGTGTGTATGCATGGGCAGACACACACACACACGCACACACACACACACGCACACACACACACGCACACACACACACACACACAAAAAGTGCTGAGTTTCAAGATGATCAATAATGATCTCTTATGTGTGAAATTGTATTATTTTGCTGAAATGATTCTGTAATGAATGTGTGTGTGTGTGTGTGTGTGTATCTGTGTGTGAGACATTTGCTCATAGATGATAATGTTTGGTAAATTCCTAATTAAGTGAAGTTATGCCCACAATTACCTACAACAAGAAATATTACAATAATTTAAAATATGAATTGAGGTGGTATTCAACGTAGCTCTGGAACCGATAACAAGAGGAAGCCGTTACAAATTCCCAAAGACGAGACAAACGACACGCGTCGGTAAAATCTTGCATCCTAAATCCGTCTTGTCTGACGAAGCTGTGTCTTCATAATGAGTTCATCTCATTACGATGTCTCAAAAGCAGATGCCGGTCAATGTAATTTGCCTTTCTAAGACTAGGGGCAAAAAGCTGTGCGGTTTGGCAAACTGGTCAGCAAGGAGAAGTATGATTTGATTTCCAGGGCAGCTCCAGCTCCAGCTGCCGTTTGTGTCGAGCAGGAGGAAATAAAATATGCAAAATTCTATCAGCTGACTTGAGATGGATGCTGTTTCAAATCTGGCCCTCCTTCCTACACGTGTGGATAATGTCAGGGGAGATTTCTGCTCGCCTGCAGGCTGTTGTTGTTTCTTCATGTGTGCGTGTGTGTTTGCCTTAGGGTTAGAAATAGGGTTAAGATTAGGATCAGGATTAGGGTTACTATCAGGTTTAGGATTTGGGTTAGGATTAGGGTTACTATCAGAGTTAAGATTTGGGTTAGGATTAAATGTGTTGATGTTCGATTTAGGTTTAGGCACCAAGGGTTTGGTTTAGGGTTCTGTGTTTTTCAGTTTGGGAAAACGGATAGATTATTGGGGTTATAGTGGGTTGGAGTAAGGATAGGTTTAGTGGGTTAGTGGGTTAGTGGGTGAGTGGGTTAGTGTGTTAGTGGGTGAGTGGGTTAGTGTGTTAGTGGGTTAATGGGTTAGGGGGTTAGGGGTGACTATGTTAGTGTGTTAGTGGGTTAGGGGGTTAGGGGTGACTAGGTTAGTGGGTTAGGGGTTGGAGAATGGTCCGGGAATAGTGAAAAAGGAGAATACATTTTCTACTCCCACACATTGATAGAAAGACAAACGCACACGTGTGTGTATCAAACGCATCTATATGGAAGGTCATGACAGGGTCATGGTTCCCCTACTGCCCCTCCTCCCCCCGCCCACCAGATCCCTCTAAGTAGTTGTACAGCCGTAGGCTGTGGTGGGGGGCCCGTGGCCTAGCTAAGTGATTGATTGTCAGTTATAAGTCCCATTCTTTAAATAGCTCCGGTTAGCAATCCATCATACAGGGCTGCATCCTGGGGATTCAGTGTGCCGGTGGCACTCTGTCACGCATGCTTTCACTATTTAGTGCTGGGCTATCTCTCTCTCTCTCTCTCTCTCTCTCTCTCTCTCTCTCTCTCTCTCTCTCTCTCTCTCTCTCTCTCTCCCTCTCTCTCTCTTTCTCCCTCTCTCTTTCTCTCTCTCTCTCTCTCTCTGTCTCTCTCTCTCTGTCTCTCTCTCTCTGTCTCTCTCTCTCTCTCTCTCTCTCTCTCTCTCTGTGTCTGTCTCATTCTCTCTCTCTCTCTGTGTCTCAGACTCTGAAGGTCCAGGATCCAAGTCTGTCACTCAATCACTCACAGGCTTATCAAGCCACACACACACACACATCACACACACACACACACACGCTCAGGGATGTCCTAACTTTCACACTGTTACTGTGTATCCCTGAGACTCGAAAACACACACACACACATTTTAAAAGGATTCAACATTGAAAGGATTCAAACTGTTGAAAGGTTAAGAAATATCTGCACACCCTGTCAGTAGGTACTCACTCACCACTGCTGACCAGGACCACTGTCAGTAGGTACTCACCACTGCTGACCAGGACCACTGTCAGTAGGTACTCACTCACCACTGCTGACCAGGACCACTGTCAGTAGGTACTCACCACTGCTGACCAGGACCACTGTCTGTAGGTACTCACCACTGCTGACCAGGACCACTGTCAGTAGGTACTCACCACTGCTGACCGGGTCCACTGCCAGTAGGTACTCACCACTGCTGACCAGGACCACTGTCAGTAGGTACTCACCACTGCTGACCAGGACCACAGTCAGTAGGTACTCACCACTGCTGACCAGGACCACTGTCAGTAGGTACTCACCACTACTGACCAGGACCACTGTCAGTAGGTACTCACCACTGCTGACCAGGACCACTGTCATTAGGTACTCACCACTGCTGACCAGGACCACAGTCAGTAGGTACTCACCACTGCTGACCAGGACCACTGTCAGTAGGTACTCACCACTACTGACCAGGACCACTGTCAGTAGGTACTCACCACTACTGACCAGGACCTCTGTCAGTAGGTACTCACCACTGCTGACCAGGACCACTGTCAGTAGGTACTCACCACTGCTGACCAGGACCACTGTCAGTAGGTACTCACCACTACTGACCAGGACCACTGTCAGTAGGTACTCACCACTACTGACCAGGACCACTGTCAGTAGGTACTCACCACTGCTGACCAGGACCACTGTCAGTAGGTACTCACCACTACTGACCAGGACCACTGTCAGTAGGTACTCACCACTACTGACCAGGACCACTGTCAGTAGGTACTCACCACTGCTGACCAGGACCACTGTCAGTAGGTACTCACCACTGCTGACCAGGACCACCCTACAAGTCTTGTTGTTTCAGTGATCTTCTGACCCACTCGTCCAGCCATAACAATTTAGCTCTTGACAAAGTCACTCAGGTTTTTACTCCTGTCCATTTGTTCTGCATCCAACACGCTGACTACGAGAACTGATGGTTCGCTCACCATCTAATCTACCCAGACCATGGAATGTGAACTTGTTTGAGATGATCTATGTTATTTGCTTCACCCGTGAGTTTTGTCTGTTTTGCCATGGAGCTTTTTCCTGTCAAGCGACCACACACAAACAGAAATGCGCGCAAACCCATGTCCTAACATTTGATTCACATACTTAGGAAAGAGTAGTCTCCGTATCGGCAGGAAATATTGATGAACACAGCAAATGGAGCAATGATTTAAGGTCAAATGTGCGTGGGACCTTAAGATTTTATGATGCCACTATATTTTGTTATTGATTAAATAACATTTATTTGAGCTACACCCCGAACATGCATTTAAATCCCAGAGTTAAATTATTAAGAGTAATGTGTCAGTGATGATGGGAAATCAATGTCTGCCTGTTTCCTGTTTATCGGACGGTAGCTATTTTAATTTAAATGAAAAATGCGTCCGAACGGCAGCCTCAAAGCAATTCTTGTCCTTTTTTCTCAAGTTCTTGTTTTTATTTCCTTCAGGAGATAGAATATTATACCTTTTTGAGGCCACGAAGGTGTTGGACGTTTTTCACTTCCAAACTAATACTCACTGGAAGCAAAGCCCTGTCTTTGTAAGACAAAAAAAATGTCTGCCGTGGAATCAATCATCTTCAAAGGAAGGAGAAGGAGCTTCGAGGAGCTACCTGAAGATGTCTGTGTGTGTGTGTGTGTGTGTGTGTTTGTGCGCTGTCGATGTGTGTCTGTTTGTGAGAATTTGCACAATACCGGAATACCTGAGAGCCGTACATTAGCAAACGAGAAATCTCCACCCACAACTGCAACTACGATAGCCGGGTCAGCTGTTCTCAAACGAAGGGCTGTGAGCCTCAGAACCTAAAGCCCGCTGCTTTGAAAAGTGCCTTCACAGCAATTGTGCCCTGTCTCAATCCCCCCCTGTCGTGGAACAAACTGTAACTTCGAAACAATGAAAAGAAATGTTGGCAACGATAAATCGTATTGATTCAGTTGCTGATGGAGGAAGTGTTGACGTAGAAAGTGTTGACAGAGGAATTGTTGACGAAGGAAGTGTTGACGAAGGAAGTGTTGACGGAGGAAGTGTTGACGTAGAAAGTGTTGACAGAGGAATTGTTAACATCGACAGGGAAAAATGCGGAATTTTAAGTTACCATTAACGCCTGCTAGCTGGTGTTATTGCGTCTGGAGTGCAAACGGGGTCAATCCTATCCTGTAAACAGACAACATTGTAGATTGGCCATTTTCCATTGGGGACAAAGGGAGTTTCCTCACAAACAGGAATTGGTTGTGACCACCCCACTGTGAAGGCTGCTACAAAGTCATCCGACTGTTTCTGCGGTGCCTGGCACTTTTTCCCAGTCTTTGTTTTCCCAACTTGAATAACAACAATCCTAGAAGTTAGTCCCACATCTCCGGAGCCACTGGCTTGTAAGCCCTTACAACACCCCACATCCCCCTTATTTATTAAGACCCCTATGACTTGATTAGCGGTCGCTGACGTGCTCCTGTTACCTGAAAACAAGCAGAAGAAACCTACTGGTCCTTCCCTCTCAGCTGACCAATGGCTTAGCGGATCACCGCTGGTTTTGGACCTCTTGTCCCTGTGTTTGTTTATAGCAATTACAGCTTGGACCTCCAATCTGACTTTTATCCTCACCAGCCTCTCATCCTCACCAGCCTCTGCATCCTCCCAAGCATCTCATCCTCTGGACCAGCCTCTCAACCTCACCAGCCTCTCATCCTCACCTGCCTCTCATCCTCGCCAGCCTCTCATCCTCTGGACCAGCCTCTCATCCTCGCCAGCCTCTCATCCTCTGGACTAGCCTCTCATCCTCACCAGCCTCTCATCCTCACCAGCCTCTCATCCTCACCAGCCTCTCATCCTCGCCAGCCTCTCATCCTCTGGACCAGCCTCTCATCCTCACCAGCCTCTCATCCTCACCAGCCTCTCATCCTCACCAGCATCTCATCCTCACCAGCCTCTCATCCACCAGCCTCTCATCCTCATCAGCCTCTCATCCTCTGGACCAGCCTCTCTTCCTCTGGACCAGCCTCTCATCCTCACCAGCCTCTCATCCTCACCAGCCTCTCATCCTCACCTGCCTCTCATCCTCGCCAGCCTCTCATCCTCTGGACCAGCCTCCCATCCTCGCCAGCCTCTCATCCTCTGGACCAGCCTCTCATCCTCACCAGCCTCTTATCCTCGCCAGCCTCTCATCCTCTGGACCAGCCTCTCATCCTCACCAGCCTCTCATCCTCACCAGCCTCTCATCCACCAGCATCTCATCCCCACCAGCCTCTCATCCACCAGCCTCTCATCCTCACCAGCATCTCATCCTCACCAGCCTCTCATCCACCAGCCTCTCATCCTCATCAGCCTCTCATCCTCTGGACCAGCCTCTCTTCCTCTGGACCAGCCTCTCATCCTCACCAGCCTCTCATCCTCACCTGCCTCTCATCCTCGCCAGCCTCTCATCCTCTGGACCAGCCTCTCATCCTCGCCAGCCTCTCATCCTCTGGACCAGCCTCTCATCCTCACCAGCCTCTTATCCTCGCCAGCCTCTCATCCTCTGGACCAGCCTCTCATCCTCACCAGCCTCTCATCCTCTGGACTAGCCTCTCATCCTCACCAGCCTCTCATCCTCACCAGCCTCTCATCCTCACCAGCCTCTCATCCTCTGGACCAGCCTCTCATCCCCACCAGTCTCTCATCCACCAGCCACTCATCCACAGTCCCAATATGCACTCAGTCTGAGCCCTGATATCATCTGTCTAATCCGCCAACGCTCCGTCAGGAGGGGGACATGCTGGAGGGGGGCAGTGATGGAGAGGCACTCCCTAAACATGCACAATCACTGCCACTTCAAACCCAGTTGTTCAATGATAATGTGGGAGCTCATTAAGCCAATGTGTGAATTCTGTTGTTACTAATCCCAGACAAGAAGGAAGATAAAATAACAGATGTAAGTCAATCCTGACGGGGTACATGCTGCTGCGTAGTCTGAGTATTGATTAACTGTTTGCCCCTCTTAAAAGTGTACCGGCCTACTGAACTGTGGTTGAACTGAAAGTAGCCAGCATTCAGTGTCATTTTGTATTGAACTTGTTGCAAAAACATGTGATGTGCGTTGGCCATTTGATAATTTCTAAAACATAAAAAAGTTTATGTCACATCAGAAACACAATTATAAAAACTCATCTGAGAAGAGATGCTGTGCAGATAAGGTATGGGCTTGACACTAACTCTGTTTTAAACACACTTTTAACCGTAACTCTGTTTTAAACACACTTTCAACCCTAACCCTGTTTTAAACACACTTTCAACCCTAACCCTGTTTTAAACACACTTTCAACCCTAACCCTGTTTTAAACACACTTTCAACCCTAACCCTGTTTTAAACACACTTTCAACCCTAACCCTGTTTTAAACACACTTTCAACCCTAACCCTGTTTTAAACACACTTTCAACCCTAACCTTAACCCTTAACTCAAACTATTTCCATTTGGCTGAGCTTGACTGACAACTGAAACACTACACAAGATGGATTAATTAAAATGCCAAGCCAAGGTGAAATGACAGATACGTGAGCACATGGCACGATTAAAACGTCAAGCCGCCTTGGTAAAATGAAAGACGCCTGAACACATGGCTTAATTAAAACGTCAGGCAATGGCAAAATGACAGATACGTGACCACACGGCACAGTTAAAACGTCAAGTCACGCCGTCGTTCCTTCGCTGTAGTTTCGGGGTGTTGTTAATTTTGATTTTGGGTATCCATTTGTCTGACATTTGGCAGTGGGCTGACTAGTTGTGTTCATAATTGCAGTAGTAATTAGAAGTAAACATTGTCTTTTCAAAGTTAAGTTCACCAGGGGAAACCGGGACGTGAAACAGGCGGAATTATTTTGCGAGATCAACTCTCGGCTTTGTTAATTTGTAAATAAAGTCTCTTTCCATAATCAAAAGCTCCGTTGTTGATAATCCTTTTTATGAATTATCTCCACGACACGATAAATTATAACAAAATAATTTGACGGGCCATTTTGTGGACACAGATGAAACCATTTCTGGGACGAACACATCATCCTCTAAGGCGTTGACCTCCTAGAGACGTTTCAATCTCCACAACACAGGTCCCATGAGTGCTTGTATAATGGGCAAAATGTCTAAAATGTTTCATCAATATTAAAGTAGTCTATATGCCCGTTTACATAGCATGACGACATCGTACCATAACTACCACATAATGTTTACTAGAATTTAGATGACTTGCTTTTGCCCCGAAAGCTATGCTTATGTTGTAAGCCAGTAAGATGGCTGTAAATGGGTGAAGTAAATGGTAGGATTTAAAAAAATATACAGACATTGTTTTAAATGTAGGAGTAAAACATTGAGTCTTTTAAATAATATACAGACGTTATTTAAATGTTTGATGTAAAGTCGTTCGGATGATGTACAGACATCATTTAAATGTGAGAGACGGCCGGTCTTTTAAATCATATACAGACATTATTTAAATGCGAGAGAAGCCTGGTCTGTTAAATCATATACAGACATTATTTAAATGTGTGAGACGACCGGTCGTTTAAATCATATACAGACATTATTTAAATGTGTGAGACGACCGGTCTTTTAAATCATATACAGACATTGTTTAAATGTGTGGTATCCGCAGTCTTTTAAGTGATATCTAGTTATCTGTGGGCTGCTTTAAATGCCACACAGTGATGAAGAGATATACGACCAGATAAATCATGTGTTGCTACAAATCATCAGAAGACGAGCCAAAGAGAAGGTTTATCAATAGTAGTGTGTGTGTGTGTGTGCGCTCGTGCGCGTGTGTGTGGGTTTGACTTATGTTTTTGACATGCAGATCATGAGATGACGGCTGCCTCTTTCCTCTCTCTTTATGAGCCTGTGTGTTTTTTTACGATTTGGTTCTAAAGAAAAAGTCCCAAGGCTTCTACTGTTGACACCGACGAGCCCAGATGGCCCACATCACAAACCCTGGGATGAAAAATTAATCTACAGTAGGCTACTCTGGGAAACACGGGACACCTCTCCTCCCTGTCTCCCTCTCTCTCTGTCTTTCTCCGGCTCTCTCTCCCTCGCAAAACAAAGCCCCCGATAGAAGTCCTGTTGAATAATGGAGCCGAAGGAGAAAGAGAAGGAGGTGGGAGAGAGAGAGAGAGAAAGGAGAAAAGGAGAGAGCATCCTCTTTTGGCTTTAAACGTCGAATTTTCCAACTGCAGAGAAAACACAGGTTTTTGTTTTGTCACACAGATCAGTGGAGGGATATGCTATCAAACTATGCCAGCGCGATTCGAAGAACACAGACTGTTGTCCTTGAGTGGGCTGGAAACAGATGAAGGTTTCCTTTTAAACTAGCTGTGTTGTACAGAATATTTTCTTTTCGGGGGACGTTCGAGCCGAAGTACCGCTATTTCTTGAAGGCGCTGCCATATTTTTTGGATGGTGGCCGCGATCGAATGAGAACTCGCCGTACCGCAATTAGAAGGAAAACTTCTCATTCCTCGATCGCACGCCTATTCGGTGAAGCCTTTCACGAGAAAAAATGGCCGTCGGCAATTGCTTCGTGACAATTGTTAATTTAGCTGTCAACTACCTTTCGGAAGAGAGAAAACATCCAACTCACTATAACAGCTAGTCACCCATTCTCCCTCTACTGTACACCTAGAGGTAATTGCTGTGGCTTCCTTTCGTCTCTCCAGTGCAAATAGCTTCACTCAAAATCGTCCGACTCTATTTTCCATGTACGTTTCAAGGTAATTACTATGCCGTGGTTGACTCTCTTGACACACGGCATTGCGTTCCATCAACGCCCCAACGGCTGAGCGGTGCTTCCGGTTAGTGCTGTGCGTTATCGGTGCGGATTTGGCCTGCTGCTGCCGTGTGTGTCGCAGAAGGAACCCCGTGACTGTGCGGTTTGCGGTACCAGAACCCCTGCATTTCCTACCGATCGACAATTCAACGAAGACACTCACACGAATGCCCGAGCGGCAATTGTCAGGTAAAACAAGTGAGTTATAAACGGCCAGTCAGACAGAGAACGATGTCCAATCGAATGCGTCGGAGTTCAAATGCGATCTGTGTTCACTCGGCGTTCACCTCCCTTGGACGGCTAGACGGCTTCGCTATTAGCGTGGCGGCCCGGGTTTCGATTCATCAACCAGTCACACGCCGGCATTTACATGATGACATTATCAGGAAACGGTGTGAAATGGGGTTATGTGGGACATTGCTTCATGTGGCGCGGGTGTCTATAAGAAGGTGATGGCACAAGAGCTTTTCAGGATTATTTGTCTCACTGTCCCTCCTTTTAGGGGCCCCGAGGGTCCCCTGAGATCGTCCAATCCCTCAAGGCGCCTCCTCTCCACATCCTCCTTCTTTCCTCTCGCTGCTCGGAGAGTGTTTGCAGGTGCAAGACAATGTGGTTGCAAGAGACCCCCCAAATCCCACTAAAGCCACACGATTCTGCCTAACGTGCACACACCCCTATTTACACACACACACACACACCGAGATGTGTTGAATCTGACCGCCCACAGAGAGTCAATTACAACTGAGCTCAGACTGGGTGTGCGAATCGTCAGAGGAGTCTGAAACATCAGAATAGGTGTATTTCTCTCAGCTGTGTCTGCGGGTAGCTGTGACATTGTCCGGAACATTATTTCTGTATTAAAACCCCGCCGGGGAGGGACTTCAAACTTCCTGTGGTACACAATCTGCCTTCTGTTTCTCACACACGACATGGCATCGGTAATAATTGATGATCACACCTCGCACTGAACGCTGCCGGTTCCTGCCCGGTGTCTGCTCTGAAAAAAAGAAAAATGACCCCCGATGCCCAAGACGGTAAAGAGAAGTGGCACAGAAATAAAAGTTGAGGTGAACCGAGGAACACTGTGAATAATTTCTTGCGGAGACTCTGCGGTCTCCAAGGGTCGCATCAATAATGGAGGTTGGGCGTGCTGACTGCGGCTAGAGGCGGTTCGTCCGAAGCAGGAAGGAAATGTCCGCTGATGGCCCCACGCGCCTCGACGCCGTCCCACAATCAATCGCTCTCATTAACTCAGGTTAAATTGGTGAACAGCGCCCAGACAGGCTGCTTGAAGGCATTCCATGCTACACCAGTACCGCTCTGTAGCGATCAGCTTCTGTGTGCTGAGGTAATAAGGCCGATACTGTATGACGTTGTTTGAAATCACGTTGAGGCTAAGAGGGGATGATGGAAGTCTAACGCTTATGTCATCAATCGAAGACGTTTCCACAAATTAAATCTAGATCGTCTTATCATTAACGGAAATCCCGTTGGCAAGTCTAGACCATCCGTTTTTAAAAGTAGTCTCCTCTGTCACCTCAGTCTTGTCTTGGTAATATCTTGGTGCCAGATACCACAGGACACGATGGATCTGCTGCTAATGTCTTGGTGCCAGATACCACAGGACATGATGGATCTGCTGCTAATGTCTTGGTGCCAGATACCACAGGACATGATGGATCTGCTGCTAATGTCTTGGTGCCAGATACCACAGGACATGATGGATCTGCTGCTAATGTCTTGGTGCCAGATACCACAGGACATGATGGATCTGCTGCTAATGTCTTGGTGCCAGATACCACAGGACATGATGGATCTGCTGCTAATGTCTTGGTGCCAGATACCACAGGACATGATGGATCTGCTGCTAATGTCTTGGTGCCAGATACCACAGGACATGATGGATCTGCTGCTAATGTCTTGGTGCCAGATACCACAGGACATGATGGTTCTGCTGCTAATGTCTTGGTGCCAGATACCACAGGACATGATGGATCTGCTGCTAATGTCTTGGTGCCAGATACCACAGGACATGATGGATCTGCTGCTAATGTCTTGGTGCCAGATACCACAGGACATGATGGATCTGCTGCTAATGTCTTGGTGCCAGATACCACAGGACATGATGGATCTGCTGCTAATGTCTTGGTGCCAGATACCACAGGACATGATGGTTCTGCTGCTAATGTCTTGGTGCCAGATACCACAGGACATGATGGATCTGCTGCTAATGTCTTGGTGCCAGATACCACAGGACATGATGGATCTGCTGCTAATGTCTTGGTGCCAGATACCACAGGACATGATGGATCTGCTGCTAATGTCTTGGTGCCAGATACCACAGGACATGATGGATCTGCTGCTAATGTCTTGGTGCCAGATACCACAGGACACGATGGATCTGCTGCTAATGTCTTGGTGCCAGATACCACAGGACATGATGGATCTGCTGCTAATGTCTTGGTGCCAGATACCACAGGACATGATGGATCTGCTGCTAATGTCTTGGTGCCAGATACCACAGGACATGATGGATCTGCTGCTAATGTCTTGGTGCCAGATACCACAGGACATGATGGTTCTGCTGCTAATGTCTTGGTGCCAGATACCACAGGACATGATGGATCTGCTGCTAATGTCTTGGTGCCAGATACCACAGGACATGATGGATCTGCTGCTAATGTCTTGGTGCCAGATACCACAGGACATGATGGATCTGCTGCTAATGTCTTGGTGCCAGATACCACAGGACATGATGGATCTGCTGCTAATGTCTTGGTGCCAGATACCACAGGACATGATGGATCTGCTGCTAATGTCTTGGTGCCAGATACCACAGGACATGATGGATCTGCTGCTAATGTCTTGGTGCCAGATACCACAGGACATGATGGATCTGCTGCTAATGTCTTGGTGCCAGATACCACAGGACATGATGGATCTGCTGCTAATGTCTTGGTGCCAGATACCACAGGACATGATGGATCTGCTGCTAATGTCTTGGTGCCAGATACCACAGGACATGATGGATCTGCTGCTAATGTCTTGGTGCCAGATACCACAGGACACTCTCAGGAGTCTTGCCTCTGCAGGTCGGCGCTGTTTTGGCGCCACGCTGAGGGTAACATCATAGCGGACGAGTGGTATAAATGTTCTGGCTTGTCACAGTACATCGCTCACACAAAAGTCACATGTCTCATTCTTCCAAATAGATTGTTATCAGTGTCCACGCCGTCTTCAGAGTGAATCTACAGCGAGGGTCAAGGACGCCGTGGTGGAATTCCGCGCGCTTTGTTTTCCTCCGTGACCTCACGCTGGCTTTGCCCGAGGAACCGGTTACTGGCGGTGGAGATTGAGCTCTTTGATCGCGAGCAGAGGGAGCTCTCCTGCTCCGGGGGACGAGGAAGGGAGACGCCGGGCATGTAGAGTATCAATCATTTAGCCGTGCTAGTGGTAGGCAGTGAGGATCACAGGGTCAAGGTCTGTTGTTGAGTTGAGGCGTGCTCTGGGATCCAGATTCGGGCTTACTTCAACTACTTTCTCGAAGTGTGTGTGTGTTAGATGCAACAGTGGTTTCTCTTTATCACTTAATATACAAGTATATATTGGCATATCCATAGAAGTAGAATGAATAGAACATGCCGGTTTTCGGGCAGGAAGTTCAATTGTATTATCTCTATCTAGTATTACTCTAGCCACATAAGCACTTGCGGGAACTTTGTGAAGGTATGTAGTCAAAGGTGTATTGATGTCAAACACGAGAAAAGCACAGCAGCCTGAAATAAGCACGAGAACAGAATCTGCTCTTTTTCGGGGCTGCTGTTGTTGTTTGTGGTGTGGAATCGACAGGCAGGCGCTAACAGTGGAACATTTCTTTGGCTGTAACTAAACTTGAAGAAGTGAATTGGCTTTGTCCTCGTCTCCTACCCCTTGCTGCAACGAACAGCATTCTGGGAGCTCTGTGATATCAGGGATCCTTGATGGAGACTGTTGTAGATGTGTGTGTGCCCGCATATGTGTTTGTGTGTGTGTGTGTGTGCCCGCATATGTGTTTGTGTGTGTGTGTGTGTGTTTGCCCGCATATGTGTGTGTGTGTGTGTCAGACTGGGCTGCAGCGGATTAATGCCATAGATTATGTGGTCCCGTGATTCTCTAAGTTGCAACATAGAGTGTTATCGGGAAGGTGACGTACCCCCTCTGGATGTGTTCCTGTGAAGATCAGAAAGGATGCCATGTTTAAGAAATGTTGAAGTCTCACAAGTAACATTGGTCGGTTTCCTTCGGCAGACATTTCTCGCTACTTCTTATAGTCAACTTGACTCATAGACGTTTCTGTTTTTCTTCATGCTGGGACCTGATAGAATAGTGGAATACGGATATTAGGGTTCTTCGTTGTCAAAACGTGCTTGTTCTTTAGCCATGGCAAGATAATGTAAAAGATTTAAAATTCTATTTAATGTGTCGTCTCAGCGTATTTATACGTACAAGAAAATACACCAACTACTGAATTAGAATAATACGTTAGGTGACATAACATCATAAGAAACATGTTGTGTTACTTGTTTACATTACACCTTATGAACATTTTGTGTTACTTGTTTATGTAACATCAGAAGAACATTTTGTTTTATTTTTTTACGTAACATCAGAAGAACATTTTGTTTTACTTGTTTAAGTAACATCTGAAGTACATGTTGTGTTACTTGTTTACGTAACATCAGAAGAACATTTTGTGTTACTTGTTTACTTGTTTACCTAACATCATAAGAACCTTTTGTGTTACTTGTTTACCTAACATCATAAGAACCTTTTGTGTTACTTGTTTACGTAACATCAGAAGAACATTTTGTGTTACTTGGTTACGTAACATCAGAAGAACATTTTGTGTTACTTGGTTACGTAACATCAGAAGAACATTTTGTGCTACTTGTTTACCTAACATCAGAAGAACCTTTTGTGTTACTTGTTTACCTAACATCAGAAGAACATTTTGTGTTACTTGTTTACGTAACATCAGAAGAACCTTTTGTGTTACTTGTTTATGTAACATCAGAAGAACCTTTTGTGTTACTTGTTTACCTAACATCAGAAGAACCTTTTGTGTTACTTGTTTACCTAACATCAGAAGAATCTTTTGTGTTACTTGTTTACGTAACATCAGAAGAACCTTTTGTGTTACTTGTTTACGTAACATCAGAAGAACCTTTAGTGTTACTTTCCGTAGATGGCACCAGCCCATGATCCTGCCAAATGACTGTTACATGCATTACATGTAAATGTACAGCTCAATCATAAAGAAATTCAACATCGGTTGACAGGGTGTAACAGACAAATCGCGTGACTCCAGAAGAAATGTAATCGCCCTCCTCTTGTGGGTGTTTATCCCTCGGAAAATGATCTGGAATAATCTTGATTGGCATATCCCATACATAAAAATATCAGTTAAGTCAGTCAGGATCATTCCAAACACTGTATGTTCACGTAAAGGATAAACACACCGCTCTGTACGTTAACTTGGAAATATAACACAACGCATGGTGCCAAGCCAAACCCTTCCATGGTAATGTACAGAACTGAGGTGAATATCTTGCTCATACCACAGTTGTCAACAAACAAAACAAATGAGCATACAGTCATAGATTAGTTAATTCCTTCAGGAATTATCCCATGAGGCTCAGCGTCATATAGCTTATTTGATGGATCATGGTGCTTTTAACACCAGGGTTGTAGGTTCAATACCCTTAGGGGACGGTAGGGAGCAAACAACTGTTTGACGAATTTGGACAAAACTAAATAAAGCAGCAATGGTTTCTGTTCCTACCGTCAGGAGATGCTCAAATCCTGACTTATTCTACATAGGTTCAATTACCATTTTTTGTTTTGATCTCGTTGAATGTAGCCTACAATGTTGTTTTGAATAACGTTAAATGACATCTATTATAAAGCAGATGGTGTGAACGAGTTGTAGCAGCCTACCTGTGTAATTTCCCTAGCGTGCGTGGGCCGTCAAACAGAATGTCTTCACATGCGCAGATGCTTCTGGAACCTCGGCAAACCACTTAGCACGCTATTAAAAGGACGTTTTTAAAACGTCCAATTACTTGATTTTATTTTCCGAAAGTTCCATCTGACTCGGTGCCCTAACTTTCAGACTTGCTCGTTAATTCCTTTGTTACATCGTTTGTGAAAGTGTTAACACGTTCTCCTCCATAATTGATTGATTCTTTGTTTCAGTCCAAGGATGTTTCTTGAGCATGCCTGCCTGGCTTATTGAATCCCATTCCCCCGTATGTGATTCAGTTCAAAACAGACACGATTTGATTGGGATCAATTATAGGTAACGAACAGACCCAATGTCATTAACTTGAAGCTCTAAATACACACGACGCTTGGGAGCCCCATTGGGTATCAAACGACACACATCTCTTAGTGTGGAGATGAACGGCATCGTCGATCAACGCTGGTAATCCAATATGGTTCTCAAGTTAGCTGGCCAGTAGATACAAAATGTGTCTGGTCCTTATTGAGAGAGACAGAAAGACGTCTTTTCATAGTGCGTTGTCCGGTTGAACTAATGCATTGTGGGAAGACGGCTCTTTCGGTGGTAAAAATTACATCATAAAAAAGTCATAAAACCATCAGATTTTTTAATAACATTTCCAAAAGAACGTTTCATGAAAATTTACTATCCAGATACGCCAATGTAACCCAGATTATAATGTGCTTAAATAGCGATGGATTGTAAAGCGTATTTATGCTGAATTAAAGACATTTAAACATTCATGTCAGCTGTAAGACTTTAACACGATTGTTAGTTTGAAATGTAAGAATAGGAAGAATAAAGTTGTGTAAAACTTAATGGCCACAGACATCTATTGTCCTTTAGATGGAAGCCTTTTAACCTTTAGTTAATTTGTCAATTGTTCCTCGGCTGATTCTGGTTTTCCCATAACACACATTTAGACCTCTTTAGCTTCTTCACCACACATTTGCACTTCTGGAGGTCCGTGATGTCATCTGCGTTTCCGTAAGCGCTATCCCGCTTGGTCTTTATCCTATAATGAGCATGCTCATTTGCCTCCTAGATTTGCCTCGTAATGATTGGTGGAAGTAGAGGAGGCTTAATAGTGATTGGTGGAAGTAGAGGAGGCTTAATAGTGATTGGTGGAAGCGGTGGAAGAGCTTAACAGCTTCCCACATTTTATCTCTGATGGCTTTGGGACCGAGTGATTGTTCCTTAGCAGACAATTAGAGGCCAAAACCACTGCTGGTTAATAGATTTGTGCAAAGTCATTTTGAGTATTAGCCGAGCCCTGTGCTGTGTGCGATTGGCTAAGAGTGTACGACTCTCATTTTTATAATCTGGTGGACAATCTTGTCTAGAGTTCAGCTGGCAGATGTATTTTACCATGGCTTTTAGGGACGACCACACAGATGACGACCACACAAATGACGACCACACAAATGATGACCTCACAGAGGACGACCACACAGATGACGACCACACAGATGACGACCACACAGATGACGACCACACAGATGACGACCACACAGATTACGACCACACAGATGACGACCACACAGATGACGACCACACAGATGACGACCACACAGATGACGACCACACAGATGACGACCACTCAAATGACGACCACACAGATGACGACAACAGCAATGATTTGACCATTGTTGTGTTCGGGCAATAACCTGATGCTGTGATAAACCTGCCCATGCATAGAGAGGAGGAGGGTTTGAGAAGGAAATTCTCAGAGGATCATGTTTGACAATCACAGGGTCAGACGGTCTCCAAAGCTTTGATCATTATCTATTCTCTCTCGTCATGGAGTCGGCAAAACCTTTTTTTCCTATTGTCTACTCTGAAAGCAATCCTTAAAGCGGCAATTTGTTGACAAATGTATTCTATGCTTCTATTATTATATATATATATATATTATGGAATGCTTTTCAGGTGATTGTGGCTTGAACCTGGCTACTCAAATGTTCCCTAATGATTATTGTAATTATGTTCTCCTTTAATAATAGAATATCCCTTATGAATAACAGCACATGAAACATGGACTTTAACATTACCTTTTAAGTAATGACTAGATATGTCCTGTAAGTAAACGTGTATTTGAATAAATTGTGTCTATATTTGGAAATTGTGTTTGAATTTTTGGCACCTAGGCCAATGACATGTGTGTGTGTGTTATTTGAGTGTTTAGTTTAGTGTGTGTGTGTGTGTGTGTGTGTGTGTGTGTGTGTGTGTGTGTGTGTGTGTGTGTGTGTGTGTGTGTGTGTGTGTGTGTGTGTGTGTGTGTGTGCCATATATCCAATACTAAAGGGAAAAATGCAAAAAGAGACATATAATTACCACTGACATTGATATCCTTTATCCGTTAGAGACTTGAGGCCCTGGTAGTACGCATTCCTTCTTGTCATCGAATGGAATGAAGGATGTAGGAATGAAGGATGTAGGATGTAGGAATGAAGGATGTAGGATGTAAGAATGAAGGATGTAGGATGCAAGAATGAAGTATGCAGTGTAGAGCAGTAGAGACACACCCAGGGGTCCAACCTGGTCAGGTGGCTGCCCCTATAAATTAGATTTAATACATAAAACACAGTGTCTTATAAAATCATGTGGGCGGAGGAACGACGTCGTGACTCGTCGTGAAGACGTTTGAGTTGACTCATCCTTCGCTCGCTCCGTGAACTCTGCACGACAAATAACTTCGTGAAATACGTACTCTTAACGAGATTCCGTTCTGCGGTGCGTACATTAAAGAAACGCGGAGCCCGGAAACATAATAGCCCAGGCAATTAACCAGTTATGTTTGGCCCTTAATGAGCAATTTGCATAATTGGCTGCGTATGCGCGTATGTAACTTGTCGTCTGGGCTGGCGACTAATTGATGCCGATATACCTTGATTAAAATGTGGTCAGGGTCGGTGCTTTCTCCATGTGACAACACTGAAATCAAAGTGCTATTTCGGAGTTCCAGCTCAGCAAATTGTTAAGGAGTTTTTTTTACCATGAAGAGGCCAAATGAGGTCGCTCGACGATCCTTAAAAAGATACAGCCTCTCATCTCAACGAGCATTTTCAACTCTTTAGAGAGAACCTTTTGATGATGCAAGCAGAGACTAGAGGGGGGCATACACTGAACTCCTGGTGTTGTTGACTGGCGTTGCTTTTGACACGTTCTACGTTCCGTGCGTTAACCAAATTCCGGTGGCGGAAGGAATTCTGGAGCAATAAACCTTTGATTATTTTGTGAGAATACGATACGGATAAGCTTATTCGCACTTTGGCTATTTCGAGATGAGATTATTTCAAAGCTTCTCTCTCTGGCTACACAGATAACAAACTAAATGCACTTCAACTAGTGCTAAATATACGTCTGCTATGATCTTGAGCAGAACCCAAAAACATAATCATATAATTAAGTCCAGGCCTCAGTATGCAGGCTGCCTGCCAAGCCTTGGGCTCATTTAAATGTTTTACTGTTAACCTACAAAGCATTACAAGGATTTGCTCCCACATATTTCTCTGCATTGTCCCTGGCGTGAATATACACACACGGTATATATACACTTTATTCACAAGATGCAGGCGTCCTGATTCTCCCGGACATTTCCGCGTTACCACAGCTGGAGGCAGGGCTTTCTCCTATCCATTTGTTTTGCGGAAATTTCTGCGACGTCTACGAGAGTCAGAAACCGGGTCCCGGCTGTGAAATCTCTACTGAAGGCCTGTCTCTCTAGTGGCTGTCATGACGAAGTGCAGTTTAACCCGGGGGTGTAAAGGTGAACGGGTGAGACATTGCTGTCTCTGACTGGCTGGCTCATCTCCCCCACCAGGACCCTGTCTCAATTATTGGGTCTCTGGTTTACACCTGTCTCTCCAATGGGACCCTATCTATCCAACTATAGAGACCCAATTATTCCCTGGTTTACTCCTTCCTAGGAGGGTTCGTCGTGTCAAATAGGGCATTCCCTAGATGTTTTCCGGCTTGTTGGGCCCTGTCCGGGGTTTACCCTGTTCAGGGCCACTGTTTCACTAGACCCTCCTTTCTCATTTTCACGACTTATGCCTCAATACTATTGTGCTGGGGACGTATGGAACCAGGGTGTCGAACTTTTCCCTGTGTCTTGTTTCCGTTTGCATTAGGGAGAACCCGTGCCTACTGGCCACATTGTGGGACCGATCGGCCCTAAGGACATGAAGCAGACCCCTCCTAAGCCCCCCTGGTTGTGTTGCAGGCTGAGCGACTGATGCTACTTGGGAGTTTTATCCTAGTCCCTGGGCTTTAACAGCTTATCGCTTGCCACTTGGAGTTTTAGGCTGGGAATCTGTGATCGACACTCTACGACATCTACGGGTGCTCAAGGGGCTTTTTGAAAGAAACTTGATCAATGACTGTTGTCGCCATGGCTGCGTAGTGTCGCGTGCATCTCCGCTTGAACCCACTTATGTCACTTCCTCTCGGTGACAGAAGGGTTGAACTGGAGAAAGGAGGAGAACCCGCATTCCACTTGCCCAATAAACAGCCACTCTCTGGCACCTGTGAAGTCGGCTAAGTCAGGCCCAAGCTCTTATATGGAGGGATGGATCTTTGGCTAGCCAAAGTACCCTTTTATTAGTCAGTCACGGGCTAGTCAAGAGACATTGTGGCCGGGGTCATGAGCTCTGCAATTGGGGCTGTTAGATTATCTCATGAAAGCATGTGTGTGTGTTTACCAACAGATGACCAAACAGTCACTGTCGGTCTAGTATTTTTTTTTCTCAGATAAAAAAGCAAAATACTGATACATGAATCAATCTCGTTCTGGCCTTATCCACACCAATGCCGCATATATAAAAAAAACGGAACAAAATATGGGGAATCTTTTACTTTCAATGTACAATGAGAATATACATATATGTATGATAGCCTAGCTACCTAGCCTAGCTTTAAGTCGATCAGCGTTCTCAATGACACATTGACTTGCTAACACATATATATTATTTAACCAAAACAGTCCTCTTCTTAAAGTCGCCGTGTCGCAATAAATATAAGTGTCAGTGACCATGCAATCGTACTATCTCAGTTTTTACTGGGCAGAATGATACAAACATTAATATGACTACTGGTGCCGCGCCTGTTTCACCAAGTGAAAGTAAGGTAAGTGCACTTTTATTCGGCAGCACTGCGGGAGGGGAAATAGTGAAGCATCATCCAGGGCACATGAATGCACATGCTCGCTTTCGAGTATTGTACTCAAGCGTGTGTTTCTGTGTGTGTGTGTGTGTGTGTGTGTGTGTGTGTGTGTGTGTGTGTGTGTGTGTGTGTGTGTGTGTGTGTGTGTGTGTGTGTGTGTGTGTGTGTAAAAAGTGTGTGCTTTGTGGGCACACCGGCTGGGATGGTAACGTATTTTCTTTGATCACAGGGATGGATTGAATGAATGTAGATTTCCCATGCCCATTGCTGCCAGCTGTGTGTGTACGTTTTCGTGGGTGTGTGTGTCTTGTGTCAATTTGTGCCACTGTGGGAAGCCGTACGCCACACACACTTGAAGGCTGGAGATGATGAGAGTCAGTGTTTCTCTATTTGCCCCGCGGATCTGACTTTTTGGGGATTTTCACTTAAAAAGTGTCTCTGCACAGAACTTTTAGTTATTTTGGACGAGAATTAATACTTTTTTTTAAAAGAAGGCTGTAGACAATATACCCAGGGAGTGCTACTATATTTATGAGTTCTATCTCTACACAAGAAAATATTCGTCTGTTAGCAAACAACCGATAACAAAGCTAACCCAGCCATGTCAAACAGCTAACAATGCTAACCAAGTCACTTCAAACAACCGATAACAAAGCTAACTACAAGCCCCATAAACTAACTGATAGCAAAGCTAGCCAAGCCACTTTAAACCAGCTAACCATCTCACTTTGTATTTGTTTAAGCTTCTTTGCTTATAAAAATTCTAAAGACTTCTGCCAGGTTTTAAAAACCTAAAAAGCTTCTAAAGACATTTTTTTTTAAAGTTCTTAAGACCTGGAGGTTTTAAGTACTTCTTGACCAGGTTCTAGAGACCTTTTGAATACCTGGAAGTTCTAAATGTACTGAGATGTAATGTTTGAAATGTACGTGATGGCAGTAAACAGGTTGCTATGAATATAAAATGCATGTATTTTATTATTTCAATCGTTTCCTTTGTAAAGTACATTGAAATGGTTCTGTGTATGATTTGTCCTATATAAATAAAGGTGCTTGCTTGCTTATATATTTGTTCGTACAGTACTTGCAAAAGTCTTTCAATCAGTGATAGTTGTTATTTGGTTTGCGTGGCATCCCAACCAATTTTAGCATCCAAGCGGAAGACATCTCCTGGGCTCGAGCCTTGTTAGCTGACAAGAAAGTTCCTTCTGTCTTGCGAAGGAAAAAAATATACAAATGAAAATGGGTTTCTGGTGTTGCTGAACTGAGGCGTGTCAACAATATGCTACATGTAGCTGTGGTGTTAGGGCCCTTGTGATATTGTCCCATATTTTCCAGCTGATAAAAACATAGAAAAAGAATAGAAAAACAGACCCCCAGATCTTTTCTTCAGCAGATGACGTCTGTGGATCTTCGTGCATTGTCATGGTGCTTCGTTGCTCTCGGCAACAACGTTTGCTAATTAACTATGCAAGATTATTACAGCTCCTCTGGTCGTCAGATCGGTCACAGCACGTTGCACTTACTGTCGGCGGAGGAGAAAACAATTAAACACTGCATGTTTTTCTCATCCATCGCGTTTGCCCCCTGCAATTGACTTTGTCAGGCTGTGTTAGAAGAAGATGCTGCGGTAGGCATCGTCATGACGATCGCGCTGAACGAACTTGCGTGTGCATCGTTTGCATTATGGAGTTGAACGTTGGGTGAGGCCTGGAAGCCGGCAGTGGAACACACCTACGAACACACACAGAAACACACACACACGTTTAATATTGCAGTGCAATGAGTGCGCAGGCCTTTCATGAGGTAAGTGTCCCGGAGGAGATTGGGACATGACGGGTAGTTCTGGTGCTTCCTTCTGGGCTAATTAAAGGCCAGCAATCAAACCCCAGAGAAAGGGGGAGGAGCCCAGACGGTTGTTATGGCAGCTTGACAGCCGTGCTGGATTAAAACATATTGCAATATGTCCTCTAGATCGAAAAAAGAGTTACCCGCACTCACACACCCAAACGCTCAGCCAACCTTCCCTCCACTGGTCCAGCCAAACTACACACACACACACACACACACACACACACACAACACACACACACACACACACACACACACACAGAGAACAGTCGTTCTCTCTAAGCGTCCACTAGGTGTGTGTGTGTGTGTGTGTGTGTATGTGTGTGTGTGTGTGTGTGTGTGTGTAGTTTGGCTGGACCAGTGGAGGGAAGGTTGGCTGAGTGTTTGTCAAGGAGCCTGTGCTTCGGCTCCTACTCTCTGAGCCATGCAAATAATTGTGTTGTTGACTTATGTACCATGCATTTTTCATACAGCCACGGGAGCTCAACTAATGAGGAGAAACTTTTCCCCCTTTCTCCCAGAACTCCACCCTTCCTCCTCGGCTCTTCCATCTTCTTACGAAAACCCCTCGGTTTTCCCCTCGTCCGTTCTCTTCTCTCGTCCGGTCCTTCCCCGGCCGCGTGTCCATCTTTCCATTTCGGTCTCTATCGCTGGAATCGATAGGATTGATTCCCCGGGGGTTAATGGATTTCTCTGGCAAGGTGAAGCTGCACTTTAATCACGGTGCATCTTAAATATTTTATCAGCCAGAACCAGAGTTCAGAAAGGGGTTGGATCGTCTGTGGAGGGTTGGAATGGGGTCCAGATACCAGACACCACACATCGCTCGATCCCATCTTCTAGCTCTCCGAGCCTAGTTGCATAAAACGTTGTACGAGTTCCCGTTAAGGGGTAACCCTGAGGAATACGTTTCCCTAAAATAGAGCCCCCCCCGTTAAAACATTTCCTTAGATGTCATTTAAGGATTTGATGGAGGTTTAAAAGACATCGAGCGGAAACGGCCTCCTGGCTACTATGGCGATGGCCCCGATTCACTCACTGTCTCATCAGGAAGATTTGTTTTCTGGAATAACGAGATGCAACTCAAGGCAGGAGACATTTGGCTTGTAACGTCTAGCGCTGCTGTGATGTAATGCAGCTCCGTCAAACTAGGTTCCCGTAGCAGACTTTACACCTGGGCCGTGCTCGGCTACGCCAGTGATTCCCATCGTTCCTCACGGCAGGGTGAGGTTTTCAGCTCCCAGCGGCAGCTCATATTCATGAGGGGAGGCGGGGGGGAAGGGGTGGGGCAGCTCTCACTCAGCCCGGTCAGAGATCTTCTCAGATGTGACAGCCCGGGCGGCGAACCTGCACCCTCTCGAAGCTATGCTAGGATCGCTGAATCCCTGGCGCTTCTCCAAACACCTCAGATTGAACCTTTTTAAAGAGTATTTGAAGTGGGGTTCGTGTGACGGCAATATCCACACATTAGTTAGATGTCTTTACGTAGGAGTTTTATTTTGTGTACTTTAATCTGCTCCATGTGCTGAGATTAGCTACTATCTGGGTGTGTTTTGATTGGATTAAACTGATCCATATTGTCACAGGCGCGGTTTCTCCCGATTTTTGGAAGGTTAAGTGGTTATCCTAGTTCCTTGGCATCTTCTAGTGAGATAGTTTTCCTGGCAGAGGGACACGGCGTTGGTCGAGAGACAGCTCAAGTGCCCGGCGTATTTTGTGATACTGCCCGTCTGCCCTCGCTGTGAATTAATCGCCGACATGGTGGAACGTAAACACAGAAAGATATCGTCCTTCTCCTTCTGTGTCATACGTAGGATTACATTTTCTCATCACTTAGTTAACTGCTACAATAAAGTAATCACCACCAAAAATGGCTGAAGGGAGTCAATGCAACATCGACAAGTTTGTCACAGAAACAATAAAGAGAAACACCCAACACCGGCTGCAAAAAATATTATCAAGGACCAGAAAATTGCCCTTCAGTTACATTTTTTTTAAACAAATGAGATGAGAACTCAGTGCTTCCATATAAACAAAGAATCACATTTTATCTTTAAAACTTAATTACCCGAAATATCCTCTAACCCCTTTCTCAGCACTACTTTTTGGATAGGTAAAGAACTGATATGGCAGCGTTTTTGGGAAAGATCTACGCATCCCAACTAGGAAACATGAAACGACGTAGGGGTAAAGAGACAGAAGTGTGAAAGACGGAGCGTGCGACACAAAGTCCAGACTTGCAACGCCACGATAGTTGCATCGTCAACGGCAATGAGTCATCACTTTTTTTTCTCTCTCTTGTTCACACTCCAGTTCCCTCTCATTGCCCCTCAGGTTGACGACAGCTGTGGAAGGGTAACCTCAGTAGACCTCCCCTCAGGGCATGTTTCAGCTGAGAGGCATTTGTAAGGCCATCAGGCAGTAGGAAACTGTCCAAGTGTCAAAGCGGAGTTCAGGACACAAGCCGAAATTCATCTAGTGAGTGGGCGTGTCTTCAACAGGGAATAACAAACTGGGAATATTGAACAGGGAATAATGAACTGGGAATAACGAACTGGGAATAACGAACTGGGAATAACGAACTGGGAATAACGAACGGGGAATAACGAACGGGGAATAACGAACGGGAAATAACGAACGGGGAATAACGAACGGGGAATAACGAACGGGGAATAACGAAGGGGGAATAACGAACGGGGAATAACGAACTGGGAATAACGAACTGGGAATAACGAACTGGGAATAACGAACGGGGAATAACGAACTGGGAATAACGAACGGGGAATAACGAACTGGGAATAACGAACGGGGAATAACGAACGGGGAATAACGAACGGGGAATAACGAACGGGGAATAACGAACGGGGAATAACGAACGGGGAATAACAAACGGGGAATAACAAACGGGGAATAACAAAC
Organism: Dallia pectoralis; assembly: GCA_029465975.1. Lineage (NCBI taxonomy): Eukaryota > Metazoa > Chordata > Actinopteri > Esociformes > Umbridae > Dallia > Dallia pectoralis. The sequence goes on from CM055742.1 coordinate 6,317,789, forward strand.
GGGGAATAACAAACGGGGAATAACAAACGGGGAATAACAAACGGGGAATAACAAACGGGGAATAACAAACGGGGAATAACGAACTGGGTTCCACTTTGTACACAGTTAGTGTACTCTCCAATACACCGCCCTGCTAACATCAAACCTCCCCAACCCAACTCCACCCTCATGCATGTACACACTGCGCACACTACACACACATGCGTTCAGTCGTTGATTTATAACATCATTAACGTTTTGTTGTGCACGCATGCAATCATTGGACTTATTTAAAACTCCACCAGGTCACAGAGACTCTCGTTGCCTGCCTTCAAATTGCATCCCGTGGTAAAAAATAATAATGAGTTTTCTCAAGTGTGACACCTCCTGTATAGAATACCAAGCTCTCGCCGGAGAATAGAAAACTATAAGAAACGAGGTAGGAGGGAGCGTTGGGGCGAGAACGCAGGACGCCTTCTGTCAAATGAAAACAGCGGAGAGGAGAAACGCCTTATTACCTGATAGCACCTTGATCAGTTGAATGTTGTGAATGGGTTGTGTGTGTGTGACTGAATGGAGAGAAGATATCACTATCCATCTCCCCCGAATATGATTAATAACACTGCTTATATATGCAGTGAAAAGATATAAGGCACTGGGCTGTTTTGGCGCATTTGCCCCTGTGAATGTAAATGTGCCGGTGAATGTGTAATGCCTTGAAAAATAATGAGGTGAAAGTGTGTGACAATGCGTCTTGAGTCATTGCAGGGAAATCGCACGCTCGCCAACCGTCGTGAACGGGGCTAAAATTGGCCAGTTCCTTCCTCCCGCGACTCTTCGTCCGCGGGTGACCGTAATAAGATTCCCCGGAGATTCGGCGACGGAGTCAAGTCGAGTTAAACGCTCAGGCGTCTTTCTTTTCCCGAGACTTGATGAAAAGAATTAGGCCATCGAAACAGGTTACTCGTGAGTCAAAAGGCGTATCGGGGTTTTTTTAGCCGGCCACACTGAGTATGCGGCCCATTTTTCATCGGAATAGGCAATATCGGGTCACTGGAGGGTAAACATGTTGTTGTGAAAGTGATTTTTCAATTTTTGCCATTCGAGAAACATTTACACAAGTGCTGTTTCTGTATCTCTTTTTTTTCCCTCCACTTTTGTCTTTGATTTCGTGGTGTCGTTGATCTGTGTGCTGATGACCTCGTCTTACCCCGGCAACTCCCAGCGGACATAGGGAGTTCGGAAAACATTTTCGAAAATACGTTTTTATCTGCAAGCTTGAAGCCAGTTATTGCTTTAATGTAAGACGGGGACCTTGAATGCGGAGGACTGTAGATAACCAAGGAAGACAAACAAGACTGTTAATCGCCTTGGCTGGGAGGCTGACAGTTAGCCCATTAGCAAAACATTTAAACTCTTGCAGTCCAGTGAGTTAAACCACAACAAAATGCTAATTACCTCAATGCCAGTATATATATATGTATCAAAGGAAATTGATCAACCGTCACGGAAGTCTGAGTTTATGATCAGTGCAGGTTTAAACCAGAATGGGGTTTAACTGGGTTTCTCAAAACGGTTTGTATGAATTTATAGAAAATAATCCGAACGTAGCGTAACCAATCACCTTCAATTTCATGTTAGTCAGAAAAATCTGCTGGAAGACAAACATCTCAATCTCTTTCTCAGGTTTTTCTACACTTCCCTTTTTATTGACTAAAACGTCCAGCCGTCCAACACTGGAGATTCTGTACCTGTGGACTGGAGACGTTCCATCCAGACTCCATCAAGGCTTGGGAAGCTTAGAGGGATCGGGAAGCTTTACAATCTTTGATTTTCAAAGGTTCTCCCTGAGGGCCACGCTGAGACATCCAGGCTGATGTAAGGACAATCCCTGGTCATACAGGTTCTTTAGTAGAACCGTTCTTCAGGACCCGTGTAAAGTTAAAAGGATCGTCTCAGATCATACAAGCGCTTGCGTGTTTTGACGCATGTATAGTTTTTCATTTTGTTCTGTTTCTTTGACCTTCCACGCGATTGATATAGAAGCCGTTCTTATGCAGGTTTGCCTTTCGTACTGCAAAGTAAAAACTGAGAAAAGGGTTGTTGGCCTAAAAAAAGAAATATCAGTGCACAGCAACTTGCCCCCCTTTTAGTGCCAATTGCCCCGCCCCCCATTTCAGTAGCCATTACCCCGCCTCCTTTTCTGCCCCCATTGTCCAGACCCCTTTTTATGAGCTACATATGCTAGTCTAGGTTAATATTGAACTACATAATGTTGAATTACATCAGCAGGCTACCTGGGGTTTTCTTCTCTGCCTCGATCAGCCTCAACTCTCACATGGCGATGTGTCATTCACGCAAACTCTTTTGGTTCCACATTGAGAACCCCTTTCTCATCCGCTACAGGCCCATCGCAGGTGTATTAAATTGGGTTCCTAGATCAGCGCATATTTATTTACCTGATGCTACGGTCCTGCGTACACCCGTCTGCCAAACCTGCCTACTTCGGCACTTTTTATGAGCATTTTGATTATCTGTGTGATGTATTCTTGGCCAACCCCCTGCAGAAGAGAACATGCCAATGGCCAGAAAGCATTTCATTGCATAACATTAGCATTGAAGAATCTGGGTTTCTGAACATTTCAGAAAATGGGCCGACTGCTGTTCTGGCATCAGGGGAGAGCTGGTTCTGCCGGTGGGGGTGATGTTTCACTCACCCAGGCTAACAGAACGGGTCAATGTTTTACTCACCCAGGCTAACAGAAGGGGGTGATGTTTTACTCACCCAGGCTAACAGAACGGGTCAATGTTTTACTCACCCAGGCTAACAGAAGGGGGTGATGTTTTACTCACCCAGGCTAACAGAGGGGGATGATGTTTTACTCACCCAGGCTAACAGAAGGGGATGATGTTTTACTCACCCAGGCTAACAGAAGGGGGTGATGTTTTACTCACCCAGGCTAACAGAGGGGGATGATGTTTTACTCACCCAGGCTAACAGAGGGGGATGATGATTTACTCACCCAGGCTAACAGAGGGGGATGATGTTTTACTCACCCAGGCTAACAGAGGAGGATGATGTTTTACTCACCCAGGCTAACAGAGCAGGTGATGTTTTACTCACCCAGGCTAACAGAAGGGGGATGATGTTTTACTCACCCAGGCTAACAGAGGAGGATGATGTTTTACTCACCCAGGCTAACAGAAGCAGGTGATGTTTTACTCACCCAGGCTAACAGAGGGGGATGATGTTTTACTCACCCAGGCTAACAGAAGCAGGTGATGTTTTACTCACCCAGGCTAACAGAAGGGGGATGATGTTTTACTCACCCAGGCTAACAGAAGCAGGTGATGATTTACTCACCCAGGCTAACAGAGGGGGATGATGTTTTACTCACCCAGGCTAACAGAGGAGGATGATGTTTTACTCACCCAGGCTAACAGAGCAGGTGATGTTTTACTCACCCAGGCTAACAGAAGGGGGATGATGTTTTACTCACCCAGGCTAACAGAGGAGGATGATGTTTTACTCACCCAGGCTAACAGAAGCAGGTGATGTTTTACTCACCCAGGCTAACAGAGGTGGGGATGATGTTTTACTCACCCAGGCTAACAGAAGCAGGTGATGTTTTACTCACCCAGGCTAACAGAAGGGGGATGATGTTTTCACCCACTCACCCAGGCTAACAGAAGGCTAACAGGGGGATGATGTTTTACTCACCCAGGCTAACAGAGCGGGATGATGTTTTACTCACCCAGGCTAACAGAGGAGGATGATGTTTTACTCACACAGGCTAACAGAAGGGGGATGATGTTTTACTCACCCAGGCTAACAGAAGGGGGATGATGTTTTACTCACCCAGGCTAACAGAAGCAGGTGATGTTTTACTCACCCAGGCTAACAGAGGGGGATGATGATTTACTCACCCAGGCTAACAGAAGGGGGATGATGTTTTACTCACCCAGGCTAACAGAGGGGGATGATGTTTTACTCACCCAGGCTAACAGAGGTCTCTGCTGCGTTTTGCCTAAATGGCAAGTGTCTCTGAAATGGTGTGTGAGTCAATATTTGCCCACTGTTTTTTTAATTGTTTTAACAGTTAGGGAGACAATAAAATGTGCCGTGTGCTATTCTTAATATTTAATCAACATTGCACAGGTTTTGATCTTGAACCGGTGTCAATAATTCAACGCAGATCGACCCCCCACTTCTTCCTGCTCGGCGGGAGCGATGCATGCTGGGAGGAGTCTATTAACATGGTGTTTGTGTACGCCTCATTATGCATCAAAGGAGATCACCGCCAACACGCAGAAAGGAGCACAGGCTCAGTTGAGATTTAGTTAGAGCCCAGGATGCCACTTCGTCACCTGGTGCCTGAGAGGCTTAATCACATGGTTCTGTATTCACTGGACTGCTCCCTCTCAGCCATGCTCATCTAAACAACTAAATGGATCCACAAATTTGCCCTCTGGGGCGTTTTGTCAACACATTGTCTCCGTTCAACTGCGTCAGAGTATTTGTTGTTATGGATTCACAGTGCTGCTCAAACGTGTACACGCTAGCTAATGTTAGTTAAGATGACTGTTGTCACTAAGCCAGTCTGTTTAGCGGTTTATGCCAGGATGTGCAAAGTTAGCCAGCTAGGGTAGTCGCAAGGCCTTATTCATATATGACATTATTTAATATAAAATAGACCGGTTGAGTGTGTGGAATTGCTAAATGAAACGGCGATAAAGGGACATTTACAATGTTTGCTGATGGGGACACTCGGTTTTAAAGAGGCACTTCTGGTTTTGTTGGCCCTGCTGTGTGTTCGTGCAACTCTTCCAACGCCCGTGACCAGAGAATACAGAATCCTGGCTCCGGTACCAAGCCATCTGTTAGCATTAGCATTAGCATTCACCACACAAATCAACTGTGGGGTTCACTCCAACGCTGGCCACGGTAGCGAGCGGCAATGCAGGTGAGCGTCTATAAAAGCTACCGGCAGCCAACAAGTCGAGACGACGAGCGACGGAGAGAGAGCGAGAGAGAACGTGGGAGAGAACCGAAAAGCATGTCAGCCAATGTCAGCCAATGTCGGCCGCACCGTGCCAGCTCTGAATCTGGATTAAAACATGCCACTCTGTGATGCCCGCAGACGCCCGGCGTGACCCATCCCTAGTGGAGCGGTGCCAGGCATGTGCGTGCGTGGACCAGCGCCGGGGGGCGAGGGGCTGAACTCTCCAGATCGTTCAATCGTTACGCGCTATTTGCAAAGTCGGCCTCTGCGTAATATGTCTCTATCACTGTTTATGTTTCCCAGTATCTGAACCGATAAGTGTATTGTGTGTGGGTGCATACATGTGTGTGTCTGTGTGTGTGTGTGTACATGTGTGTGTGTACATGTGTGTGGTTGTGTACATGTGTGTGGGTGTGGGTGTGCATACATGTGTGTGGTTGCGTACATGTGTGTGGGTGCGTACATGTGTGTGTGTGTGTGTGTACATGTGTGTGCATAAATGTTTGTGCATACATGTGTGTGTAAATGTGTGTGGGAGTATATACATGTGCGTCCTCATCCTCAACACGGCAAACGGTGAGGCATCCCTGATGGGAACCCGGATCTGTGTTTAACTTCGCCGCCACTCTGCCTCTTCAGCTGAGTTGTGTCTCTAATGAATCAGGGGGTGTCTCTCAGTTATGACCTTCTCTGCCTCCTCTCCCGCCCTTGGTCCTCTCAGAGGCGACGTGACCTTTCCAAATGAACCCCCCCCCCCCTTGTTGCTGGTCGGCCGCTCACAAAGGAATTACAGGGAATCCTGGACGGATCTTGCTGACTTGCTGCAGGATGTCACCTGTGTCAGTGAGTGTGTGTGTGTGTGTGTGTGTGTGTGTGTGTGTTTCTCCCTCTGTGCATGCTCGTGTGTACACCTCTGACACATAGCACTGTTACTGACTTTATATGATAAGGGGCACTGGGTGCCAGCACTCACCTAACTGCTATTGATTGCATTTAGTGAAGAGTAGATAAACAGCTGACATGTATTATAAAACTAGGGGACAGTTTGCGTGTACTGGATATGGGACACTTACTGTAAAACAAGGGGTTGTAAATTATCTGGGCCTGTCAGTGTTTTATCAGGAGGGATATCAGTTTGTTCCCGGCTCCTTGGAGCGTTTTGTCTTGTACAGAGCCTGGTGGTGTGTCACAGGATAACGTGAGACACTGGACTGGAACACGGTCGGGCGCTGTCAAACGGCAGAAGCAGGTGTGAGCTGAGAGTTATTTTGTGGTTGAGTGAATAGGTTGTACTTGGCCTAGTGACAGAGTAGGTTATGTGTGTGTGTGTGTGTGTGTGTGTGTGTGTGTGTGTGTGTGTGTGTGTGTGTGTGTGTGTGTGTGTGTGTGTGTGTGTGTGTGTGTGTGTGTGTGTGTGTGTGTGTGTGTGTGTGTGTGTGTGTTGCTGATATTCCCTGCTAGTTCACTCAGACTTCCACAGATGTCAAGCACATGTTCTCCAAAAAAATGTGCAGGAACGAAATGTGTAAAACTCAGTGAAAACAACCGGACAATTTTCCATTCATTCTATTTTGACGCATTCGATTCTACCCTGTTGGCAAAATCTTTTCTTAACTCCATGCCTGTGTCACAGGTCCGTAGGCCGGCAGAGAGTCAAATTGCAAGGTGAGAGAGAAAACGAGATTGAGAGAGAGTGAGTGTTCCGTGAACAAAGTGTTTAGCACATCACAAGCTGCCTACCGAAGTTGTGGACCGTATTATCGTCCAGTCCGTCCCTTGGTCTGCCGCTCTGTTCCGTCCTTCACACTAGTGTTTCTCAAACCCCTCCTCGGGGACCCCAATCCGGTCCGGGAATTTGAACCAACTAGGAATCTGCTGTGCGAGTTCTGGGCAAGATGTGGTACGTTTGGACGAATAGCAGTAAGGAGAACCGATAGGGAAGACAGCAGGGCTTTAACGTAATTTAATGTTAAGCTTTCGTGGGCCCTGAATTGTATAACACCCAGCCGAGCAAACACTGTCAAACAGCGACAGTGCCTCTCACATTAAAGCATAGGTGCTCTGGTATTTTGAGGCTCTGTCTGTCCTATCATTAAACTTACAAATCCGGACAATGGAGTTATGTTGAACCTGAAGCTCTTCCACATTATTCGACATGATAAGCTGATATTTTTCCCATAACACTATCTGTTCTCCAGACATGTGTCTGGCAAAGAGTTTCACTTTATGTCAGGGAGGCTTAGGGAAAAGGACAGTGAGGAGTTTGGAGTAGTGCTTCCAACAGCAGAAGTAATCCAGAGCCCTCTCAATTGTCTCGCTGTGTTCTTTTATAATTTGCTTTCACAGCAATAAAAAAAACTACAAGAGACAGACAAGAAAGAACAACAAATGCAATTTCTCCCCAAGGATGCCTGCAACTTGCTACTTGTTTAAGAGCTGTCTACATTCGGCGACATATTAATATTGGAGTCCTGTTGCTGTGTACATTCTGGTTTTTTTTTCTTTTCCGTTTTTCGCCAAATCCTTTAGATGTGTGTGTAGCTGTAAGAGTGTGTGTGTGTTTGTATGTCTGTGTTTGTGCATGCATTGCTGCTTTCATGGGGGTTAATGGACGGTGGTTTCTCTGTAACCGAGACAGGGTGATAGGTCATACCTAGGCCACGCCCACCCGGTGTTCCACGTAAACACCAAGGAATACGGTGTGAAAGATTATTATGTAGACTTTATATTAGGATGATTCCAAACGTTCCCCAGCAGAGAACCTGCGTTTGGCCTGTAGCTCCCATCAACCCTGTCACTTCCCCCTATCTTATACCTAGCCGTTAGCTCGATGGCATTAGAGCTAAGTCAATGGTGCAATATCTCAGGCGCTATCTACCGGGGCCAATTAGCGATTAGCCTCGTTGTCTCCCAGGCTAGCGGCGAGATTCCGGGCCCGACTGACTGATTTCTGTCTCTGTGTGTTTTTGGCAGGAACCAGAAATAGTCAGAGGTGCAGGAACAGATGGAGCAGTAATGATGGCTTGGCGTTGCAAAGAGGATGACTGAAACAGCGTTTATTAAGGCATCTGTAAGGATTTAGACCTCATTAACACGGATAGATACAATAATCAGGGTGTTAATTTCATGTTTGTCGCGTGTCTGTGGTGTCTTGTGGGTAAAGGCATGCTAAGGGCTGTGATTTTTTGGATGAATTTGAACGAATTGGACACTGTTTTGTTAACGTTTCACTCTACAGTGATACAAAACACGCATATCCTTTTGTCATCTATGAATCCCAACGAGGCCAGGAAATCAATATAATTATTTTGTGGTGAGGTATTTTCTTATGTTATTAGGAATACTTCTGCCTTCTGAAGTAACTTAGCTTTGAAGCATGTGTAGCCTGGTGGTAGGAACCAATATTATTGTATTTGGATGGTCCACCAGGGGGCAATAGTCAGATTCGCGCAGGGAATTTGAGGAAGCACCTGTGTTGGTTTAAAACACTCGTGTGTGGTTCTGTTGGCTGTATGTCGGTAAATATTTTTTAATTCAACATTTGTACTTAAATATAACTTTAGAATGGTATAACTGTTATTTTGATATATTTGCGGCTCGATGCTGTTAGCTTGGCTAGGAATGTGAAACTCTGGAGTTAAATGCGTGTCTGAAGTGAAAGTAGCTACGGAATATACACGTTGGCTTCAGCACAGCATATTTTATTTTAATTGTGGTGTACTTGTTTTCTTGTTTTTATTTTACAATACATCCACCACCGCTTCTGTTGTAAATTTGTTTCATTGCATTTTTCAGACCAATTCCTTCAGAGGATTCTTTAGCCCTAAAAACATTAATTGACATTACTTCTTTCTCTTTTTTGTCAACTGGCAACATTCGAGTTACGTGTGTGTGTGTGTGTGTGTGTGTGTCTGGGATGGCATGAATAATTTCAAAGCACTCATATCTGCCTCCACCCCAAAAATCCTGAGGTAAAAATAAAATGAAAGTCCAGTTTCAAAGCACAAACTCTGCCGACTTCCAGCCAGAGTTAGGGAATGTCAACAGCACCAGTTGTCAATACCCGGGAGCTGAAAGAGAATGTGCTAGAACTCTGACATGACAAAACATGATGAGAAATCAATATTCCTTCCTGCCGGTGTCTTCTGAAAAAAAGAGTTAAAAGTCGGAATAAAGAAATGCCGGCACGAGAGGGAATTGGTGGAAGGTCACGGGTTCAAATCCTGTCTGTGTGAAGCCAGGACACAGGAGGATCGTGGGAGCAATTTTGAGACTCCACTAGATCTCGACAAAACCATTTTTCGCAGATGGAATCTGTTGGTATCAGGGACGAAGTGAATAGCCATTGATTAATAAAATAGAACAAATCAATGTAAAGATCTGGTATATTATGTGACTGTATGAAGTGACGAAGACAATAGCGACTAATGACCCTGCACTGATTCCACCACTATTGTCATACGCCTGTAATGTATTGGTTCACGGTTATTGAGACACCGTTTCGGTGTGATTGAGATGACTTTGACCTGATCCGGCGGTACGATTTAGATCAGGGTTCCCCAAACCTGTTCCTGGAGAGCAATATAATTTTCACTCCAACCCTAATTTAGCACCCCAGTTCCTAATGATGAGACAGTCAGTGATGGGATGAGGCTGAACATATATGGGTTTGGAGTGAAAACGACCAGAACCGTAGTTCCCCTGGGAGTCGGACTGGAGACTCCCGGTTAAGTTGATGCCAGTATAGTAACATTGTATTGGTGTAATTAAATGTGGTTGGGTCGCTTTGTGCGATGACGGGAACGCGAGCAATGGCCATCACAGCAACACAGTGAGATTTCATAAGCTTTCATTATCACATGAAACGTTTATTTCTCTGTTCAAACAGTCACACATTGCTGTTTAGTGGAATTTGTTAGTAAAATGTTTGATCTTTTCAGAATCCGTAACATTTAGAGATGTGCATACACACTGACTTGAGCTTATAACCTTCAATTTAAACATCATTATAAATATAAAGGATACGTGGGAAAAAAGACAAATTGGAAAATGAACAGAACATTCCTTACATTTTATTGGGGAATGTTTTGTACGTTGGAGCCATTTTTTCACAAGGCTGTCTGATTAAGGTGTCTGTCCAAATCTCTAAGCTACAGCGTTTATTTTACTCTATTAAATTGTTGAATTATTTTAATTTTATTTTTTTAAGCAAAGCAGCACTTTGGACGAAGAGAGAAAGGAGAGAATGTAGAGGAGATGGGAAGGAAGAGAAAAAGAGAGAGGGGAGGAATAGAAAGAGAGGAGGATATATAGATAGGGAGAGGAAGAGAGAGAGGGGACGAAGAGAGACAGGAGGATGTAGAGAGAGGGTGAGGGAGAGAGACAGGAGGATGCCCGCCGATTCAGTGTGTATATATCTGTTGCTTCAGTTCTCCTCTCCTCTTCTTCCCCACCTCTGCTCTACTGCTCTGAGGCCAATTCATCTTCATTTTCACTCTCTGCCACCCTAACATAAGCTAGATAGAGTGCCACGACTAGGGTTTGTGAAATCTCACCCAACCCACTGTCTGTTTCTGGCAATGATAAAGCTGTCGACCGTACGGACATAACACAGATATTGGTTGGAAAGTCACTCAATGACACTTAAGTGTCGAACACGTCAGGGTCAAATGTTGTCACTGTCGAACTATTGCGCGGCCCCTCAGATCCTAGCAGACGCGAAAGGACACAACTACGAAAACAGGTTGTGATTTGACTCAGTTCACTCGCATTAAATTGTGTCCCGGGCTTCCGATTGGCTCACTGAATCACAGCGCGATGAGTAATGACGCGTCATCGCTGCTAATAGTGCGAGTAACCGCGTTGGTGCGACGGCGGAGAGCGGTGGAAATTGTCTTGGCACCGACCGGGACGGGGACGGGTCGGATGTTGGACCGGACTGGAACCCGGGGAGGAGGTTCTGGTATTGGTCAAAGGCTCGGTCGATAACTGGGCATAACAAAAACAGGTGACAACCGTCTATACTGGCACGCATCGCGGGAAATAACGTCGATTTTCGGTTTAACAAATTATTCCACCCTCTTGTATGAACGGCTACAAATGTTCACGGGGGGAAATGTTCCAAAGGCAAATGAGACGAACCAACTGTGCAGAAGCATACGTTTGCTGATGAAATTAAAGGTAACATGTCACACGTTTTGATTCAACTGGGGTTTACTTGAGCTATTAAATATTAGTCAACTGTCACTTGGCCGTTTGACATTTGAAAAAGAGTACTGGTCACGGTGCATGAAGTGAAGTTACTGCTGGCAAAGTGAGTACTAACTAACTAAACCACGTGTCCCTAATCACCTATTATTTAATATATTATATAAATTATATAAAAAATTAACTATGTACCTCCCAGTGCAGCACAGCAGACTAGACTGATGTTAGGTGCAGTACAGTACTTCTCCTGGGTACCGTCGGTGGAAACTGGGTTTACGGTAGGTGTGTCGAGATGGGTGTCATTAAGAGCCAGGCGAGGTGACGTAGATTGGAGAAAGTGGACGAGAACTGTAAGCCTGAGATGATTAGTGTTTTCAGTCTTACAATCTGACGTCAGAAGAAAGAGAGGAAAACTGTTATGAGGTGAACACGGCAAGGAAGAAAGTAACGGGTGACCCAGCGATGACTTCCCATGTTGCCAGGTGAATGGGAGTAATATGTAAGGTGTTTCTGTGACCTATTCTTGATAATTGGATAGCACTATACTATATTTTTTTAGTAGGTCTAAAATATTTTTTACCTCTGTCCTCCCCTGTCTTGGCACGGGTCTTTAGACCGGCGTTGTTGTGTGTTGCCGCACATACGTTTAATACCACTTAATACTTTGTTCGATGTTTAAATTACGGCTTTAATTCGTCACTTAATTCAATGTGCTTCCATTATGTTCACAGTTTCCTGCTCAGGGCGTCTGATGAATTGAAACGTCCGAAAGCACCCCTACGTCGTGGTTAAGGCCAGTTGCAGGCATTTTAATAAGGTTATCAATTAACATTGATTTAAGACATTATCCTAGCATCGTTACGTTGGCGGCAAAGTAGCTAAATCGTTCAGAATCAAAGAGAAAAACAGAAGACTTGAAGGAGGAAGAGTGAGAGGATTTGCAAAGGGCGGAACGAGCGAGAGAGAAGTGCTTGATTTGGAACCCTTTTCATCACTCGCAATAGTCTCGAACGCGAACGCACACGTGCACACTCGGGGGGATGACAAGGAAGAACACCTTCGACACATTCCGTCCCCAATCCACTTAGAATCGGGACGGGTTTTTAACTTGCACCCAGTACACGGCTTTGCCAATCAAGCAGGTGTCTTGTCGAACGACGCCGAAGGAAGCTCAGTTGTTACAGGCGAGCTAGTGACTGAGCGCACTCTCCCTGTTTCACCCTTGTCTCTCTCTCTCTCTCTCTCTCTCTCTTGGTTCTTCTAATCCTCTCTTTCTCTCAACCCTCTCCCTGCCCTTTAGTATTCCTCACTCTGTCCCCTTCCAACCTGTTGGAGGTGTTGTCATGCTACATTATCCACCCTCCACTCGGCCCACAAGCATATTCTGCAGAGCCGTTACCCCTCACGTCTCTCTCGCGCTCCCTCTCGCCTTCTCTCTCCCTCTCCTCTGAGTCGCACCTTGTTCTGCTCCTGCTATCTCCTCCTTCTCCCTTCCCTTCCGTGCTTCAGCTGACCTGCGGTCTTCCCCTCCTCTCTCGTTCCTCGGTCACGCTTTCTGCGGTCACGCTTTCTGAGGCGTGCGCATCTCCCAGCCTCACCTGCTGCATGGCACATTTCCCGTAAGGATCTGCAGCCCTAGTCCCGTTTAATAGCCTTTCCTGGAGAGATTGAGAGCGAGAGAGAGGGGGAGAGGGAGAGAGACAGCAAGACAGAGCGGGAGAGAGGTAGATACACAAACGGAGAGACAAGGAGAGTCCCGGTCTTTTGATGTGGCAGTGCGATGGAGAGAGGGAGAACGAAGTAGAAGGAAGAGAGAACACCAGAGCACCGTCCTGCCTGCGCTAAACCCGTCTGGTGTGGGTGCCTCAACTGACAGCACAGGATTGATGGATAGAGCTGTGTATCGCATCAAACATCTATTCTGTCCTGCCTTCCATTTCATTCTCGTCCTCGTTCTCTCTCATCCCTCCCTTTCTCCCACCCCACTCTGGCACCCCAACTGCCCTCTCTCCTCCATATTAGTTTTCTAAAGACGTCTTTTAGAGAGAGAGAGAGAGAGAAAGAGAGCAGCGCGCTGGTGAGAGTGAGTGAGCGAGCGAGGGCTGAGACAATCCGCGTCTGCTTTCAAGCCGGTCCGCTCGGCAGACTCAGACTTCTTCTCAAGAAGGCGCAAGGAAGCGCTGGCCGTGACTGAGCTGGACTGGACCGGGGCGTTCCGCGGCGGAGGAGGAGGGAGATCCAGAGAGATGGAGGATGGTGGTATACGGCACCTCGGCCAGGAGTGCAGGGTGGACATGTTGAGTGAGGAGGGACTGGCTAGAGGAGACCGTCTGACAGCAGGAGGACCGACCGGAGCTGGTGAGTTCACGCTGTTGCCGTAGATGCAGCTATCTTCTCGTTTTTTAGCACCCTCACTCTTTCAACCCTGCACGTTTTCTCATTCTTTCTCCATAATTTTTTATTTTCCTTTCTACTCTTTGCTGTGTTACATTTTTCTTCTTTACCTGTGTCCTTTTTTCTCTCCAATTTGTGTGTTTTGTTTGCTCCAACTCTCTGGCAAAAACATGCTTTATTATTAAACAAGTGTAATGCAAGTCTGTTCACCATTGGGCCCTATAAAAAACGTGGTCAACTCTCTGCAACTCTACACATTACATATATATATATATATACTGTGGGAATAGAAAGTTAACTCAGACTTTCCCAGTTTTATTTAAACACAGTAACTTACAATATCCAATAAATTTCAAACTTTCTGAGGTACAACAATGCACACTTCAGATCACAGATCCAGCTAATTGGCTGTGATCGCTGGTAAAATACTTTAATTAGTTTAGATTAAAAGCAGTTGGTCATGCAAATAAAGAACCAATATGGCAACACTGTGATTTCTCATGGCTTTGGCAATATAATTACAACCATTGTAGTCAGGTCAGAATGCAGCTCGATATTCACCAATGACTCCAGAATTTCCGCAAGGCATGAATAGATAGATCGATCATTTTTCAAGGTCACTTGGGTTCCCACCCTCATATGGTTGCAGACGGTTTTTCATACTTTTGGAATAACCATAAATATATGTTTTATATAAAAAGCTGTAGCGCTCCGAATGTGAGGGCCAGCAGTAACTGACTGACAGGGTTACATTTTGTCGGCACTACTAGTGTCAATAACTAGTAAAGCATCAAGAACCCATTTTTTCTGTTTGGTCTGACTCAGCAAATATGTCATGATACAGTTAGCCTGCTAGCTGCTACTTCTTCTTCTGTGGTGTTATGGTGTTAGCATAACACCATAACCAAATAACCGGGGTAGCCTGCTAGTTACTGTGCTCATTGTACTCAGTGTCATTACTACCTATCTCTGGGTATCACTTCAAAGAAAATTCAACAAGCAAAATATAATCAGCACAAAAACGTACTGGTCTAATATGACCATATGAATGGTTAATATATGAAATATTCACTATCCACTTCAAATAAGCTCTGTGCTTTGTGTAGGTTTACGCCATCTCAGTGGTTTGATAAATGTGTGCGGCACAGAAAACCAGACAAACTGTATGAGCCCATAAACAAGTACTGACAACATCTATAAACAAACTGTTGATTTGTGTTTTTTTGGCAAATATTTAATGCATATCATTTCACGATGAGTATCTTAATTTTACCCATTTATTAAATTATGAATTATGAAGTAGTTTTGTACGAAAACCAAACTACCTATCAAAAAAGATTCAATTGACATGGCATTTTGAGAGGCTTTCAGTGACTGTCGTAGAAGGACAAAGTGCCAATGCGCTACTAAACGTAACATTTGCACCTGTTGTTTTCTACTTCTCACTCTCAATAACAAATAGAGTGATCGGGGCTCTAAGCCTGCTACCTTTAGAGCCTGTGCTACAATACGGTTCTGATTGTTCGTTATTGTGTCCTGCTGGATACACTTAAGGATTCAATTAACCAATGTGTTGTCTGGTAACACCTGGTCGATGAAAAACAGCCATATCCTGTGGTCAGTCACCCCAGAATGCTGATGGGATTATGGTTGGTATACTGTAAGTGGTGGCACTGAGCCTCCATCTTGGCTCCTCTTAGGGTTAACGCCAATGGTTCTTCAGGAGGACCAGTGCTGCAGTTTCACAATGGGGATCGGGGTCGTTGCCATAGTAGCACTCTAACGGCTGTCGTCTGATGTCTTCCCTGAATTACAACAGCTACATAGTAATTTAAGGTTTTTTTTTTACCAGCATTTATTCCAAATTGCTAAGGCAAATACAAAATATAGCCACCCAGAACAGTGACAATTGATTACAACTTTGGTGATCTCCTGGTTTATACGCAAATACGCACACAAACAATTCGTATTTATTCTAACTTTGTGAGTAACGCAAACCAAGACATCCATGTATGCACAACTGAACATAATAGTAACCTCAATCCTAAAACTATATCCATATAGTATAATATATGCAATAATATATACTATATGGATATAGTTATGTTTTTTCACTAAACCTCAGTTTGAAATTGATTTTCAGCCCCCCTCCCTCGATTACATAGACCCGAGTTACACACACCCACACACACACACACACACACACACACACACACACACGCGCCGACACACACACTCCAACGTGTCCCTGTCTCTTTCTCTACCTATCGCAGCTTACGGGATCAAGGGCTGTTTTCAATTATGTGCCAAAATAAGATAATTTCCTGTCAACCACAGCACTGTTTCACTCCTACCTCCTTCCATCTCGTCCCACTCCCTCCTCCTCCCACCTCCATTCCCTCCTTTTTTACCTCCGTCTTAAGCATCAATTTTTGCGCTATTCAAAGCTTTGCTTTGGAGATGACACCTGACAGCCACTTTAAGTGGGCGTGTGACCGGTAATAAGGTGCACCTCTGCTCTGAGCTCGAATGTGGGAAATGGCACTCTGCTTCCTCTTGGGGTGCGATCGTCAAAACGAGTGAACTGTGTAGGAATTAGGGTGTGGTTTGTGCTACGGACATTTTGTTTTCTCATAGTCAGGTTAGAGAAACGGAAAGGACTAGAACAAAGACGATAATTATAGCGCTGGAGCCTCAGAAAAAGTTGACAAGCTCTTATTACCAATTGCAAGGTGACGTTGTTCTTGTAGTTAGTTTGACATATGAGGATAACACACACTGGGGAATGCTGTGGATGAAATTAACTACTGAGGGTGAGACGAGACTACTGAGGGTGAGACGAGACTACTGAGGGTGAGACTAGACTACTGAGGGTGAGACGAGACTACAGTGAGTGAGAAGAGACTACAGTGAGTGAGAAGAGACTACAGTGAGTGAGACAAGACTCCTGTTGGTTAGATAAGACTGCTATGGTTTGCCACTGACCATAAACTAGACGCATGCACATTAACAAACAAAGCGTGATACTGTTACAATACCACTGGGCTCATGTTGTTAACCAATATCTCCATGGCACACTCATCCCCACCATGGCACACTCATCCCCACCATGGCACACTCATCCCCACCATGGCACACTCATCCCCACCATGGCACACTCATTCCCACCATGGCACACTCATCCCAACCATGGCACACTCATCCCCATTACGAGTTTATCCCCATCATGACCTGAGTAATAACTTAACATTTACCAGTTACAATATCCACCTATATTACACAGGAAGTTAACCCTTAACCCCCTAACCACTGCTCCAGCTCTCGCCGTCCACGATCCACACCACCGAGACACGACTATTCCCGTTTCGCTCAAATTCAGCTGACCAAACATTACGCCGTCATCAACCAGCCGTCCCGACTCTCCGCGGGATCCCAGGCCTGTAATGTGACGATAACTCAGCCTGCCTAAACTTCAGCCACTCAGGGTAATGGGGCCATTTGTGCAAACATCTATCGAGTTTGGCGTGTTAGCTGTTGGGGACAGTGCAGGTGTTTTTCAGTAATGGCAATTTCTCATGAGAGCGAAGAGGGACTGCGAGAGATTCTTTCGGAAGGATCAAATCCCACAGAGCCCTCGACAGGCAGAGCATTATGGGTAATGCATTCCCTGTGTTTGCCTGCTTCCCCGGTAAATGATATTCAGAAGAATAAGCAGAGCTACGCCCAGCGCCCGGGTCTCTTAAATGTAATATGTGTTCACGAAAGGGATAAGCGAGGTGATTAAGATCGTTGCAGCAATGGCTGCTAACCCACTTTTACAGCCCGCGCCAGGGCTTTTTTTCTCGTTTCTCGGAAGAAATTGCTTCATTTACTTGCCGCGTGGCTTCGGCGCCATGCGGGATATATGTAGACGTGTGCAGGGATGGATGGCGGGAGGCAAAGAAGAGTAATCTCTCAGGTTTCCTCACAGCATTCCCAGGCTGGTCTCCCAGGTGCCGAGTTCCCTCCTGAGTTCCTGCCTTCCATTCACCACTCTGCACTGGAAGTGGTGATCGCGTATGAACGGGACGACTACAGTAGAGTCCGGGGGGAGGAGCGGGAGCGAAGGGGAGGGGTTAAATGAGCACCTGCGATACGGAACCCCCCAAGTCCCCAGGATGTTCATTAGGTCTGTCGTCCCAGAAAAATCACCCAGCGTTCGTCTGAATACATTATGCCCTCCCACAGACAATAAGTGATGAATCGGAGGGAAGGGCCCCGTTTTTGTATTCTACATCCAGATGACACTCATCGCAAGCAGATAGTTCGCACGGTGCACCCCTCGCCACCCCCCAACCGCCCCCCCCAGACTCACACCCCCTGACCCCCCCAGGTGCTCTCGCCCAGGTAGATTCGGATGGGCCTGCCTAGGTTGATTTCCATATTTATGAGGCCAGTAGAGGTTATAAACAACAGCGCACCTGTGGCTCTCTCCGTATGCTAATCTCGGTATGCTAATCTCGGTATGCTAATCTCCGTATGCTAATCCAACACTGGCGCTGGTCGCACACCTGTTGACTGGGCAGGCTGGTGCAAAGCTTGTGCCGATGAACTACCGCCCACGGAACTGGTTAGTTTCCTCCGGGTGCGATTACGGCCAATCAAAGTACTTGTAGAGGCACGACATCAGATATCGTCGATGCGTTTTGCATTTTCCGCTACCGTCTGTCGGTAGCCTGGCCGACGCAACGAGAGAGCGACGCGCCATCGTGACTCACGGATCTGGACAGGTATTGGAGGATTCTGCAATTGCTACGTTAATTCCAAGTGTTCGAGTGGGGTTTTTAAAATGTATTTGCCCAACAATTGGCCACGCACACGTGAGAGCGTCACATCGAGGGGGCATTGGTGAAACTTCCATTCAATGATTCATTCAATTGCATTTGGGGATATCCAACTAGCGAAATACTCGAAGAATAAGGCCTGAGTCATTCTCATTATTGGAACACACTCCGGTCAAGAGTTCCTTTACGGCTGAATCCTTTATCATTGCACCTCACATGTGACGCGAAAAACGGTGGGAATATCCTAACAAGGGCAAATGTCAAGGTCAGGATAGATTAGATGTTGAGCAAACACCCAGGTCTTGTTGTCAATGTGTTGAAATGGTTGCTAAAAACACTTCGACACCAAATACAAAGGGTCCAAAAACAAACAAGCAAGGTATTTTAAAATACAGATTCTAATAAAACCACATTTCAAAGTATTTGTTGACACTTTTGTGGTTTGTTATTATTCACCTAAACCGAGACATAGTGTTGTAGTACTCGAGACCGGTCTTGAGACCACTTTTTGACGGTCTCCGTGTCGTCTCGGACTCGACCGCATTTGCACTCGGTCTTGTCACGGTCTCGGACATAGAGGACTCGGGATTTGAGTTCAAGACCAGTCAAGACCAGTCAGCTGGGTATCTTATATATATATCTTTAAACTGCTTGTGGATTTAAATATTTATTTGCGAACATCATTACTGTGATCGCTTCAAAATCAACCAATTACCAATAATCCATCACCGCAACACGAAATCGAAGGCAGTCTTGCCAAGTCCGCTTATTATAAGCAACTTTGGGCTTGTTTTTCTGTAAAGTCGCTTACAAATATTGGTAGTCGCGGGTGCGTTTTTTTGAGGTTCGTTTCTAAAGTGTAGTTGCTTATTTGGGCTTGACCCCAGCTCCATAATAAGTTGTCAAGCAGATATTCTCTATGCGTTATTTAAACGTAGTAGTTTATCTTGCCTGTTCCCTCCGTCCCTCCCCTTTCACACTCAGGAGACAGCTGATTTTTTCCCCACCCACATCCTGCTTCTAATTGGCTCTGACCAAGAAGGCAAAGAGTAACATCCAATCAGAGGCAGGGCAGGGCAATCAGTTTTTTTTCTGTTCAGGAAACTGTGAGTGATGTTTAAATGAAAATACTCGCTAGTCGCGACTGGACTGTATGAGAGTTTTTGGAGGAACAAATGCCGGGGACAAAGTGGGCGAAATACGGGAAGAAATATAACAAAGACTGAGAAAGAGAAAGGAGTTAAAGAATGGATTCAACCCGTCGTGGGGGACGACTCAAAAGCACTTAGAAGCATAATATGTGAATTCAGGATGATATTCAATTGTGTGCAAATTTTAATTATCAGAGGTTTACTGTGTATATAATGTACTCGGTACATCAGTTTATATTTGATATCGCATCAGTTTTCTAATTTAAAATCATGTTAAAAGGTGGTTTAACTCCCTCATTGTCCTGAAGCTGAGGGGGGAGAAAAATAATAGTGTGTGTACAGTTTTGCAAAACTGCGCACAGTTTACCAATCTGTTCACATCGATGTAAATTGACAATCTGTACCCGCAGTTTAAAATCCGTCCCCACGGAGTGTAAAACTGTGTATTTATTGTTCTCTTATAAGTCTACAGCCAACAATCGCCAAGGCAGAAAGCCATCAGTGAAGCCATTGTCCAAGATTTAATAATTGGGTGTTGTTGTCTGCCTCTGTCACTTGTTGAAAATTGACATTTTAAACAATTTCTTGAGATTATGGATAAGTACACACCAATCTCTACAAAAACAATTTCTGAGATACGTATACCAGTGTTGGTAACTAAGGAAGGTCAAGGAAACACTGTTGGAGAAGCTAGAGACCAAGTCATGATACACTTTATTAACCTATTTTATTGCCGAACATTCTATGTAAATAATTGGTTAATCTTTTTGTGAGAGTTTTGTGTATCTTTCAGATCAATTTGATAAGTGCCCATGTTAGCATGT
Source organism: Dallia pectoralis (assembly GCA_029465975.1). Taxonomy (NCBI): domain Eukaryota; kingdom Metazoa; phylum Chordata; class Actinopteri; order Esociformes; family Umbridae; genus Dallia; species Dallia pectoralis. Next base: position 6,338,170 of record CM055742.1, read on the forward strand.
TACCTGTTTTATCTTCACTGTATCATGCATGCAGTGAGGGGCTCACTGGTCTGGTCATGACTTGGTCTCGCCCTGCCTTGGTCTTGGTCATGACTTGGTCTCGCCCTGCCTTGGTCTTGGTCATGACTTGGTCTCGCCCTGCCTTGGTCTTGGTCTTGACTTGGTCTCGCCCTGCCTAGGTCTTGGTCATGACTTGGTCTCGCCCTGCCTAGGTCTTGGTCTTGACTTGGTCTCGCCCTGCCTTGGTTTTCGTCTTGACTCGATCTCGCCCTGCCTAGGTCTTGGTCATGACTTGGTCTCGCCCTGCCTTGGTCTTGGTCATGACTTGGTCTCGCCCTGCCTTGGTCTTGGTCATGACTTGGTCTCGCCCTGCCTTGGTCTTGGTCTTGACTTGGTCTCGCCCTGCCTAGGTCTTGGTCATGACTTGGTCTCGCCCTGCCTAGGTCTTGGTCTTGACTTGGTCTCGCCCTGCCTTGGTTTTCGTCTTGACTCGATCTCGCCCTGCCTAGGTCTTGGTCATGACTTGGTCTCGCCCTGCCTTGGTCTTGGTCTTGACTCGGTCTCGCCCTGCCTTGGTCTTGGTCATGACTTGGTCTCGCCCTGCCTTGGTCTTGGTCATGACTTGGTCTCGCCCTGCCTTGGTCTTGGTCTTGACTTGGTCTCGCCCTGCCTAGGTCTTGGTCATGACTTGGTCTCGCCCTGCCTAGGTCTTGGTCTTGACTTGGTCTCGCCCTGCCTTGGTTTTCGTCTTGACTCGATCTCGCCCTGCCTAGGTCTTGGTCATGACTTGGTCTCGCCCTGCCTTGGTCTTGGTCATGACTTGGTCTCGCCCTGCCTTGGTCTTGGTCATGACTTGGTCTCGCCCTGCCTTGGTCTTGGTCTTGACTTGGTCTCGCCCTGCCTAGGTCTTGGTCATGACTTGGTCTCGCCCTGCCTAGGTCTTGGTCTTGACTTGGTCTCGCCCTGCCTTGGTTTTCGTCTTGACTCGATCTCGCCCTGCCTAGGTCTTGGTCATGACTTGGTCTCGCCCTGCCTTGGTCTTGGTCTTGACTCGGTCTCGCCCTGCCTTGGTCTTGGTCATGACTTGGTCTCGCCCTGCCTTGGTCTTGGTCTTGACTTGGTCTCGCCCTGCCTAGGTCTTGGTCATGACTTGGTCTCGCCCTGCCTAGGTCTTGGTCTTGACTTGGTCTCGCCCTGCCTTGGTTTTCGTCTTGACTCGATCTCGACCTGCCTAGGTCTTGGTCATGACTTGGTCTCGCCCTGCCTTGGTCTTGGTCTTGACTCGGTCTCGCCCTGCCTTGGTCTTGGTCATGACTTGGTCTCGCCCTGCCTTGGTCTTGGTCTTGACTTGGTCTCGCCCTGCCTAGGTCTTGGTCATGACTTGGTCTCGCCCTGCCTAGGTCTTGGTCCTGCCTTGGTCTTGGTCTTGACTTGGTCTCGCCCTGCCTTGGTCTTGGTCTTGACTTGGTCTCGCCCTGCCTAGGTCTTGGTCATGACTTGGTCTCGCCCTGCCTAGGTCTTGGTCTTGACTTGGTCTCGCCCTGCCTTGGTTTTCGTCTTGACTCGATCTCGCCCTGCCTAGGTCTTGGTCATGACTTGGTCTTCTTGGCCCTGCCTTGGTCTTGATCTCGTGCCTAGGTCTTGGTCATGACTTGGTCTCGTCTTGGTCTTGGTCTTGACTCCTCGCCCTGCCTTGGTCTTGGTCATGACTTGGTCTCGCCCTGCCTTGGTCTTGGTCTTGACTTGGTCTCGCCCTGCCTAGGTCTTGGTCATGACTTGGTCTCGCCCTGCCTAGGTCTTGGTCTTGACTTGGTCTCGCCCTGCCTTGGTTTTCGTCTTGACTCGATCTCGCCCTGCCTAGGTCTTGGTCATGACTTGGTCTCGCCCTGCCTTGGTCTTGGTCTTGACTCGGTCTCGCCCTGCCTTGGTCTTGGTCATGACTTGGTCTCGCCCTGCCTTGGTCTTGGTCTTGACTTGGTCTCGCCCTGCCTAGGTCTTGGTCATGACTTGGTCTCGCCCTGCCTAGGTCTTGGTCTTGACTTGGTCTCGCCCTGCCTTGGTTTTCGTCTTGACTCGATCTCGACCTGCCTAGGTCTTGGTCATGACTTGGTCTCGCCCTGCCTTGGTCTTGGTCTTGACTCGGTCTCGCCCTGCCTTGGTCTTGGTCATGACTTGGTCTCGCCCTGCCTTGGTCTTGGTCTTGACTTGGTCTCGCCCTGCCTAGGTCTTGGTCATGACTTGGTCTCGCCCTGCCTAGGTCTTGGTCTTGACTTGGTCTCGCCCTGCCTTGGTTTTCGTCTTGACTCGATCTCGCCCTGCCTAGGTCTTGGTCATGACTTGGTCTCGGGTAAGGTGGTCTTGACTACAACACTACCGAGACCCTTTAGGACCTTGTTTTTTATAGAGTTGTCAATGTTCTCAGTCTTGTGTATATTACCTCTGAAGATTTCACACACATTATGTTTTAGTACACTTTGGTTTGTAACCAGGCATAGGAGAGACCGGCATAAGAGAGACCGGCATAAGAGAGACCGGCATAAGAGAGACTGGCATAGGGGAGACCAGCAGAGGCTCGCAGGGGGAGGAAGAGGCCACTCCTCCAGGACCACCAGGTTGTTGTTGGCGGGGGTGCGGCTGCAGCTCCAGGGTTTTGTCTCCCCCTGTCTGCAACCCCGGCGCAGTGGGTGGCGGTTGCTGCAGCACCAGGTCCTCACTGAAAACCCTGTTAGCTCCCTCCTGAAAACTTTTCACAATCAGATATACTGCAAAACTGGCAAATATATTTAGTTTTCTAGTCGATACTTAATTCAGTAACTTTGTATACTTTTCAGAGGCGAGTCAACCGTGTTCGGTTTCTTGAACAGGGCAGGATATCGCCCCTCCGATCTGCCTCCGAGGCTGATGTTTATGCTACTCTGCCCATTCCTCTTCATCAGGCGATCAAATTCCTCCCAGACTTGCCTCTGCTATCACCTTGGATAATTGTGGAAACAGCTTGCTTCAACACTGCAGAGTGTATCCACGCGTATCTGACATTTTATCAAATCTGCCAACCTACAATTTTGGTTTGAATGTGGTTGTACTCTACTGGTTTGTGACCACGGAGAATTTAAGCTACGGTCTTTAATCACTTAGATGACAGGTGTCCAACCGATTCCGCCAATCGGTGGAAGGTGCCAAGTTGAGATCTACGCAAGCAGGTGTGGGGTGATCCTCACTAATTAGTAACCCAATTAGTCATTCAAGCCCAAGGTGATAGCGAAAAGCTGCAGCCACCCAGACCTCTGTACCAGCCCTCTGTACCAGCCCTCTGTAGAAGCCCAGTGTAGAAGCCCTCTGTACCAGCCCTCTGTACCAGCCCTCTGTACCAGCCCTCTGTTCCAGCCCTCTGTAGAAGCCCTCTGTTTAAGCCCTCTGTAGACGCCCAGTGTAGAAGCCCTGTGTACCAGCCCTCTGTACCAGCCCTCTGTACCAGCCCTCTGTTCCAGCCCTCTGTTCCAGCCCTCTGTAGAAGCCCAGTGTAGAAGCCCTTTATACCAGCCCTCTGTACCAGCCCTCTGTTCCAGCCCTCTGTAGAAGCCCTCTGTTTAAGCCCTCTGTAGACGCCCAGTGTAGAAGCCCTCTGAAGCCCTCTGTACCAGCCCTCTGTACCAGCCCTCTGTTCCAGCCCTCTGTACCAGCCCTCTCTTCCAGCCCTCTGTTCCAGCCCTCTGTAGAAGCCCTCTGTTTAAGCCCTCTGTTCCAGCCCTCTGTACCAGCCCTCTGTTCCAGCCCTCTGTACCAGCCCTCTGTTCCAGCCCTCTGTTCCAGCCCTCTGTAGAAGCCCTCTGTTTAAGCCCTCTGTACCAGCCCTCTATACCAGGCCTCTGTAGAAGCCATTTGACGGCTGTGCGTCATAAAATGCAGCATTGTACTAGAGGGTAACCTCAGCTGTTTCCGTACCAGCAGTCTAACACTGGGCATATGAGAGGTGCAGGTGCTGCCGGAATGTTGGGGGGGGGTTGGCCCAGCTGGTAGGAGGGGCCACAGGGGCGTGTCACATGTTTTGTAGAAATCTGCCGTGTCTGAGTGTGTGGAAGAACGTTATTGCACTTGTGGGTTTGTGTGCAGATTGGGTTTATTTTTGTGTGTATGTGGGTGTGTGTGCCTTATTTCACACTTTTTTAGGATGTATCAAAGTTTGACTGGTGCTTGTAACTTGGCGCTAAACTATTAACGAACCAGGGGCCTTCAGTAACACGGATTAGTCAGGAGACTCGTACATTATTGACTACCACCTATTTGTGTGTGTTTTATTCATTCACACTGGCCCCGCTTTCCATTTGATTTAAATTGTAATTTTCTTCAAGGTCCAATCAAAGTTTGCCCTGGCTGTATCCAAACGAACGACCGCTGGAACAATTTGAAACGGGACACTGAGCCAACGAGTGCTGAACCTCTGTAACTCATATCCGTCATCGGTGGAAACACTGTGTTGACTATTTCCCAGAGTGCCGTTCTGTGGAGCGGCTGGCCCATATGTCAAAACATGTAGAGCACCCAACGCTTCATTAACCAGGTTGATGAAGCCTGACGAGAGGGCAATTGTGCCCAGGCATTGTGGAGCAAGAATGGGGGTGCGATGTGTGGGCGTGTGTGGCGCAGACTTCCCATAGTCGACATGTGGTCCTCCAGGTGTTGAGGTGAGCTCGTGCCACCATGATACCTGCCATACTGACATTAGGCGCTGGTTATAACAGATGGCATCCGAGGGGCCCGAGGAAAGGTATGGGACAGGGGGGGAGGGGGAGGTATGGGTTGGGGCGGGGGAAGGTATGGGTTGGGGCGGGGGAAGGTATGGGTTGGAGCAGGGCGGTGCAGGTATGGGTTGGGGCGGGGGAAGGTATGGGTTGGGGCAGGGCGGTGCAGGTATGGGTTGGGGCGGGGGAAGCTGGGCACTCGGTACGATGGATGTCAGGAACTCTGGCTGTGACACGCGCCACAATTGGATAAATAGATTGCAGCTCGTTTGCATAATCTAAAGTGAACCGGGCCATCAATCACACGCGCAACTCGTTTTATCCGGAGCCATTATGTAGACCCGTGGGCCACAGCCGGCCTCCGAACACATCGCGATGGGGAGACTGTGTTTTTCCACACTTAGCGACGTACGGCGTATGGAAACACCGGCACGGTGGTGCGATTCCAATTTTACGGCCTGCCCTTTATTCGGTTTCCATTTTCTCAAAGACGTGCCAAACACGCGCTAAAGTGACGATTACACTTTGGCTATCAGTTAGAATACGGGTTTTAAAGGGAATAAACGTTGAAGTGCGCACGGCTGAATTAGACTAAGGAGTTTGGCGATGTCCTAATGATGTGTGTGTGTGTGCGCTCGGGAACAGCTACCTCACACTGAGCGTTCTCTTCTCCGTCTGTCTCACAGGTTTCATCGTGGATCCCAAGCCGCCTCACATGGAGTTCAGCCTCGGTAAGAGTTTCCTTCCGCCTCTCTGCCCGTTCCAACGGGTTTCACTTTCAGCTGGTGTCCCCGAGTCCGGTTCGCCCCGTCACCGACACCATCCCATGTAGGTCCAATCAAACGCCCACACACGCATGCGTGTGCCCCGCTTACGAGCATGCACAGATGTTCACACACAAACACACACACATTCATCTCCCCACGACTAGAGTGGTCCAGGATCTTTTCCTTTTATACCTTTTCATGTATATTTTATTCGCTGGCGATGGGACCGGTCTATTTGCAGCTGATGCATCGTTACAGAGACGAGTTCCTCTGTCTGACAGGGTCGGTTAAAAGGGCTTTAACAGCAGTGCTTCGTAGAGGGGTGGAAATTAGGCTTGTTGTCTTTGGGGGGGTTGACATCTCATCTGGCCCGAGCCTGAGTTGTGTGGTCACGTGGGGACGATCAGCGGGGTTTTCACTTCCTGTGCGGTACGAGCAAGAGCGCGTCAACGTCGTTTTGCGGTCAGGTCATTTGTTAGAAGCGAACCTCATTTGAAGTCAGTCGTGTCGTGGGGAAATGTATTTCCCGTGCGTTCCTTTTCTCGTCGCGGTCCATCTGTGCGAACAGTTGAAAACGCGCCTGGAAGAGGTTTCGAACGATGACATATGGACGCGTTTGCCTTCGAACAACAATCTGGATATTTCCATCTGCCCACGGTGCCTGCTGTGCGAAGTAGAACTGGCAAAAACGCGCCGAGAAACACAGACACACACACACACACGTAGAAATACATACTGCGTCGGCTAGGCCTCAGTTCGGCTTTACCAGTCAGCGAGGTAAAGCATTTCTTTGGAATTGCCGAACGATTGACTGGAGCTGATCCGAATGGATCTGTGGCTTTTGTTGTCATGTAAATGTTCTGGAACAATGGAGAACATCTGCCTGATGGACGATGAAAAGGAACAAACACGCGTTCGTGTAATTGCCACGACGTTGCCGAAACAACGCGCAGATTCAGTTCGGGTCAACCTGTTTTAACGATGTGTATTCCTTTAATCAACATTTACAATTTTGACAGAATCTCGCTCAAAGAAACCACGAATACCTGGCCGCTTTTAACTTGACGTAAATGGTCATTTATTGTTCCGTGCTGGCCGTTATCGAATTAATTTTATTCATGCCGACCAACTCTCAGTTCATTGACATGCAGGAGGCAACGTGTGTGCAACCGCTACCACGAGTTCCAGAGACCGGCCTGGAAGGGACAAGATTTCTCAGAGCTGTCAGAAAAACCACGCCTAGGAAATGGGAAGTCTGACGCCGTGAATGGAGAGCGTCCGTTTGAGAGGCGCAAAGGAGGTTTTCTGGGTAATCACTCAGAGCTGAGATGTATTCCGCCACGTGGAGGTGAAGCTACATTCGCGGATTCAAAAAAAGTAGAACGACGATTCTGTCCAATAGGTGATGGTAAAACTGGGATTTGCGGAGTGCAGTTGGGCGTTGGTAAAAGAACTTTGTGACAACTTCGTTTTAAAATGGGCTTTATAAAATACATTTGATTGATTGATTGGTCAAAATGATCCAATTAGAATCAGACTGTCCGTGTAAATGAATCAATACATGTGACTTCTTTTGGCAGTATGTGGCTCTTAGGTAGACCCTGTATTATATGATATTGATGAGCGGCTATGGTTGTTTATCCGGATATATAAGTGATTCTGATTAGAGGTTACGATAGATCCAGTTTCTTTATCCCGATATATAAGGGATTCTGATTAGAGGTTACGATAGATCCAGTTACTTTATCCGGATATATAAGTGATTCTGATTAGAGGTTACGATAGATCCAGTTTCTTTCTTTTATGCGGGTTTGTGTCTGAAATTGAATAAAGATTAGATTGATCATGTTTATTCATCCCGGTTTAGTCTGCCTTGAGTAAACGTGTATGGTCCACATTTTCGTGCGGTCACGTCTCTATTTAGATGTGTGCGCCGCCAGGCTTCGGTTCTACTCACAAGGACCTTAAGCGACCTAATGTGGCGCGTGCTGTGTGGCATCGACGTGTGCCTGAAGTGTTCGGCAACTGCCTGAAAAGACAGCTTGGCACTCTCAGCGCCTCGCACAAAGACCAACCAGGACGCAGTCAATGTCTCCTCCGCTCTGAGCCAATGAAGGCTGCCGTATATATGTCATTGACATCTACTCTATAATCAATGTCTCCTCCGCTCTGAGCCAATAGAGGCTGGCGTATATATGTCATTGACATCTACTCTATAATCAATGTCTCCTCCGCTCTGAGCCAATAGAGGCTGGCGTATATATGTCATTGACATCTACTCTATAGTCAATGTCTCCTCCGCTCTGAGCCAATAGAGGCTGGCGTATTTATGTCATTGACATCTACTCTATAGTCAATGTCTCCTCCGCTCTGAGCCAATAGAGGCTGACGTATATATGTCATTGACATCTACTCTATAGTCAATGTCTCCTCCGCTCTGAGCCAATAGAGGCTAACGTATATATGTCATTGACATCTACTCTATAGTCAATGTCTCCTCCGCTCTGAGCCAATAGAGGCTGCCGTATATATGTCATTGACATCTACTCTATAGTCAATGTCTCCTCCGCTCTGAGCCAATAGAGGCTGACGTATATATGTCATTGACATCTACTCTATAGTCAATGTCTCCTCCGCTCTGAGCCAATAGAGGCTAACGTATATATGTCATTGACATCTACTCTATAGTCAATGTCTCCTCCGCTCTGAGCCAATAGAGGCTGCCGTATATATGTCATTGACATCTACTCTATAATCAATGTCTCCTCCGCTCTGAGCCAATAGAGGCTGCCGTATATATGTCATAGACATCTACTCTATAGTCAATGTCTCCTCCGCTCTGAGCCAATAGAGGCTGGCGTATATATGTCATTGACATCTACTCTATAGTCAATGTCTCCTCCGCTCTGAGCCAATAGAGGCTGACGTATATATGTCATTGACATCAACTCTATAATCAATGTCTCCAACGGTCTGAGCCAATAGAGGCTGACGTACAGTATATATGTCATTGACATCTACTCTATGTGTGAATCTAAATGTCGTGCGTGCTGCTCTGTTTTGGACCGACAGCAATTCGCCCAAGTTCTTTTTTGCCTCACTCGACCACACTCCCCTGGCCAGCTTTCTAGCCGCAAATGAATAGTGACGTGTTTCAGGACAGTATAGTGACGTGTTTTGAGGTGGTCCACTGTAGTGTCATGGTTTTAGCACATCTGACTTGTAACTGAAAGGTCGCCGGTTCAAATCCCAGAGCAAGGCACTTGACCCTAAATGCGCCTCTGTTAATTTATGAAAATGGTGTGTCATTGTAACGCGGTGGATACGTGACCGTTTGAGACTGTTTGGGTCACGTTTACTGGTGTTGTACCCAAATGAGTAGTTGTAGGGGAGTTGTCTCCAGCGAATCTCGAAGACAATATCTCCCAACGGCAGCGATATTTGATAGTTGAGACATGTATTTATTATAATTATTTATGAACATTTCTAGCAGGCGGGAAGTCATGGAATTCGGCCAGTACCAATGTAGATGTGCACAAGTGCACCTGGCATTATACCAAATTAAGCTCCACCTCTATCATACTGATACACAGATATTCAATCTTTATGATAGATTACCACCACCTGTGATGTCCCACTTCAATTCTAATTAGCACACGGTAATGTCCCGTAACTATTCTAACAGTGTTAACACAATTACCTGAGGCTTTTATTTACTTTGGTCAATGAAACCCAGACTATTGAGATGTCCCCATAATATCCCAGACTATTGAGATATTCCCATCATATCCCAGACTATTGAGATGCTCCCGTCATATCCCAGACTATTGAGATGTTCCCATCATATCCCAGACTATTGAGATGTTCCCGTCATATCCCAGACTATTGAGATGTTCCCGTCATATCCCAGACTATTGAGATGTTCCCGTCATATCCCAGACTATTGAGATGTTCCCGTCATATCCCAGACTATTGAGATGTTCCCGTCATATCCCAGACTATTGAGATGTTCCCGTCATATCCCAGACTATTGAGATGTTCCCGTCATATCCCAGACTATTGAGATGTTCCCGTCATATCCCAGACTATTCAGATGTTCCCGTCATATCCCAGACTATTGAGATGTTCCCGTCATATCCCAGACTATTGAGATGTTCCCGTCATATCCCAGACTATTCAGATGTTCCCGTCATATCCCAGACTATTGAGATGTTCCTGTCATATCCCAGACTATTCAGATGTTCCCATCATATCCCAGACTATTGAGGTAATCCCAGATCTCCTCATGTTGCGTTTCGACGGGGTAACCATGGAGGTGAAGGGTTGATTGGCTACATAAAGCTTGGCTATAACTGTAGCTGCGTTTTAATAGGATGAGGTGATTCCATTGTTAGGCCTCCGCTAATACAAAATCAATGGCTTGGCAACGGTTGCTGATGCTGACGGTTCAGCAGGGTCCCATATCACGACAAGCAAATCAAGCGCTGACAATTAAACCATGACTCGAGACAAAACGAGTTCTTCCTTGACCCTAATTATCAATTACCCTCAGAGTGGACGATTTTGAGCGAAACGGCATCGAATTCGGTGGCTTGTTATCAGTTCCGTTCCCGTCCTCCGTCTGGGCTGAGATTCTCAAGGTTTTTTCCGAATTGCCTATCGTCAAATCGACTTTCATTTTACAAATGGAAGGTTCCGGGACATGCTGACACGCGTGTGCTCATGTAAAGTCAAGGACCGTAGACAGTTGATGTAAGTACAGCGTACAGCTGAGGATTATATAGTGAGGAGTGAAGTTCAGTGTTGTAGCATGTGACAGGTTATGTAGGGGTGAAGGTCAGTGTTGTACCATTTGACAGGTTATGTAGGGGTGAAGGTCAGTGTTGTACCATGTGACAGGTTATGTAGGGGTGAAGGTCAGTGTTGTACCATGTGACAGGTTATGTAGGGGTGAAGGTCAGTGTTGTACCATGTGACAGGTTATGTAGGGGTAAAGGTCAGTGTTGTACCATGTGACAGGTTATGTAGGGGTAAAGGTCAGTGTTGTACCATGTGACAGGTAATGTAGGGGTGAAGGTCAGTGTTGTACCATGTGACAGGTTATGTAGGGGTGAAGGTCAGTGTTGTACCATGTGACCGGTAATGTAGGGGTGAAGGTCAGTGTTGTACCATGTGACAGGTAATGTAGGGGTGAAGGTCAGTGTTGTACCATGTGACAGGTAATGTAGGGGTGAAGGTCAGTGTTGTACCATGTGACAGGTTATGTAGGGGTGAAGGTCAGTGTTGTACCATGTGACAGGTTATGTAGGGGTGAAGGTCAGTGTTGTACCATGTGACAGGTTATGTAGGGGTGAAGGTCAGTGTTGTACCATGTGACAGGTTATGTAGGGGTAAAGGTCAGTGTTGTACCATGTGACAGGTTATGTAGGGGTAAAGGTCAGTGTTGTACCATGTGACAGGTTATGTAGGGGTAAAGGTCAGTGTTGTACCATGTGACAGGTTATGTAGGGGTGAAGGTCAGTGTTGTACCATGTGACAGGTTATGTAGGGGTGAAGGTCAGTGTTGTACCATGTGACAGGTTATGTAGGGGTGAAGGTCAGTGTTGTACCATGTGACAGGTTATGTAGGGGTAAAGGTCAGTGTTGTACCATGTGACAGGTTATGTAGGGGTAAAGGTCAGTGTTGTACCATGTGACAGGTTATGTAGGGGTGAAGGTCAGTGTTGTACCATGTGACAGGTTATGTAGGGGTAAAGGTCAGTGTTGTACCATATGACAGGGTATACAGAACTGTTTGGAGATGATCGATAGACCTGAAAGACTGACTAAATCGGAAGACGCCGTAAATGACATTCCCAACCCAGAGCCATCGACGCCTAATGATATTACTCGTTCAGGTGGATCTGCCCTCCCTCGTAAGATGATACGATCACCTCGGAAATAATTGATTGTTCCTGGAAACCAGTCCAATAGTGGCCGGTCACAGGGCCATTTAATTAGAATAGTGTTATGACCTCTAATAAACAGCTTATGCTACTGTAATGATGTGCCTATAACATGATATGTCATTAAATATGAACGCATATGTAGTGTTAAATGTACTCCAGGTGTAGGAAGAGAACCGTTTCCTTTAGTGGATCTTTGAAGTTTTTAAGAAACCTGTGAATATAATCCAGGGAGTCCAGATAATTAAAAACACAGATATAATATATCCATTCTCTGCGTTTTAGCCGTTTCTCCAGTCCAAGACGAATTCTCAAGACCTATATGCAGATGTAAACAGGATGTAGGCGTGTCTACCTCGAACAGAACTACGGTGGCCCACACATTCCACACAACACAGATGGTCAATGTAAACAATTACTCCTGAGCTTGGATAAGCACACAAATGCTGTTTATCCCCAACTAATCCCATGAAACTAATTGTAAGAAAACATCATTCATATAATTAATACCCCGCAAAGCCTTAATTTGCGTAATGAACGTAATTAATGCTCATATTCTACAGTAGGCTGTGCTAATGCTTGATGTTTCTAATGGAAACGATGTGATATGGGTGTTTTTGTGTTTTCACACAGACCTGTCGAGTCACATCTTCTCACGCTACTGGAAACTGGTCGTCATCTCTTGCTACATGATTGGGTTATAAAAGTTCTGAAAGATTTGCAATAACTGAATATTTAACCCTAAAATGTATCCTTTGAACATATCCAGCTTTCAATCGGGTGTGGGGTCAGAATTTGTGAATCGGTCGGTCAACATAAACAAACAGTTCAGCATGCCTCTTATTCAGCAGCAACGGAGATTAGCATTATTTAAAGAAAATGTTTTATTGGAGAATCCATTTATTTCGCTCAGAAAACAATATGGTGTCAAATTGTGTGCTGAGGTGTGAGCTTTTGTCCATTCACTGAAGCTTGGATTCAGCTTAAAGTCAAACAGTATCATGTGCAGATTAATTTTAGGCTAACTCCACCTAAAGCCACGATGACATGCAGGGCAAATGGATAAATGATATCTTCATCAAATCAATAAACTGATAAATCCACATAAAAAAGGGGGAGTCCAATATTTTTATTTCATAAATGTCAGCAAATTAAGGGAAAGAATTTTGAGCTGCTGTCTTCAAGAACAGAATAGCTTCCTTTGTTAGCTGACAGGAGCACTATGGTTACACTATGACTTGTGAGTGTGATTTGAATGACCCTGCTGCTGGGGCCACAGATGCTTATTCATAAGCCAAAAACAATTCTCTCCAGATACACAAGGTGACTTTGCCTTAAAGCTTCTGCCGGTTCTCCACCCGACGCCAGTCTGCTAGCTGCTGTTCCGAGTCGGCTTTATTGAAAGGAGAACGGTACCTGTATGTTTAGACAGTAGAGATGGATTGGTGAACAAGATCATATCCTTTTTATATGCTGCTCACAGAATCCAAGACGTTGTTGTGCACGTTATGGCGACCCAGGGCCGGCCTGCCGAATATAGGCTGTATAGGCAAATGCTAGGGGCGCCGTTCGTCCATAGGGGGCGCCAAACAAGTAAAAGTATAAAACAAAATGGGCTGTGTTGCAGGGGGGCACCTGCTAAAATCTTGCTTAGGGCACCATATTGGTCAGGGCCGGCCCTGTATACACTGGTTAAGGCTATTTTCTGTTTGCACAATCCCAGAATTCCGACTCAAGACATATTTGACTGTTCTGTAATCTGTGTACATGGCATTGGTGGAATTGCCTGTTGCCTAAATGGACTCAGAATAAACTTAGTATTCATCAATGACCCATAATTTATTGTCCCCTAATGATATACAGTATATAAAAAGTACTATTTACTGCTGTATATATTTTTTAAGAGTGTTGTATTTCAAAGAAATCTGATTAGGCTTTTGGTATATGTGAAGTCCTGCGAGAAAATCCAAATGGGGCATCAGAAATTCTAGTACTGTAAATAAACAGTGTGTTTTGAAAAAAAAAACCTGAGGTTAATGTTTGAAACACAGACAATTGCTAGCCGGCGAACACATTCCAACACGTATGTAATTTGGCCTGGGGGGGGGGGGTTGTATATTTTCTTCTGCCGTTCTGCCAGTGTCATTCAGGCTCAGCGTGTGACAGGGTGAAAGGGTACAGGATAATGGATGGGAAGTGGCCAATTTGTCTCTCAGAAAAACAGCCTTCCCAGGCAAGCTTTCTCCAGTGTGGGATGTGCACTGTGCGGGTTTCTGAGAAGTCGCTCTGTGCCATTTTGACACGGCTACAAAGGCACTTCTAGAAGGTTCCAGAGAAGAAAATCTACATTAAGACGCGACAACGGTGGACGATAAGAACAGTCAGTGTAAATGTTCTGTTTGGTTCCAGAAACCACGGTTACCTGTGATTGGTCGTAGCAACCGATCAGTTGAGCCAATGACAGAGCACCATTGGGTGAAGCAGCGTTTCATTGGGTTTCATTACTGTGTTGTCCGTTGAAGATGTTCCAGTTGCTGATGTCTGTTTTTTGCAAATTAAACACCGCTAACGGAGGACTTCAACGAATGACAGGGCAGAGAAATCTTTCCATCGTAGTTGTCATGCGACACTCTATTTAATCGTTTGACAATTAATATCCATTCTGGATGAGAGGAGCGTGGGAAACTCTTTTATTTGTATATAGATGGTCCTCTGCTCGTCTGTTGCTCATTTTGCGGTGCGTGCCTTTTCTATACGCGCTGTGTAATTCTACATCTTACGCTAATTTAACGCTTGTAATTTCCCGTAATTGACGTGGCGCCGGCGACGACTGTCACAACACATAAACGGCATATTTATTTGTAATATAACAGACTTGGCGTCTAGCTCACACGTCGCTCGGCGAACGCTGAACAGATGCGAATTATAAGGCGTCGGGCAGATGCAAATAACGTCGTTCGAATTAAATGAGAAATAACGGGAAATAATCACCAGCCGCCGCCTGAAGAACGCCGTGTTTCTCGCCCAAAGGTCTCTGCTTACGCTCATCTAATGGAATTATAAACCTTCTGAGGTCAATGAAAAGATACATCCTATCTTCGATTTTGCCCGGAGAAAAGCATGTGTTTTTCGATCACAGAAAATAAACACCGTTGGCGTAATTGCCGGCCTGAGGATTGGCCAGCTTCATGAATATGTGGTGCTTAATTGTTATGTTCATCGGAGGCCTCACAATCTGAGCACAGGCGGAGAGGCAATTGTGCTTCGGTGTTGAAATGGCAAGTCGAATTAATTCAGCATTAAGCTGTGAATAAAATGTTTAATCGAATATTAAGTGTGCTCGTTGCCCGGATCTTGGGAAGGCACATCCTTCCTTCCGGGTTCGCTCTTTCTTCCCCCCTCTGGCTCTTATCTCTTTCTTTTCTCTGTTTCGTTTCTTCTCTCTCTCTCTTTTAAATCTCTCATTCATTCCCTCCCT